>JALNQF010000105.1:0-162133 GCA_028456385.1 Ophiosphaerella korrae | reverse complement strand
GGGGGGGGGGGGGGGGGGGGGGGGGGGGGGGGGGGGGGGGGGGGGGGGGGGGGAGGAGGAGGAGGAGGAGGAGGAGGAGTTGGAGTTAGAGCCCGGTGGGTAGTAGGATGTTCCGCCGTTGGGTTCGGCGAGTGAGGCGTAGCGGGTAGTGGTGAAGGAGTAGTTTGCAGAGGGGGCGAGGTCGATGATGGTTACGTTGATGGGGTTGTTGAGGTCGCCGGCGTAGTTACTGGTTACGTAGAGTTTGTTGGTGGCTTTGTGGTAGATGCCGGCTTCGTGGAATGGCTGCCATGGGATATTGTGTAATTGCCGTGCTGTTGCGTTGGCGCCGATGACGTTGACAAAATCGGGGTGGTAGGATAGCAGCTTGATGGTGCTTGGGTTGGAAACATTGGTCGGCACAAAGTTGCTGAGGTATGACGGGTCTGTTGCAAATGCAGTCAGATCAATTGGTATGATGGACGACAACATGATGATGGCAACAATGGTGACAACAAATGTCTTCCAGACGAAAGGTTCCTGGATGTTCATCTGCTTCTATATAGTGTCAGTCGAATTAATTGGTGCTGGGGCAGCGGTCGTGCTACCTAACACAAGGCCACCTACCCCCTCAACATGCAACTCTTCCAAGGTATATCAATTGGAGGTTTCCCCTTGCGAGTGAAGCAAAATATATTGCCGATGCTATCGGCATCTGCGGAGTATGTGGGCCCGAAGCTCAATCCGATCCCTGCAGATGCGGGGGCGATGATATCACAAACATGGTTCCTGGGGTGATACTCGCTGAACCCTGACGAACGATGGTTTGGTAATCGAGACCCTATTGACCTAAGAAATCTCCATGCTAGATTCGCACTCCCTTACCCATCGTGCTCGGAGACCCCTTTGATCTCTAGTGGCTCGCTTATCTCGAACCAACGCTAACCTTATCTCTTAGTTACCTCCCTGATCCCTGCCTACAGGCCACACTCCTCCCCTCCTATAATCACCACTCGCTTTTTTTTTTTTTTTTTTTTTTTTTCACACGCTACAACCGCTGCCTCTTACACACACCACGTAGCCCTCCACCATGTCTTTTATCCGATCCTTCACCATGTCTGGCTCATGTATACATGACATACGAAAGTGACCACCACTACCTCGACCGCCGAGCTGCTTTCTTGGTTAACAGCAGTCACCAGGACCTAATTGATTTTGCATAGTTCACGCCCCCGTCCACACACATTCTTCCAAACCATCTCGTCCACCACGATTCCCACCCAGCCATGTCCACCTCCTCCTCCTCCTCCAGCCAACCCTCCCCCCAACACCCACCCGGCGCCCCCTCATCCCCCCTCCTAACCCTCCACCCCACCCCAACCACAGGCCGCGCCCTCTTCGCCACACAACCCATCCCCGCCCACACGCCCCTCCTCCGCATCTCCTCCCCCGCAACAACCCTCATCCTGCGCCCCTTCCGCCGCGAAGTCTGCGGCCAATGCTTCGCATACGACCGCGGGCGCACGCTACCCGTGCGGGATCCCGCCGTCGGGTTTGCGTTCTGCCGCGCATCCTGCCACGCCGCGTGGCAGCGGGACGTTGGCGCCGATGGCGTGGCGGCGTGGAGCGCGGTGGAGAATCTTGTGCGGGGGCGGGCGGCCGAGGACGACGGGATGAGCGATGCGGACGCGGAGCGGCCTGGTGCTTCCGCGGTGCGTGGTGCGTGGGCGGATGTCGAGGCGGAGGCTGGGCTGATTCGCGGGGCGCGGGGCGCGGAGCGGGCGACGAGGGCGCAGCAGCGGGCGGTGGGGGCGGCGCTGCGGGCGCGGGTGAGCGTGGATGCGCTGGGGTTTGTGCTGAGCGGGGTGGTGTGGCGGCACGGGTCGCCGGGGCTGTGGGGGGAGTTTGTGGCGCTGGCCGAGGACGAGACGCCGTATGTGAGCGCGGAGGATCTGGGGGCGTATACGCGGGCGTATCTGCAGCTGCTGGCTGTGCTGCCGGAGGCACTGCTCCCGCTTGTGACGTGTGAGATGGTGTACACGTTGTCGTCGCGCGATAGTCATAATGCGTTTGGGATACGCTCGCTGGACGACGGGGGGTCCGAGTTCTTCGGGTACGGGTGTTGGCCGGGGGCGAGCTATTTTAACCACTCATGTGCGCCGAACGTGGCGAAGAGGCGTGAGGGGAGGGAATGGGTGTTTAGTGCAGACAGGGATGTAGCTGCTGGGGAGGAGCTGGTGATTACGTATTTGAGCGGGGAGGAACGGGCGTTAGATCGCGAAAGTCGGAGGGCTATATTGATGAAGAATTGGGGGTTTGGATGTGCGTGTGCGAAGTGTGTGGGTGAGATGAATGAGTGAATAGATGTTGGTAGCAAGCCATGTGGGCTGAAATACTTTACCCCCTCGTTCATGCTTTCTTCCTCCATCCTTTTCCTGTCCCTCCTAAGCCACCGATGTTTTCTAGCAGCCGCTCGAGACTGAATTCTGGCTCATCATCGCCGACGCCCAAGTATCCCAGCTTCGCTAACAACGTCCATGCCATACGTCCATACTTTGTCGCTTTCGCGCGCTCGCCTTTCTCCAGGTATAACATAGTCAACATGGCATACCTGACGTACATTAGTCATGAAATTACCCATGAAGAACGCAACATACTCATCCGTCAACAAAGACGGTAGGTCCTCGTCGATGAGGTCGACAGACTCATGTGCGAGAGCAATAGCTTCATCGAGTTTGTACGTCTACTACCCGTTAATTCAATGCGCGATGAAAAAGTTACAAAAGAGATCATGCCTGAGATGACTCTACAATCTTCTTCTCCGCTTGCTCAATCATTACGCGGCGTAAGTCACTTGCCTGACGCTCGCGCGCAGGCAACAAGCACAACGAACACGAACACTTGAAGCCCCAACGTGTCAACGCATGGGCGCGTTTGGACGAGGGAAGGCCGAGAAGGAGATCTACTTTGAAGTGAGATGGGTCATGAGGTGGATGGGTTGTTTGACAGACATGAAATACTGATCTCTTCACCCTCTTCTATGTCTCTGTGCGCCTTAATCGCCATACTCACACCCGCGCGCGAAAACATGACGAAGGAGTTGGGATTGCATGCGTGGTTGATTCGCTGTGCCGCGGTCAACTCTAAAAAAAAATAGTCTGCAATGTTTAGAGACATACTGATATAACGGGAAACAAAGTCTTGGTCGATACACCCGCGACTGTACTTCCGAATCCATTCGTTTTCATGATGTCGGATTCCAAACTTGCTTCTCCGCTTTTTGCATGGCTTGAACTCATTCCTCGGATCAGTCCTGGCACGAATAGCCTGTCCACAGCCACTTTCAACAAAGCATCTTCTTCCGTTTGCGACACGGCGTCGGAGAAGGCCATGTCTACAACCACGGCGGCTTGGTCAATCATGAATGTTTCGTACTTGGCGATTCTGCGCGTTGCAATCACGCCTTTGTCTTTGCCGTGGATATCAACAATTTTCCATGGTGAAGGATTGGAGTACAGTTTCTCGGCTTCGTCTGAGGTAAAGAAGCTAGATAAGGGAATTTCGTTGAGGTGCTTTGTTGCGAGACGGGCATGTGCAGGTGTAGAAATTAGGCTGAGGCCATAAGGGCCGGTCACGTTGGATGTATAGACGCAGTACTTCTGACCAAGTGAGGCAAGCGATGTCGATACTGTGCAGTAGGGTTTATGTGTCCATGGCGCGTATGGGCGAGCTGGTTTCGTCTTCGCGAAGATGCCTTTTTCAAGATTTGGTTGGAGGAAGTCCGCGATATCAAGGACGCCAACGGTGGCTGAGACCTGGTTGGTCAAGAGGAGGATGAAGGCAGTGGCTGTTGGGGTTAGGGCATGCATGTTCGCAGCATGAAATGACCGAAAAACAGAAACAAACAGGATGGTGTTTACCGTGGCATCACCAACCTTTCTTTTAGCATCTTCATGTTCTGCCATAACAGACGTTATACTTCCCAATGCAGTAATGCATTCAAGGTGTTTTAGCCAGATGAATATACCCCTACCCTAAGACCATAACCAAGGTCTTGGTACCTTGTGTGTAACATTGGCGGGTCGGTACCGCCAAATGTCACGAATCAACTGCGAGGAACGTACCAAATGCTTGTTGATATAGTCTCGTCGCCTAGAGAAGTAGATGTGAAACGCGAGAATCACTACTATTTAAATCGAGTGTGGGTCCACGTAAACCTCAAGCAATGTCTGCCGATTTTTCGAAGGTAGCAGCGAGAGTGAAATAATTGCCGAGTGTGCTGTACTTCGTGCGTACGGCCCGAGTAGATTAGCTGGTGTGATGAATTCACGGCAGAGAACGGGAAGCGTGATGATAGAACTCCAATCCGATTATTCTTTTCTCATAACTTTTCGCACCTCATCGCGTCTCCTAACCTGTATCTCATCAACATCAACTCAGTCATCACAGCTTCGCGCCCATACCGGTATAAGCAATGCACTCAATCTCGACGGGCACATTCTTCGGCAGCGTCTTAACCGCCACACAGCTGCGAGCCGGCTTGTGCGCAAAGTACTTCTCGAAGACGCCATTCATCTCAGCAAAGTGCGCCATGTCGTCGAGGAAAACATTGACCTATTGGAACTTAGGGTGCTCATTGCGCTTGTGGATTGGGGGGGGGGGGGGGGGGGTGTACCTTGACAACCCTCTCCATGCCGACGCCCGCCTCGGCAAGAATCGCCTTGATATTCTCGCAGCAAAGCGTCGCCTTGTCCGTGATGCTCCCCTCGATCAAATTGCCCTTGGTATCAGCGGGGATCTGGCCTGAGACAAAGACCTGCGGGCCGGCGATGATGGCTTGCGACTGTGTCACGCGTTAGCACGTATAGTCCAACGGAACATGGACAGCGCACATATGGCCCGGCAACTGTGCTAAAAGTAAGTATTGCGTTGGCGGTATGGGCATATGTAGGGAGAGAGGGATCACTCACCCGGGCACGCCTTGTCGGTAACGACTTTCCTGAGCTCAGACATGTTTCGCCGTGGCAATTGATGGTGTGTGAATCGAAGGGAAGGCGAGGCAAGTCTTGAAGTACGCAGCGACAGCAAAGGGCGTAGTCGTTGCATGGGGGGACAAGTTAGCTGCTTGGGGCAAAGGATGGCTTATCGTCGGGCTTCGCCGGGCTTTGCCTTGCGACGGACAGGATTAGGAAGGTGGGGGGCTGGTTTGCTGGCGTGAGACCAGATGGAGGGGTAAGTTTGCTCAGATTTTTTTTGTGTGGCTCGGGCCATCACGGTGCTAGGGATTGGTGGCAACTGCGTTGTGTTCAAAAACATATTGTTTTTGGAAAGTCTATGTAGCTGGAGAAAAGCGGCAAATTGGTTGAAAAGTCGTTCATCGCCATTGTCGTTGTCGTTGTCGGCGCCGCCGTCGCACTATGCCAATATGAAATGGAAACCGTCCACCCCAACGCCCGTGTATGCAAAAGTGTCTCCCTATATGCTGGGGTGAGCCACGGAGAGACTGTCTACCCCGTCTTCTCCTCCTGGCTCGCAAGCAGCGTATACACCGGGGCGTCGAGCTTATCGCGGCCCTTGAGGAAATCGAGTTCGAGCATGAAAACATAGCCCATAATACTCCCGCCTAGCATCTTCACCAGCGAGCCCGCCGCAGCCGCAGAGCCGCCTAGCAGCAGAATTAGCCCACTGCCGCCCGCCCCTCCCCTCTCCCCAGATGGTTGCAACAAAACTCACCTGTAGCAATAATATCATCCACAACCAACACCTTCTGCCCGGGCTTCACCGCATCAACCTGCATCTGGAAAAAGTCGCTCCCATACTCCTTCACGTACTCGGCCGTCTCACACGGGCCGGGCAGCTTGCCGCGCTTCCGCACAGGCACAAACGCAGCCCCCAGACGCAGCGCGAGCGCGGGCCCAAAGAGAAAGCCGCGCGCATCAAGCCCAACGACCACGTCAGGCGCGGCGCCAGCAAACTGCTTCTCGACGGCCAATTGCAGGGCGCGCAGCAACCCTTCGTGCAGCGCTGGGTTGGCGAAGATGGGCAGGATGTCCTCGAAGAGAACGCCTGGCTCGGGGAAGTCGGGGAATTGGCGCAGCGCGGACTTGAGCTCTATCTTAAGACGGGCGAGTTCGGTGGGGGCGGGGGGATTGGTGGGGGCGAGTCCTCCTTGGGCGGCATTGTGGGTAGGGGCGGCGGCGGTGGTGGTGGTGGGCGTGGAGGCGGGGTGGGCAGAGGACATTATGAAGAAAAGGAGGAGGGAGGGAAGGCGGGCGGGCGGTTGGGCTGGCAGTGGGACGGTGTGTGGACAGGGCAGAAACTGGTTGTGGCTGCACGCAGGGTTCAGGATGGGTGGGCTGTCACAGCAGACACAAACATGTACACACAAAAAAGGCGTCTGCGAATCCACCACTCGGGCCGGCGAGCCTGGCAACGCAGGGCGAATCGCGTCGCCCCCCACCGAGGCGGCCCACGGTGGCCTACGGTTGCCTATGGTTGCCTATACACCATCACGTCTTCTGCGTGCTCGATGCGGCAGCTCAGCACCGCGGATTGGTACTTGGGCGACTCTACACCCTGGCCCACCGTCTATGGCCCAGTGACGACCGTCCCAACAAAAACCGCGGCTAAACTAGCCATCTGCTCGCGCGGCAGATGGCATCGACCGTGCAACAGCAACCCAAGCCGTGGCCGACATTCATCTCTGCACCGCATCTGCACTGCATCTGGCCATCGTTGTCTGTACCTGTCTGGCGGTTCTTGTGCGACGCTGGTAGGTAAGGCCATGGTGGGCACATCACATCACATCACGTCTCAACCTCATCGGTGTAGATATGCCGACCAACGCGTCCTTGCAGCCCTTCTCCACAGTAATAAGCACGCCATGGCAGTGGGCTGGCGCCAGCCGTTTCTGTCCATCTCTTTGGCCCAGCTTCTAGCGCCGCTGAGCGGCTTCCATGGACTATCAGTAGGTAGCGGCGCGATAGATAGCTACCCGTTGCCGTGCCCTCGTCGTCGCCGTCGGCGGCGTTGTCTCACATCAGTCTCGAGTCTGGAACGCTGCGCAGTCGATCAATGTAATGAGGCTCTGTGTGGAACCATGGGTGCCATGGATTGTTCTAGGCTGGTGGGGTCTATGGTCACCCCGACTTTGGCTCCGCTGCAAATGCGGATTGAGCCGACGCAACTAATCTAATGACAGCAAGGCAAGTCGGACTATGACAGGTATCAAACTCCATGACTGGGCTGAAACTTCCCAACGAAACGGCTCTGCGTTGCCTGTCGCTGCCTGTGGCCATACAGCATCTGGGCCACTGACGACATTCCCATCTCATGTGTCCGCAACTCCAATGCTACGAGCCTGTCGTTGGTGGGGCGTGTATCAAGCCACCTGCTAGACAAAGCAGCCCATGTCACACAGTCAATACAGTCAATACAGTCAATACAGTCAATAAAGTCAATACGGTCAATGTCAGGCAACGCACCATGACCTTAACCCCACACCTCCATGTTCTGGACAATGCAATCCTCGTCCGCCCTCCTTGTCAGCGATCCAACCTTGAACACCTGCTCGCCCCACTCTTGCAGGATCTCCATCGTGGCTTGCATGTTGTGATGATCAACGACAAGCACCATGCCCAGCCCTGTGTTGAATGTCCTGGCAAATTCACTGTGCTCCAGCCGGCCCGCGGCCTTGAGCCACTTGAAGACCTCGGGAACTGGCCAGGTCTTTGCATCAAGTTCGGCTGCTAGCGTCTTCGGAAGCATGCGCGGAATATTCTCCACCAAGCCGCCACCCGTAATGTGGGCCATACCCTTGATCAAACCCTTCCGCGTCGCAGCTAAAAGTGGCTTGACATAAATCCGAGTAGGCGTGAGAAGAGCGGTTCCGATGTTCTCGCCTTCGCTCCATGGCGCAGCATCGTGAAACGACAGGCCCTTTGTTTCCACAATCTTTCGGACCAGGGAAAAGCCGTTGGAATGGACACCGCTGGAAGCTAGGCCAAGCAGGATGTCACCCTCTGCCATGGATGCTAGGTCTGGAAGGATGGTCGCGCCTCTCTTGATTGCGCCTATGGCCGCTCCGCCGGCGTCGTACTCGCCTTCCTTGTAGATGCCAGGCATCTCAGCTGTCTCACCACCGACCAGAGCAGCACCGGACTGGCGGCAGCCATTTGCTACGCCCTCAACAAATTTGGCTGCGCCCTCAACGTCAAGTTTACTACAAGCATAGTAATCTAGGAACATAAGTGGCTCGGCGCCTTGAACCACCAGGTCGTTCACGTTCATAGCGACTAGATCGATGCCAACTGTATCATGCTTGCCCATTTCAAAGGCAATCTTAACCTTGGTTCCAATTCCGTCAATAGCGCCCACAAGTATTGGTGGCTCAGCGTAACCAGCCGCCTGTAGGTCAAGCAGCCCGCCAAAGCCTCCAATTTCGCCGTCCGCTCCGGGTCGTCTTGTGCTCGCGGTCGATGTCTTGATTCGTTTGACAAGCTGATTCCCCGCATCAATGCTGACGCCGGACGATGCGTATGTTAATGCCTCTCCGGTCTCGAGCTTTGTGCCTGATGGGCGTACAACGGTCGTGCCTTCCTCGGCCGGTTCAAGAAGTTTCCAGTCGCAGGCTATGCCCTCTTTCTTGAATTGCTCCAAGAGATGGTTGGCTATTGAGTCAAAGTTCCCGGTAGCTAGTGCTAATATGGTAGGTCCAGCCCCAGAGAGGCAGATGCCCAGTAAGCCAGGGTGCGATTGCGGCGTGACTGACTGCAGAATCTCAGTGAGTCCAGGAATCAGGCCTCGACGATATGGCTGATGGAATTTGTCCTGCATTGCGGTATATATGGTATCTGGGTCGGGTGTGGTTTGTCCGAGCGCGGTTGTGAGAACAGCCAGACGCTGCATGTTGAAGATGGCATCTTTGCGCGAGTAGCTGTCTGGGAGGACTGCACGCGCCTTGGCCGTCGACACCTCGAATTGTGGTATTATGCATATGCACTTGATCGCCGACGACCAGTTGAATTTGGTGTAGTGTCCAATGTTCACCGGAGGCTCCGGTGGCTGCAGACCGGTGTCGACGCCGCCAGCTGGCTCGGGCAAGACTTCGCTGAGAGGGATCTCAAGACGCTCGGTATCCTCAGGCGAGAGCTCGTTGAGATAGGTACCAACAAATCCGCCGTACAACGCCGCTGCAACATTATCTGGGTGTCGTTCTTCCATCAGACAGTAATCCAGCATCCGCGCCTTGGATAGATTCAATTTTCCAACCTCATTGGCCACATGCACGCCTCCTACAATAGCAGCTGCTGATGATCCCAGCCCTCGCCCTAGCGGAATCGGGTTCTTGATGTGGACATGCGTTTCGGCGGGGAAGTTGCGTATTCCATGGCATCGGAGGACGTATACTGCCGTTCTCGTGATGAGGTTATCTTCGGCGACGAGGGGGACGCTGCCTGCACCAAACCCTTCGTACGTGACTCTGCAGTTGAGCGAATGTTTAGATTCCTGCTTAGGTGAGACGGTCACGTGCAGCTCCAGATAAAGGTTAAGAGCGAGACCGATGACGTCGAAGCCAGGTCCAAGGTTGGCTGAGGAGCAGGGAATCTTTATATGGGTGGTCATAATGAAGGACTGATACCTCAGCGACTACCCGCTCGTTCCAATGTGTCGCGCGGAAAGGTGGGTGAAAGGCGGCCCGGAAAATAAATTTCGAGGAGGGGATCAAAGTTATCGCCGACGCCGGCAGCGGGGTGGCGCTCGGTAAACTGTGTTGATGCAAGATCCATACAATAGATCATCTGCGATAGAATGATATGCCCAGAATGCTTCTATCACCCTTGCTATACGAATGGCTGCCTCGAAAATAGAGCGCCAGATGTAGAGCGCCAGATGTAGAGCGCTAGATGTAGAGCACTAGATGTAGAGCACTAGATGCAGAGCACAAGGCTGGGTAGCGCTGCTGCCTTGCAGCCGCCAGACCAGCAAGTCTGGATCCCTCAATATCACCATCTATACGCAAGTAAGAGGACCCCGTGTGTCACCGCTCATCAGTAGTTCAAGGTACCAACGCCTCATGCGCCCTTTTAGTCACCTATTTTCGTGCGCACAGCACCTTACGCCAACCGTGCTCCAATTACCAACGTACAACTGGCCGTACATATTCATCGCGCACTGTCAAATCAACCTGCAGACCCAAGGCAGTCGCACTGAAATCAGGCAATCATCTGCGCCAATGCAGGGCTGAGAAGGCAAATAGGCGCCAGCCTCACTACTTAAACTCTCACCAGGTCACTCAGCCTCTCTCTTCTCACTGACGTACCACCATCTCTTGCCAACTCTCGCTCTTTTATCACAGCGTTATGTGCGACTCAGACGAGGACACTCGCGTGCTTTTACGTCTACAGGCGCTGCATGCTATGAAAAACAACATGAATGCCCACAGAAATAGGCGTCGCTCGCCATCCATTTCCTCGGAATCTTCCGACGAGACAACTTCTGACAAGGCGGAAAATGGCCTTATCAATGGCGTCAAGCACGTGACTCTCAACGGCAAGGCTGAAGTCAACGGTGACGCTGACCCAGATTCGGATCCAGATGACCAAACATACAAACCTGGTATGAAAACCGGTCTCAAACAACTTTACTCAGGCAAGGAAGACAAGAAGGGTCGCTTTCAATGGCAGAACAAAATCCCCGATGATGTCGGCGAAGCCGTCGAGAACGACAAAACCGCGAAATGGGCACTACTGGTGCGAAACGTCAAGGTGTACAACGATCCCCGCCGTGTCTTGTCCATACACTCCATCGTTGTTCAAAGTCCGCTCTTGAAGAAGCTCTTGTCTAGCGTGTTGAAGGGTTATCCTGGTGTAACCGTCGGCCTCAACCGCCTCGAATTCTCGGGTAAATTTGAGCCACTCATCCATCGTTGGTCGGAGCTGCAGGAGGCCATTCGCAAGCTTGGCGATGACACCGAGGATAAACGCACAACTAAATCACATGCCAAATTGCTTCAAGGCATTCTCGTCAAAGAATTCAAGAGTATGATTGATACATCTCAAGATATGAAGTCCAAGCGCGTCATGACCTACGAACATCTTTGGACTCTCTTCCAGCCTGGCGCAACCGTTTTCGCTCGCCAAGACGGGCAGGAAACAGCAATGACGCTGGTTGAGACGCGTTACGGTCAGGACGCAAAAGGCATACCCTGCTTCTGGCTCACCTGCAAGTATGTTGACTGGGATGGTGGCAAGTTTGGTACCAATAAAATCAACCTCTCAATTTCCCACTACACTGGCACACGGCCAATCAGCTCGCTACGATTATATCCTCTGGAGTATCATCACGAAGCGGCAGTCCTCCGCGAACGCCTTCTTGCACGAGGAGCTAAGGCTGAGGAGCTTGCGGGCCCACATTATCGAGCGTATCAGGGCGTTGCGTGGAAACATAACCCATTCGGTTCAAAGGACAAGTACAATGTAAAAGGCCGAATTGTTATTGATACCTACGGATGGAATCGCTTCAACCCGACAAGCTCCATCTTTGTCGCACCGCTCAACCAGAAGGACCCCATGCCTCTTGGCTCCGAAAACAGTGGTAACTATGATCGTGGTTACGATAGTGAAGGTAATGAAGTTGAAGACAGCATACAAGACGATTATGACGCGGATGATAGCGGCATGCCCATTGATGGAGCTTTCGCAGATGAAGAAGACGCTGCTCGGCACATCCCATTGACAACAGAGCAAAAGCTCATCTGCACGCCCATGCTGCGTGGCTACAGCCTGAAAAATAAGCTCTGGCTCAACTTCTTCGTTAACTGCGTCAAAGACATTGAGTGGCAGAAAGACGCCTTCGACCGCCTTGTCCTCCCCAAGAACCAAAAAGAGCTAATCCTTGGCTTCACCGAATCCCAGCGCAAATACCGTGACACCTTCGACGACGTCATCGAAGGCAAAGGCCGTGGCATGATCATTCTCCTCTGCGGCCCACCCGGCGTCGGCAAAACGCTCACAGCAGAAAGTATGGCAGAAGAAATGAAGATCCCATTATACATGATGTCCGCCGGCGACCTGGGCTTCGACCCCCGCAAAGTCGAAACCAAGCTGCAAGACATCCTCGAAATGTGCTCCCGCTGGAACGCCATCCTCCTTCTCGACGAAGCCGACGTCTTCCTTGAACAACGCTCCCTCCACGAACTCGAGCGCAACAAGCTCGTCTCCATCTTCCTGCGCGTCCTTGAGTACTACGAAGGCACCATGTTCCTGACCACCAATCGCGTCCAGACATTCGATCCCGCCTTCCAATCGCGCATCCACATCAGCCTCGACTACCAGGAGCTCAGCGTTGAGTCGCGCAAAACCGTCTGGAAAAACTTCCTCGACTCGAGCTCTCAGGAACATGAGGTTTCGCCCGCCCAGTTGATGGAGTTGGCCCGCATGAATGTCAATGGTAGACAGATTAAGAATATTTTGAAGATTGCGAGACTGTTGGCTAGTCGTAAGGGGGAGAAGTTGAGCCATGGCCACATTGTCACCACGCTGGATGTTACGCAGCATTTACATAATGAGACGCAGTTTACAGAGCGGACGAGGGGGAGTCTCTATGGCTAGTTGGGCTGTAGATGGGGGGCCGTGCAAGGTCGAAGGTCGTAGGAAGTCCGCTCCTTTTGGGGCTGCGCGGTGATTTGCCAATGGTTTCGAGGTTTCGGGGTTTCGGATTAGGCTTTGGCGTCTGCTGTTTTCTCATACATTATCTTAGTACTGCGGCATTTAGTATGGTGGCATTAGGTCTCTTTGAGCAATTTGTCGAGTTAGCATGGCTTATCTTAGACGGGACGTCTTCCCCAATATTAGTTACTGATTTCAATTTTGAGTTGGTACGTGTAATCGTCTATACGTCGACATGGGAACTGTTGCTTTTGGGGTTGCCGAACCATCGTCGACATTGTGTAGTTGTTAGGATCACAGTGCATCGCCGTGCTACTGTCAAGCCCCTGACCAGTTGAGCTCATTGCGGGCCAGTAGGGTTGAGGTAAAGTAGATTCCACGTGGTCTCATGTAGTATGTAAAGGATGAAATGGATTGCTGCCAAGAAGGCAGCGATTTGTCTTACTTCAACATAAACACAGTTCCCTATCTACTCCAAGTGCACATGCAAATAATATCATCTCTTGTGAAGACCTACTCCTTACAGCTGTCAATTTCCCCAAGTTCGACCCAACCCGCCCACCGGCATAGACAATAGTGAAACAAGCACACCCAACCTACTCATGCTTGAAATCGCGCTCCTCCAACAAGCCTCCCTCAAGCACTCTACCCAAATGCGTCTTCTCTATGCCCTCCCTCTCCCGCCTCATAATCAAATATTCCCTTAGAAACCCCACAGGACTCTTGTTCAAGCCCCAGTCACCAGCGGGCGGGACAATAAATCCATCAGCCTGCAGCTCCTCTCCTTCTCTGGGGGCCTCCCACGCCAGACCTAAGCATCTACAGACACCAATGTACTCTGCGTAGGACTCGAAGTAAAGCTGGCCTGCGAACAGATTGAGCTGCACGACGAGGCTTGGGCTGATATCCCCCCCAGAAGCAGAGAACGCACGGCCAACGCAATACAAGTCGAGGGTATCGAGCGGGTCGTAGCCCTGAGTGAGGCGCGGCGCGTACAGGTGCAGCGTCACCACGTTTGACTTCTGGATTGTCGGGAGGAGTCGTTTGGCTTCGACGGGGCTGAGGATAACTAAACGGCGAGAAGCGGCGGGTTTGTCTTTGCTCTGCGGGACGGAGAGAATCCATTGCACGGGTCTGAGGTATGAGTCTGAGACATACGATTCTGACGTGACTCCTCCTGGGCGTTTGACGGTCCGCATAAAGTCCGTTGTGACGAGGAGGTCTTTTGGAAATTGCGTAAGATCATATCGTTTCGCCGCGCTCGTCGATTTCAGAGCCTCGAATGCGGGCATGAATGCATCTGATTGTGCCGGGAATACGGTAGTTTTTACTAGCTGTATAAGATGGTAATGTAATCCATGCAGCTCAGCTTCCATAGGTGCAGGTCTCTGAACTTCGCGCTCCTCCTCGATCTCTGGAGAGAGTTCTCTTTCCTGTTCTTCTTGAAGCGTTGCTGTATCGATGGACATGGCCTCAAAGTCGCGACACAGATTCAGGATCTCTTGGATGTTCTTGTTGGTGGTGTCCCAGTCCTTGGTTGCATCGAAATTCTTGCGTGAACGAGGTCGATAGCGATCTTCAAGGCCCTGAGCTTCTTTTTCAAGGAGCATCTTCGCCTGATCTACAGTAGTTTCTACCCCTTTCAGGTAATCCTTGTGGTCCTCATAGCGGCGACCCTGAGTAGCCCACAAAGGTATACTCCGACGCATGTCCGCCCACGTCTCTGTGATCGCCCACATTAGGACATCGGAGACTTCTATTTCTGTGCTGTATGGCTTTGAGGTGCACTCTAGAACCTTGGTCTGTATCTCTTCAGGGATGCAAAAGACAACCGATTGGCCCTTTCCCAGCTTTCGCATTCGCATACATGCTTGCACTAGCGTATCCTTTGTCAAATTTGCACCTAAAGTAATAGCAGCTCGATAGTGCTTGGGCATCTTTAAATCTGTCCCTCGAGTATGGGCCTGATCGAGATATACAAGGCATTCATCCAAGTGCTTCGCAAATGGTGATGTTTGCAACAGCTCGACGCCGCCATTATGGTCAAGAACTGAGAGTTCTTCGTTGTTGTTGAAGAAGACAACAGCTTTTGCCTTTGTGCCATTTGAGTTGCTTATGCGAAGCCACGTTTCTGCGACTTGAATGTTACTGAGCTCCAATATTTGTGCACCAGCATCGAGGATGACCCGAGTCGGCGGTTCCATTGTGTTGATAATCTCTAGTAGTTTTTCTGCATCTATCTGCGGCGGCAGCGGGTTGACGGAGTTCTCATCTTGCAGTAGGTAAGCCAACACCAAGGCATTGGTATGTTTCTGCTTTTCGGAATCAAGATAATTGACACTAAGCGGAAGTACCTGACGTGAGTCGTTCGTGCCACTGAATCCGGTTGTTGGGTGGGATTTAATAGCACCAAGGTCCCATCCAGAGGCGGAGAGCTTGTGTGGAAATTCCTTCATAGCCTTGGAGAAAACCATATGAGAAAGGAAGTAATCAATAGCGCCTTTAGAATACCGAAGCAATGGGAAAATTTGGGTTGTGCACTGGTGACGGTCTTTGATATTGACTCCATTGAGATTCCGGAAAGCCTCAGGAAGAGCTCCTGCCGAGCGGACCCATTCTTGATACTCAATGTCTGCTTGGTCTGATTTCTCTAGGTGAGCAAATGTGTCAAAGAGATCCTGGTCACCTAGACCGCCGTAATAATAGGTCAAAGATGTGAGGGTAATGACCACATCCGGGTGACTGAATTCGGATCGGAGAGAGGGGCTGTCTTTTGATCGATATGGCACAGCTAACTGTGTTTTTGGAGTACGACTAGGATCGATACCATAATTTACCCTCCATCTCTTAGACCTAAGGGCAAAGCTTAGCACACCGCCTGCGATAAGACCCCGCAAGAGGAGTAGTGGCCCTTTAGTAGTCTCCGTCCAGAAGGCCCCCTTTTCAATCTCATCAACGTCTGTAGGGGCGAGATCAGACGTTCGGATGTAGCGGAAGATCGCCTGCCTTATTGCAGAAGGCTGACGCGATACAGAAAGAAGGCCTGTGATGCCGACCTTACATATATGTTCGGAGATTAGGTCTAGTAGTTTCTCTTCTGCGTCGCTTCGGAGAATGCGCGTGCGCGGATATCTTGACCCCCGGCGATCATCGAACTCAATTGAAGACGGAAACGTTTTCTTCACATCAGCGGCATATCGAATTACCAAGTCCAGAACTGAGTGCATGATGGTCCACCTTTCTGGGCTGAGCTCTATTGATCTCTGGGTACCTGAAGATACAGTCAGCGTAAAACTCATCGTATTGTAAATAGTAGACACCAAATCTCGGCAAACCAACCCTGGCGAGTCTTCCCAGGTAGGCGCAAGAGAGGTTGGTATCAGCTCTCTTATACTTACCTATAGTATAAACCAGCTCAAACTTAACGCTGAAGTTCTCGTCACTCTCATCCACAATGTCTCGAGACTTGTTATCGAAGAAATCTTGCGTTCGCAGCAAGGAAAGTCCTACGTCAGACTTCCCACTGAGGAGGCTTTCGATCCCCATAAGCTTGAGGGATAAGATGTGCTCAGGTTGAACGAGCATAATGCCGCGATTGGCCATGCATTCCTGGTAGATCTCGCGGATACTATCAGCTTGAGAGGCGCTGAGTACCAGAGCCCTTGAAAATGGCATATGGTAAATGCGTCGGTTCAACAGCCCGCCCAGCTTGGAGACCAGCATTTGAAACATCTGCCGTGATTGCGGCTTCGCAACAATAACTCGGACCAGTCTGTGTTCACAAACAGTTAGAATGATTGAAGATACTCAATGCATATGCGATTACTTACAATTCTCCTTGAGCTAGATATGCCGCAATGATTGGAACGATGACAGAGGACTTGCCCTCGCCCATGTTGAGTTGCATGACAGAATTTGCGTCGTTTGGCGGGCATCTCATTTGTTTCGCAATTTCTTCTTGCACTTCGCGAACCAAGAGACCGCTTTCAGCTTCGAGTAGTAGCGTCTCAGGAAAATCCATTGGTAACCAATTCTGATGTCCGGGATTACGCAACTCTTCGGCAAGCTCATGTGGGTGAGACGAGAGCGCCATGAGTCTCCGGGCGCGTTGCAGCTCGGTAACATCAAGCCCATATTTGATTACCACCGCTTTCCAGTCCTCACTTAAGGAATCGAAGCGGTCTCGGTTTAATTGGCGAAGCCAGAACGTTGGGGAGATGCGAGGCGAGTGGCTTATCTGAGCCGCAATCTCGTCGCCAGATTGAACAAGTTCCTGTAGAAGGGAGTTTGTATCCTGTAAATATCGTTCACAATCGTGTAGGTATGTTTCTAGGAGTATGAAGAGCTCCTCCTTCGATATACTCGTACTGACTCGAAATTTTACTTCCTGCAGTGCAAGCGAATTGCAGCTGTCTTGAAGGTATGAAATGTAGTCCTTCTCACGCGAAGACTCAGAACCGATCATAAGCTCCTGACATAGGGAAGTGAGCCGATCCTTAGCTTGATTGCTACTGTCATCTACACTTTGCTGCTCTATGGGAATTTGAAGTGGCGTCGGTGACACTGGCCAGCGCAAGCCGGTAGAGCTCGGGGCTGTGCGAAATATTAGTATGACATATGTAATAGGGTAGTAATGACAGTCCGGTGAAGGATATCACTTGTAGAGCTAGAAGGAAGAAAGGCGCATCCTGGGTGCCGACAGCATGCTGTGCTCGGGTGAACTTACAAGTTGAAGATAAGGCCGGCGCTTTCAAATTGAAAACATCATTGATGCCGTAATATGAGGCGCTTTTAGTCGTTCCCGAATGTCTCTGAACATTGACGACATGGATACCTTTAGTCTCCACGCAGGCGACGCTCTGTCGTGCCAGAGTACATGAGACTTTCTCAAGATATTCATAAAAGCAACGGTTTTCATACCATTTTTTGAACATGCGACGAACTTTAGACATAGCGCCCGTAGTGTCTAAATATATCTCTGCAGACTCAGTGTGTGGTATTGTCGGCTCCGCACAAGGCCACTGGGCATAAAGTTCGTATGCAAAAGCGTTGGCGGCCTTGACTTGGTTCATTTTAAAATCGTTTTCCTTCCTTCTGTTCCACTCATAATACGACTCTTTAGGCAGCTGTAGTAGATTATACTCTGGGCAAGTATGGAAAGGTTGGTATACCCGTACTAGTTTCTCAATTGTATGCAAAGTAGGAGAATCTCCTTCCACCAAGTCTAAAGATGCGGCTGAAGGAATCTCGATTGATGCTAGGTCACAGCAATTGTAGAACGCTGCTAAAGTCTGGATGACATCCATGTCTGCAGATTCTGAAAATGCAGCGGTTGACAGCCAGATCATCAAATTGTACTTGTTGAAACTACGAGGCGATGTTGCAAGCAGTGAGTGTAGGCTACTCCACATGTCTGGAAGGAAGGAAGATGGTTTGGTGAGCCACAAGGCATCGTATCGCAGTGTAAGGGGATTGAAGTGTCTGTTGGGGCCTTGAACTGTAGCATTGTGCAGGTGGTTGTTCCGAAGGGAGTTTTGAAGGCTCTGCGCGTTGATGGACGCGTGAAGGGTAGGCTGGTTTCGAAAAATTATTCCAGCAGCAACAGAACTGCGCGGCCCTCGTTGCAGGTCAGCGACTCTAGCTCTGACTTCGTAGTCTTGATCAAATTCATTTCTCTGGTGCTCTGCGCCAAAGCCATCAACGCGGAAAGTAGATGTCCTCATCATGTCTCTTTGGAGTAGGCAGGGCTGCACAAAATCAAGCTTCGGAGTCTTAAAATTGGCTTTAATAGGCTGTAGTACCGTCATTTTCTGCGCTATGCACAATAGTTCGACAACCGCCGTATAGAAGCCGGAGTGTTGGGACATAAATGGCAGGCTTTCGTCCCATTGAACTTGCTGCATGACCTGCATATGGGCAGGGTAGAACTTTCGCCCGGGTGTCAAGTGAGCAATATTCTTGAGAGTATCCATGTTGGACTCCGTAAGTACATCAAATGATGATACGGCTGCTGACCGTAAGATAGATAATGCGGCTTCAGTACCAGTAAGGCCAGTCAGGGCATCTGGGAGGCAGTGAGAAGCAAGCGCGTGAAGGTAACAGAGGAAGAGCTTGCTCTGCAAACTCCCATTGTCTACCAGTCGCCCTAATGTTTCATCCACTTGATACGCATGGGTTGTATAGGCCGAATTTAGTTCAATAGAAACGGACACATGGTCTGTTGTCGTCGTAGAATAACCCACGCTACCTTCTGGTATCAGGGCTAGGCGATCTTCAACTCCTCTCTCGTGCTTCAGAATGAGTTTAGTGTTCAGTCCAGATAATGTTCCAATTTCCTGATTGGTATCGATGATCATCCCTTGATACTGGTGCGAGTGAATTTCGGACTCGCCAGGGGTGTAACGGAAGCCTAGTCGTCGTCGAGGAAGCTCTATAAAGACCACCGTAGAATCGATGAAGAGAACATGAGTATGCAAATGAAGCTCTAAGGGCGAAAGAATCTTTGATATCGCGCTGCCGGTGTTGCTGAAGGGGTTGACTAAAGACTTTTGCCCATTCACGAGACGCCAACTGGCTCCATATCTCTTTAGACGCCACAAGCTACTAATCGAAGACCAGGGATCATATCGAGGGCGAAACTCAACTTCTTTAGTATTACGATCATACCAATGGAAGTAGTCGTCAATGAACATTGTAGGAAGTCGACCCTGGAATACGCGGGAGGGTACAAGATCAAACTTCATTTCACCTTGGGTGGCTAATACAAGCATATCCGAGCCGTCCATTCCGAAGCTGAGTTTGTATAACCAATCGGGGTGAAAGGTGTGTTTTGCAGAGAATTCCATGCCCAGTTCATTGGTAGGCATCACCTCTATCGGCGACTTCTCAAAAAGCGAAGCATACGAGTGGTGCTCTATGTATTGTTGTGGGAGCCGAGACAAAGATAAACCGTTTACAAGGAGCTCAGCTGTAAGTAGGTTGAAATGAACAACTAGTGTGTCGTATTTGACATATATCCAGTGGTGCCAGGGATCCTCAAGCGCGCTCCAGCGGTTCGTAGAATGAAAGCCTGCCCATGATGCCACCACGGCTTGGTTCATACCTTTTTGTAAATTGTAGGATGGAAGGTTTCTGGCAAGCACTGGAAACGCTCGAAAGAGCAGTAATCGCCATGATTGCAGCATAGCATGATGGAGGTACTCGTGCTCCGAAGACATGACGTGCTTGTTCTCTTGCACCACAATTGATGTCTGGATCAACGCTGAAACTGCACAGGACGAAGAAAGGATAATTTCTAACCACATCTTATCAGTATCAAATGTACTCGTGCATAGGAGGCCGATCTCGGTAAGCCTGGACGAAAGCTCCTTCCGCTGCGAGTCATCTGTGGCTATAGGGAGCCTTTCCCGGAGATCATTCAACCATTTCAGCGATATCTGACGAGCTTCTTCAAGTAGCTCTATACATTTTTTAGCGATGGGCTTAGAGGTATTGATGCTAATCACTCGCAATGCTAGTTGCACAAGAGTTGCGACAGCTCTCCAAGTCTCCCAATTTTCGCTTACTTGCTTTAGGGCGACCTCGATCTTATCTATAAGAGCCTGGCAGAACGAGTCGTGGGTAAGGATGTTGTGGGCAATACGCTCCACACTCTTTTCGGTCGATGGCGGGCCTGCGCGATGAATAGTCTGCAGAATCAAGCATTGCGTCTCGACTTTCGCAAAGTCGACAGTTGGCATCGCAAGTTGCACAAGGATGTTCTGATACTGGATCTCGTACCCGATCGGAAGCGATCCGAAAGCTTTGTATTCGTCCAAAGAGAAGTACGATGGGCAATCTGACAAACTCGCTATGACCTGGTTCGGGGTTATGTCATTCGAAGGGGTAGGCACTTGTAGATAGGCCTGAAGTTGCGATGAACGAATTGGTAGTTGGTATGTGCATTCCCTTGAGACTTTTTGAGTGCCGCGCAAGACTTCAGTGAAGGTGTTGTCCAAGTTATCGAAGTATTGATATTGAAGTGCGTTAGAAACACAGACATCTTTCTCCTGTAGGAAGGCAACACCTCGCTTGACACGATAGTGGCTTCCCGAGAGCGGTTTGGTCCGAGAAAGGAGGCTGATGCGCTGATCCAATGGAGAGGCCCAAAAGCTACTCAAGCCATCTTGGCTACTGAGAATGTATGTCGCGCTCGGCTTACTAGTGTCAGTGTGAGTGAAGCCTAGCACTTTTGTCAGTAAGAACAACGTTGCATCGCGCCAATGACGATAAGTATTGGGGATTCGTAATTCGAAAATTGTTGCTTTCGCGATTGCTTGTTCCGAACTAAGCGGCCATTCATGGACCTGAACTTGAAGCTCGTCAGCTTGAGACGACAACCTGCATTTCTCACACCAAGGTGCATGTTCAGTGCTCGTGTAATTGTAGCGGTGATTGTAGACATCCCTTTCATCGTGGTCCCGCTCTTTAGAAGCAGTTTTTAGGTCATTATACCGTTGTTTTTGTTGAGTCAGTTCCTGGCACTTCTGTTGACGTCTCAGCGTTGCATCCTGCTCAATATCTGAACGTAACCTCTGATGTTCTGGAGATTCATCAAAGAACCTGACTGCGAAAGAGGATGAATGGCCAAAGTTGCGGTAGAGCGATGGAGCGCCGGCCCTCGCATTAGTTCGGCGGGGTTGCAGATAGGCCTCTGCGGTGAACAGCCGCTCCAACTGACTCTTGAACGGCAAGGAAAGCGACTGGAACGAAGACAACTCCACTTCTGGGTCGAAGTCACATAGCAACGGATGCATTTTGCAAGCGCACTTGTCACATGCGATCCATAACTCCATGACCGTGAGGTACATGATCGAGAGGCTTCTAGGTATATCGCTTACAGAACCGTACGCTAAATTCGCGCAGTGAAAGTACTCTTTGAGAAGCTGGTGTAGCTGCTCGCATGCGGTATTGTCGGATATGTGTTGCTCAAGCCAAGAAGAGAGATGATCTTCGACCCATTTCTCGACAGTCGCCAAGTAAAAGTACGTATACTCTCCTGAGCCACCGAAGTTGGCAGGCACTTCATGCTCCGAAAATACCAGACATTTCGTACTGGGATGAAAATCCGATACATCTGATTGGCGTTTTCTACGAAATATCTTCGTAATGAATTCATCTGCTTGCGGGAGTTGTATGTCAAGGTCGTTGTGGGGATGGAGGCTGGCTAGTACAGCCATGCTGATATTGTTATCCTCGCTATTCGTAAGGTGTCCGATGCTGGTTGCCATCCATGATTGTGAATCTTCTAGAAGGGCTAGGGAAGATTTGGTGTACAGGCTCATGGATCTCTCAGAAATTGGCTTCAATTTCTGCAGGCGGCCGGCCAATTTGGCGGAAATGACGTACATCAGGTTGGTACCTACAGATTGTCAAAAATTGTTAGTGGGTTATTCAGATAGGACAATGGTACTCGATCGTCATCGGAATTTGTCTCACTTCTAAACCTCTGAAACGAAAATGATCGGGCTTGATAGAAGATGCCCTGAAGACCTCAGGGCCGTCGGGTTCCTTGATGCACAAGTAGTTCTTACGTACCTATTGAATCGCGGTGCACTTTCGCGCTTTGGAAGACCCCGGCTAATACATTGACCATGGCGGCTTTGTACAATCCTGCAGATGAGATGCGAGCAAACTGAAGCTGCATGGTTGCGCGAACAAGAAGCCACAAGGGAGATCTTCTCCACGGTAATAAGCCGTTATTCCATAGAACATCTTCGCGGGTGTTCTTCCAGACGCCTTGCACATCAGTTGGCCGGCCAACGACAGAGAGAAGATGCACAAAGAAATCTGTGATCAGGCCAGGATGTGTGGTATCACGAGTCTCATCGTGATCCTCCTTGTTCTTGCGGGTCTGAGGCCGGAAGCCTGGAGCTTCTTCGCAGCTCATCTTCCCAAGAGTGTGTGCTAGTGACTCAATCAAACCTTCCTTCTGGAACTGCTTCAGGGAGATTTGATAAGCATAAGTCGGAAAGGAGCGCTTGAGTCGACCTTTCGTCCTCATCACGGTTTCATTCGGCGGTGACAGTTCGAAAACTTCGAAGACGACATCAGATCCGGTTCCTTGTTTGCTGACGACTACCGCGGCGTTTTGTGCCTTTATCTCGATGGGTACAGCCCCGATAGTCTTGCCGGAGGCAAGGCCACGGAGCAAGTTCTCCAGTTGAGAGTCGTTGACAGATCCGGAGGCATCGCGAACGCGACATAGATTGCTGACTGTAGACGCAATATGGTCTATCTGACTATAAAGTGGCAATAAACATTAGCAGACGAATCGACGTTTTTCGCTAAGGTTGAAGGGTCAAATCTTGTCAAGGTACTCTTAAAGGCCTACAAAGACTAAAGCCTGGACACAACGGCGGTCTGAAATGTTCTTGAATACCTTCGACAAAGATCGATCAAAAACTGCGAGATCTGCGCATACCTAGCTACTTGTGTTTGCTCATTTCGGACAGTCTCGCTAAACGTCCGGAGGGCTTCTACGACCATGTCAAGGAGGGCGTCCTCAAATTCTACCTTCCAGTCGTCTGTTTGTGGTAGCTTCGGAGGCAGTACAACATGGTGTAAGAGATAGAGTGTTGCCTCTAGGCTGAGTGGAGGCATAGCGACTAATTGCAAGGCTTTGCCAGGGCTGAAAACGAAATGATAATTTCACTTAAACTCTTTGTAGCAAAAGTGAGATGACAGTCAAATTGAGGAACCCGTAGAGCCTGTCTGGAAATGCTGAAAAGATAGTACACTGTGAAGAAAAGGGAGACAGTCGTGGTGTCGTGTGTTGCTTTTGCGGTGTGCCTGCAGCGGCCCGCAGTGCGGCGCTGCTACCCGCAGGAGATCAAACTAGGCAGCAGCTCAACGCCGCAAAAGAGTGATAAGAAGTAATTTGGCATGTTGCACAAGAGCTGAAATCCACCAATACAACAGCGGGGTTTTGACCGCCTCGTGGAAACTAAAGCAAAATCATCGCGCTGACTTTCGTTGGTGCATATAGGCAAGACGCAATCTCAGCAAATGATGGAAGCCAGTGAATAAAGCATAGCGAAGGTAGAGTTACTAGGACGCTAGGAAACGAGAATGGCTTGGGATAGGAAAATAACGGAAGCTGGAAAGGCGTCATGAATATCTGGTAATCGGTTTTTCATTTGAGGCCTATCGTGCAGCCAAGCATGCAAGAACAGGCAAGCGGCCGGAACCGGTAAACTGCATACTCCATATCTTCGTGCCTGGTGGGAAATGCTGGTGGCGCTTAGCCATTTGAGTTGCATTATGCTGAGCCGCTTGAGAGCACGTCCCAAAAGGCCTCTCCCAAGTCAGCTTATGTCAAAGCTAATTCTGCCCTCTTCGTACACGAACTGATCTCGTATCTTCACTATTTTTTTTCACTGAGTTACATCGGACTTTTGAGTTGAATACATGCAGTAGCGGTAATAGAGGTGCAGTAGTTTGCCGCAGGTACGGCTTAGCAGTTGGCTTGAGCTGAGTTGCGATAACTAAGGCTGCACGTGATCTCGACAATCTGGAATGGTTTTGGCCTTGAACGCTCCGTCCTCTATTATTAGTAGGAAGTGATCAATATATGCCATTCAAAAACTGGCTTCCATCCCGATGTGCCATTCCCTCATCTGCTCCAAGATGGAGTATTCTGAGACCTACTATCCAAAAAAACCAATGACTTGCATATATGTCCGTGCTGAGATGCTGACGACTGTGGTCCAAAGAAGTGTAGTACTCCCGCCTTTTGCACTGGCCATTTCTTCTCGCCGCGGTCGCGTATAGGAGTGAAACTGCACCTGCTCTTTCATACCCCTAGTCGACGCTTTTATCTTTTTTTCTCCTTTTACTTCCTTGCTGAATTCATCTGATCGTTTCATTTCTGACTGTTTTGCGCTCTACAGCGGGCATTAAGCCTTTCTTTCTTTTCGAGTAGCTGGTTTCTATTCCTAGTCAGTACTCACCAGGCTCGACTGAGCCCAAAATATCACTATCGCACCCTTTCTAGCTCATAGATCCTACGTAGGCTCAGTTCGGGAATAGAAACCTTTACCAGATGATGGTTGGAGGTTGTCTACAAGTTCTAACAGCCCTGCTGGACAGGAGAGTGGAACGCCGAGGGAAATTGTGCCAAATTTTCTTCAACCATCCGAAAAAGAACAGCAAATCCTTACTAAGTCTTTACCACAGACCGAAATTTTCGATGGCGAGTTCCCCAAAAATCACATCTGCATGTGGAAGCGTTGAAACTTTACACCCGCCTAGCAACACTCACGGTAATTGCGATGCAATGATTGTGGGCTGGCGCTTCCAAAGCAGCAACTTACTAATTATAAAGCATCTGATAAACCTAAAATTGGTTGTAAATTAATGAACACTCGGCAGCATGCAACGTAAGAGACACGGTCGACAATGCACAGCCAGCGAATGCGACGGAGCATTCCATCACAGGAAGAACCTTAGACGGGTCGACTGGCCAAACACTCAGAGAAAATTTGAGGTATTTCAATGCTATCCTGTCCCCCTATAGACTGGAAGCACCTCTTCGAACGGGGCACAGGGTCTTCAAGGAGGGAAAATGGAGGCTAATGAGCAGGCCCATGATATGGTGAAGTGAACAAAATGTAGCCAATACTGTACTGTTATTATCCCAAATAATTGATCCATATGTGTGCGCATTTTTTATTGAGAAGCTGAGCGTCAACGAATCAAACAAGGATTGGTGGGCGTGCTCAAGCGGTTGAATAGCCAACGAAGTTAGAGTTGATGTCATTACAACAAGCAGAGGAGAAGCCCAGCGTGCATCTGTGACAGCTCGCCACCAGAATCAACTTCATGAAATGTAACCAAGGCTAGGCCGATGCGACACAAGTTCTCTGAGTGTTTTGACGTTTTCACTTGTGTGGCAGCCGGAAAAGCGGTTTTCCATACTAACGTGATCACGCAAAGCAAACTGTAGTTCTATCAGTTTCGCGCTTTCGACCTTAGCAAGGAGATTCTAGAGCAAGCCCTGTAAAGCCCCGGTCGTGCGTTGGCAGAAGGTAGCTGCGCTTGGCCCTTTCCTATCTGAGAATTCTGATGCGGAAAGGGCAAATCGACAGGTATGATTTAGCAGCATCGCGGCTCAGATTAAGTTATTCGTTCCTACTGGAAACAAATTTAGCATGTCTATGGGTTAGGTACCTCGTTGCGATTGGTTCACTTCCCAGTCGAGCCGAATTCATGTTATCATCTGGACGAGGTTATGCCTCGATCTCTAATTCCTAGGATATTTGTTCAATGGATAGCCCGATATCATATTAGGTTAGGTCGGGGATCGCTTACATAGGCAGCGCTGACGACAGTGGCTGACGCCTTGCCCCGCACTGTCGCCTGAGCTTCACCGGTGGAAACGCCGGTGAAGCTCAGCATAATATAATAATAGCCTGTGGAAGAAAGAAATGTACTCCCTGTGAGGCATTTCTTCAACAGCTTGGAACGAGAGTAGCCGCCAAATACCTTGTTTTTTGTGCAAAGGGTTTACTGCTGGTGCAGGTACCAGCATCTGACAGCCAACTCACTACCGAAAAATTTCTCTCATCGGCAAAAGCTTACAGTAACTAGTCGCTGCATTATATTACTGGCGGCCTATTGGCTAACTTTCATACTTCGCCCCAAAGGGTGTAGAGGGCATTTTCTAGGCCCAGATAGCTCGGCCCCCGACTAGTCTATAACACTGTCCCACGCCCTCTCTGTTAAATTATCTTTTCCGTCAAGCGAAAGCATCACGTATCAGACGAGACATCTGGAGTGGTACCATTCGCAAGCGCAGCCCCTTACTTCTTGCAAGAGCCACAATGGACTCATTCAACTCAGATCATGGCTACCTACAGTCCAACAGCAGCACTAGAGAACGCAATCTAGATCTGCTAGACAACATCGATCCAGCATCTTTAGAACCTACAAGTGCGTAAACACAGCCTTTTCGTCACTAGGTAATGATCTTGAGACGTAACTCGTAACTAGCGTACACTTACTACGCAAGTTACAACTTTCCTACATCAACACCTTTTTGTTGACCAGCTCCTAACGTGTGTTTTATTAGACTTGCAGGAGAGCTTCACACAGCCAACCTATGTCCTCAAACAAAGCCACTCGCCAGAAACAAGCTATGCCCATGTTTATGACGAGGAGTCTGGAGACGATGGTATACCGCCAAAGCGTGGCCCACCATCCAAAAGGGCTGAGCCGTTGTCAAATGAACTCAATCCCGATGGTGACGAATACATACCACGTCAGGTAGATGATGCTGGAGAGAAGAAAGTTACGGAAACCGGATATCCTCTCGGCGGACGAGAATATCGATGCCGCCCTTTTGTCCTGCCCAATAGAGGAGACAAGCTATTCATGTTAGCAACTGAGTGTTCCCGGGTTCTTGGTTACAGAGATTCTTATCAACTTTTTGACGAGAATAGGTCACTCTGCAAGATCGTTGCTACGCAAGCGGAGAAAGATGATTTGATCCATAACGACATACTTCCCTAT
Organism: Ophiosphaerella korrae; assembly: GCA_028456385.1. Lineage (NCBI taxonomy): Eukaryota > Fungi > Ascomycota > Dothideomycetes > Pleosporales > Phaeosphaeriaceae > Ophiosphaerella > Ophiosphaerella korrae. The sequence goes on along the minus strand of JALNQF010000105.1, from coordinate 134,936 downwards.
ACTTATCGTTCTCATCAAGTTACAATTGTTACCGCTCGCTCTATGTTCAGGCAATTTGGCAGTAGGCTGATTTTCAACGGACGGCGTGTACGCGACGATTACTGGGAGGATAGAGCGCGTGAACAGGGCTTCACTGAAGATGACGCCGCTGGCGACGAACGACCTGGTGCAACAACAACACAGTAGGCTGCTATTTTCGAGTTTTCCAATCCATAACAACACCTCCTTAGCCCCAACCAATATTCCCTATATCTCTGAGCTAGCTGCATCTATCCTAACCACGATAATATCACTCCACCTCATCATAATACTAGACCAGACATGATATTGAGGAGCTTGTATCTGTATAATCTCAATGCAGGTGCTGGTGTGCAATCTCAAGATAATAGCCACACGCAGAAACTCCAGTATGAAATAGCACTCCCTCAGGAAATAAATAAGCCTCCAAACTCCGGTAGTTCTCAGACCTACGGCAAATCCCGGGTATAGTAAAGCGCAAGGGTGATTCTGATTCTACCTATTTACCCAGCCCAGAGCCTACCGACTTAGAGGAATCCTTATCCGATGTGTGTCCTAATAACAGTGTTGGAGAATAACCTCAGCATACAGTAGAGCAAAGATGAGCTTTCATAGAGGCAAATACCTCTATTGAAACGAGCAAAGATGTGTATCCAGAGGATAGCTCGTGTGATAGCGGAGCAAATTCTGACTCATGCGATCGTTTTCTTAGTCCAACTGAATATTTTGAACGTATTAAACAACTCAAGAAACTAGTTCGAAGAACTTAGCTTCGAAACGAAATAATTACTATATTGGAGTTGCTATCAGGAATGCCGGACAGCGATATTATACTTTGTGAACTGTGGAGCCCAATCATGAGTTGCTGTTAGAGTCTGAAAGCCCTTCAGAATAAAGGATTTTGCGGTAACTTTTTTAGTGTATTGATAGTGGACAGGTCTCAGCCAGAGGTCGCAAGACCATTGCCAATTGAGGTTGCGAAAGTCGAGCGACTTAGCCAACTCTTCCAAGACGCGTTTTCTCATTCGGGATTCAACGACTGTTCAAACCCAGAAAAAAGTTACATCGGGGCCGGCTTCTATACCCGTGTCTCATCCTATTAACCTCTGTCCAAGGACCCCACCTTCAGGCTTAGCGCAGCCCCTCGGACATCTCTATTAGGCACAACCCTTCGCTCTATTGTCTCGCTGTTATTGGTGTTCTTCGTGGCAGAACTGGCTCTGGGACAGCCTTGCCGCACTCGAGAGAGGCTATTTTTTTTTTATCTGAACATTAGATCCGCATTACTCCTCTTTGCCTGATTTACATATCGCCCCCAAGGAATGTGCGTGAGCCGTTCCCACACGAATATACTAGTTTTCAAAGGCTCTGTCTTTAGCTGTGGCTGTGATTGCATGCATAACGAATGCAATACTTGTAAACATGGGGAAGATACTGTGGCATACTAGGATGCACGTAGAAGTAGGAGGCAGGTGGCGACCCGCACTCGGCGAGAGATGAGATGAGTTGAAGTATATAGGTTGAGTAGCTATATGACGAGTTGGTATCGGTTGCTATCTACTCCATCCGATCTTACTCGGAGCCTACTCAGAGCCGCAATGCTGACCTAAGCCTCCCTGATCACTTACGGCTCTACTACACCGCAATACATCATGTACTTCAACGATAGATAGCAGCAGCGCTATAGTTTGACTGAAGCCTTGTGGATCTAGCTGGCTTCGTCTTGTCATAGAAACTCTACCTATGTGTCAAGCATGGCACCCTCCGGCACCTCCCCAAAGCCTCCGCCATACAATTTACCTTCTCTTATACCTCGATTCTCCTACCCCGGCGACATCAGAGAGGCTAAAGAGCGAATGGAGGAAACTAGCTAATTAGCAGCCAACGAGTATAGGGAGGTATTATACAGCGTTGGCCATTGTGCCGTATGTGAAGCTAGAGGAGAGGCTGCGGGCGTGGGTGATGTGAATGACCCGTCGAATATTTTTCAGATATGCGTGCGAAACTAAACAATGGTGAATGTGGTTCTCTTCACACTTTTCCAGAAATTATCCCCCTCTCGCCAGCTGTCAATTGTCCCCAGCCCCACTTTCCGATACTCGTGCTCGTCTTTCCAGTTGAGCAGGGTATAAGCAAAATATCCACAGAGAAGAAACTCGCAATCTTGGCACGATAGGCGTATTCGGAATGGTTGCGTGTGTTAACTTCAATGGCATACTGGCCTGTGGGTTTGGAACTTGGGAGGGGATGCGACACATTCTCCTCACGGTTCCCCTTCGAAAACAATGTCACGTCGTAAGGCAGAATTTCTATAATGTGGTATGTATTTGGAATTGATTCGTATAATTTGTCCTTTGCTACCGGCTAGATATTATGAATTCGTTTTAGTTCTGTACATAGTAATTAATGCTGACGAAGCGTAGAAAGCATCCCTATGAGGTCAGATGTGCACCAAACGTGAACAAGGAACGATCTATCCGCGGAATCGAGGATACTGCACTAGCCTGTCAACAGAAGCCCACGATAGAGGAGTACGTGAATACATAGAGTGCTTGACTCCTTGGTTTCCTAGAGCCCAAATAAGGCCAAGGTAGAATTTTGATTTCCAAATCCCGCTACAGTACTAGTCTCCCATGTGGTTGCGGATATATCTCGCTAGTCCAGATATTGCCGGAAGCTTATCCGTCTCGAATGCCAAGCCTATCTTGCAGTACCTCTAGACAATCTTAGACTATCAAGTAAACCTTGGAGATTCCTCGAATGCAGTTTGTACGATATATTGAATGCAGATATCACCTCTAGGTTGCGGACAGGCCATTCATCAAAGAGAGTGTGATGACGGCAAAGTCCCAGACAGGGTCCTCCCTGCCCACAGGCAAAGAAACATCCATCCATGGTTTTCGAGGTATACAGGTCTAGTCTACTTTACTCCCAAGAGCCAGTTGGTCTTCTATGAGAAGTGTGTCTTCAGTAAGTGGGTTCTCTTCGCTTTTGACCCCCCTTGAATCCTCAAAGACAATCAACTCTTGAGTGAAATGCAGGGTCCTTGGACTGAGAAACCGATCTTGTAAGACCCATTCCCGATAGGTTAATGCACTATTGTCTTCCTTTGTCTTAAAATTACCCCTTAGGCTAATGTAGAAAAGGCCTCCTTTCTACTCATCACCGAGGAGTATGGGGTGTAGGGGCAAAAGTGGCTGCCCCAAAACACCCTCGCTGTCGTCCCGAGAATTTTGGACCACAATCATGCACATAGCACTCTCATAGACTTGACCCATGAGGACAACCTCGCGATACCAAAAACATAATGTACATAGTTTGATTTTTTCGTCTTCAGATGCTGCAATGATCCCTAACGATGGCTCAACGCAATGCACTGCGGAGTTTCTGCTCTATAGTTGTGATCGCTCCAGATCGCTCCACGAGCAGACTAACCGCACATACTGAAGGAGGTATTATTGATGCTCTCCTAAGTATATGAGCCGTGTAGGTGGGCAAGATGCACAAGCATCTTCATGGCGAAGAAAGGCTGAGCCTTGCTTTCCGGTAGCATCTTGACTCTGTTCAAACCAACGACGCGCTAATTCTAGTTTTTCGACGTCAGTGGGTCTCAGTGCAGGTGTTGTGTCATGATCGTAATTTATTGCGCGATTAGTATAAGAGTGTCATATGTCCTAAAGACGTACCGGATTCTGGCTCGTAGTTGAGTAAGCAAGACACTACTTCCACGTTATATATCTTGAGGCTAACCCGCTTCTCCTGGGTTTGGCCGCCTTCACCGCCTGCCCATGGTTTGACCATAACGGTTTTTAATTGAAAAAATCCATTCTTGTGGCTTTTCAGGTCGCGGTCCAACGCTGTACTACCCTCGGCATTGTGCGGCTTGTCTGCAAATTTCTTCGAAGGCCGTCTTGAATCAGCCGGCACATGAGTCAGTACTCTGCGTTTGCAACAACTTCATCAAAATGCGCACGATGGAAGTAGCCATCCCGTATATTAAGGAGTGTCGGTCGGATTCCTCGGCATTGAAGTCAAAATCGTTGAATTTGCTAATCAGCTTCATCGCGTCCACTGAAAAAAGGAATAGGTTGGCCGTAGTAGTCAGCCATTTGAATGTAAGCACAAACTCATCAGAAAAGGCTCAGAATGACAAGGAAATTTGGCGGAAGCTGCGTCAAATATTCAAGCAAGGCTGAGGAGGTGCAGGTGCAGGACGGCGCGGTTAGGTGCTCTACACAGCCGGTAAAAGGCCAGGGGCACAGAGCTACTCTTTGTGCTCGTCATCATGTAGCGTTATGTATAATGAATTGTTTTATGACCTTCGTTGCTCCCAAATTGTTCACCAACGCTTCAAGTCCCAAGTAGCTTACCCAAAAGATAATAAATCTCGTTTGCATGCGGGCACGAGGGTGTTTCAAGCATGGATATATTTGGCGAATTATGGAAGTTGAAAGCGTAGTGGGTGGACGCGTGCGCTGACGACAGTGGCTGATGGCTATGCCCCGCACTACCCTCTGGCTCACCGGTAGAAACACAGGTGAAGCTCAGCATAAAAATTTGCTCTCAGTATTTACCACAGGCATTTTCTTTAACAGCTTGGGGCAAGAGTGGTTACGAAACGCGTCTTTTGTTGAATAAGTAGCCGGGAATTGGTTTGCTTACCGGCATGCCAACACCTGTTGTAGTTCGATGTGACGGCCGACTCACTATCGAAGGGTTTCCCTAATTTCCAAAAGCTTACAGTACCTGTTGCCCTATATTGCTGGCGATCTATTGGTCGACTCCGATACTTCGCCCGGAAAGGCGCAACAGGCATTTCTTGGCCCAGATAGACTCAGCCCCACCATCTGCAGTCTTTAGTAAGACTTTCGGTACAGAAGGCAACTTCTCCCCGCAGTTCTGCTCTCTCAAATCATCACTGCTACCACTTTAACTACCATCCTACGCCCTCTCCGTTAAATTATCATATCCTCCAAGCGACGCACTACAAGTCAGACAAGATATCTAGAGTGGTGCTGTTCGCAAGTGCAGGCTCTTGCTCCTTGTGCGAGCCAGAATGTACGACTCAGACGACGCTCAGTCAAACAGTGACGCTGGAGAACACCTTTTAGATCCTTTCGTCACTATTGGTCCCGCATCGTCGAGCTTTACAGGTATGGGCAAACAGCCTTTTCGTCATTAGCACATGAGCTTGAGAAATAGCTAGTGTATGCTTGATATCCATGTTGCAGCGTCCCTGCATAAACTCACCTTTGTTAACTAGCTCTCGCCAGATTTTCAGCCAAGCCCGTCACGAGCATACGGCACCGACTATCTCGTTGATCTAAATAACGATACGATGCCATGGGCAGTATCTTGTCCAGAAGAATATAATGATTATTTATTCCGGCAAACATCACCAACGACAGGATCAGCACCTGTGATTGACACCCAGTACTCAGTTCTACAGCAAATTCCGTATGGAGAAATTCGCAAGGAAACATCTCATTCCAGGGACTTGTCCGGTTCAGCATCTCACGAATTGAGGGACTTGGCCGGTTCAGTAGCTCAGGAATTGAGGGACTCACCCATTGATGTAGGTCCTGATATCGGTGATGAAGGACAACATCACTCTACGACAGAGCAGCGATCAGCTTCCACAGAGGTAACCATCGCTATTGCAGCCAGCGAAGATGTACCTTCAGAAGAGAGCTCTTGTAATACTGAATCAGAGAGTGACTTGGATGATCGTTTTCTTAATCCAACCAAATATCTGGAAAATATAAAACAACTTAGACGACACGTCCTTCAGAACTCAAGCCAAGCTAAGAACAACCCTGCCTCAGAATTGCTACCAGTACCCTCGGACAGGGATGATACTCTTCTTGACTTGCGGAATTTGATTGCGGCTAGCTACGGGAGTCTGAAAAGCCTTCAAACTGCGGGATTTTGTGGGAACTTCTTCAGTGTCGTAGTGCTGTCCCGGCCTACAGTTGCAAAACTACTACCCATTGACGTTGCAAAGTTTGAGCGACTTCTTAAACTCATTGAGGACGCCGTCCTCTATGTCGAAGAGACTGGGTCTAAGACATCTTTATTGGCGATAGATTCTCAATTAGACACGGGTCTGATAAACAGGTTGACATCCGCATGCCTAGATCTTTTGATCCCGCTACAAATTATGCCAGCCGCGTCAAACAAATCAAATCCGGCCCTTCTGTGGACCATGGCAGTAGAATTTCTTGATCTTGCGATCCTATCATACGTCGGAGCACACACCGGAGAATTGGATAACACCTATCGGGATCTTGCGGATGATCTAATACGCATTCCAGGTCCCTTTTCTTCCCTCTCTAAAAAGGGTGTATCTGTTGATCAATCTAAAAAAACTAGATTCAAATATTCCACACATGAAAACACCATCAGCGTGCAAAAGAGGCAACTGCAGTGCCTCGACCAGTTTCTTAACCATCGTCCAGTTTGGGTATTCCAAAGTGCTGCAAATGACTTCACCCATGACCGCCTCTATCTCTCAGCAGATGTGAATACATTAGCTGATATCTGGGGCCCTCTATGGAGGGTTAAAAGTAGTGAAAATTCACGCAATATTTCCCGATACGATATCGGTAATGGCTTCATCGTGCCCTGGGATAGAAATCCAGAATCTGATCCGGATATCTATCCTGATGGACAAGGGGGTATGGAAGTATTTTGTCACTGGATCTCTAGCAGATACTGGGATGGCGCCGATGTTGAGAATCACCAGAAGGAAGTGTTGAGTAAATGCTTTCTTGAAACCGATCGACTTCTGATCGGTGCGAGTGTGAAAAATCAATTGGCGATCAATGATCAATGCGACATGTCCACGGAACGCAAATTGAGGATCAAGCAAGAGTTGAAAAACGCTGGGAACTTGAGACATCGGGGGACATGCAGACCCCGTCGGGAGAAGACCTCGCAGTCGTTTCAAGTCCAAGCCAGTGCTGCTGGCTTTGCAACCCTCGGGACCACTATGGAGTACAAGCGAACCGAGGGCTTCAACATGAAAGACGCTCTTCTGCAAAGATGGCGAAATGGATCTCGTAATATCAAATATCTCGAAATGTGGGGCGGGGTCGAAGTGTCTCTATGCACAGAAAACGCACGAAGGATACAGTTGCTTAAACTACTACGATCTCAAGGACTGCAAAAATATCTCACCACCAACAACTTTCGTTGGATTGACCCGGAATGCGAAACCGGTTACTTTGGATCCCTAGCAAATCGCCGAAGTTTTCGAAAGTTCTGGAAAGAACACCAAGAATGGCAACAAAACATCGGTGATGCTATCAACGAGTGCTTTGTCGCGCTTGAGGAAACTGGAATTGATGAAAGAGATGATGAACTCTCGGCTTTGTGGGTCGAAGATTTTGAGGATGACAATGAGTACCAGGAGGATGGCTCTGCCTGTAATATGTTTACTGCAGAAGAACAACTTATCATTCTACGCCGCTCCGAGCACAACTGGACTGGTTTGCTCAAGGATTCTCCAGAATGTATGACCATGGCCATCGTGGAGGACATATGTCTTGATTTCGACGATAGTAATGACTTTGGTATGCGGTGTCAGGGTCTCTGCTTTAGTGAAGACGGTACGGCTGCAAGGCGATTTTCTCCTGGATATTCGGTTCTGCAAACCGCTATCCTTATTAACGAAGACATCCTTGAAGACTGCTACAGACGCCAACTGTATTACCAAACTTTGTCACTGAAGAGAAAGATTACCGAGTGCGTGGAGGATCACCACCTTGCCGATAGGAAACGCAAATCAAAAAGGGAAGGGCCACGGCCCGCTGACCCTGCACAATACCTAATAGAGTACTTTGGGGAAAACTCACGGAGTTGGGGAGGGTATTGGAACACGAACAATTTGAAGAAAGGAACGAAATTTAGTCTTGGTTCACGTGGTCATCTGAAAGTACTGCCAAGATCAGCAATTGGTTACCCAGTTTTTATGGAATGGCAACCGGTTCTGAATACCTTGGGTAAGGAGTTGAAAGTCCATCTCAGAGAGGAAGGGCTCGGTAAGAGTGGAGGCCGATATCACTCTGAGTATATCGAAGGAGCATTCTCTCGTTCGCCTTTACCCTGTTTGATTGTCTCTAGTACTAAGAGGAACAGCGAGTAAGTAATTAGCAACTTTGAGAGATGTGCGACTGCTACTTCCTGTTAAGGCTCCGCAATTCTATACTAGCTTTTTTTTGCTTGTTGGTTCTAGAATGGAAGTATTTAAATGAGTATGATGAGAAAGCAGAAGCGCAGTCTGAGATAAAATAGTAAGAGACGATGGATAACGTCCTTGCAAAGTATAAAATTCCGTTAAGATTTGCTTATCACAACCGTTTGATTGAGCAAAAACTAAGTATAAATTCCGAACAGATACAGTTGGTCATCATAACTTATACAAAGATACCGCTCTGCTACCAAATAGCCTATATGTGACGGATAACACGAGCTTGGGAATGAGTGGGAGATAGATAATTGATTCTACTAGCTATTGATTGGTAGAGGTCTTATACTAGAGCTGCGCCAGCCAAGCTCTCTGCACTAAGAGCTCCCGGTGCCCGAAGCTCAAGATGGATCGGAGAGCCTCCGAGTTGAGGTTGATTTGCTCTAGCGAGCAACTCTAAATATAGGAGTTTCTGTAGCACTATACATAGATAGAAAATAATAAATAGCAATAAATTATCTGAGTCGAACGGTATAGATATACAGAACATGCTCTTAGCGGTGTAGTATTTGACACTCATAAATGCTGTCCATACTCATACATACCCATCCAGATCATCAAGCAAAACTCCCCCTCGAAATTCATCACGGCGATCAAGACCCGCCTCCTCACCAACAGAATCATACACCGCCCTCGGCATATTCTCCAACTCATAACTACTCACAAATTCCTGCGACGCATCCACGCCCTCGCCCCCAACCTATCAAGAGTCAGTCAAAATCACTCCCCAGTCAAAAAAGAAAAACATACCTCACTCCCCACCTTCGCCAAGAAATCGCCCGGCTCCGGCTCCGGCGGCAAATACTGTGGACAAACCCTAAACGGCATCTTCCCCCTACTAACCAACTCCCTCTTCAGCCTCAACGCATTCGCAAACACTTTTGCCTGATTAATCCCAAACTCGCGCTCCACACGGTCCAGGCAAACCAGCACAAACTCCTGGCTGGCGTGCGACGCCGTGGGCATCGAGCCCGCGACATATAGCGCCCACAGCGTCGAATACCCGCCGGAGACGCGCACGATGGGCAGGCGGTTCGTATTTTGCGAGCGCTGCTGGAGGTGCAGGGGGTCAGGCATTGTGTCGGCGCGGAAGTTGTCGGTGAGGGACTTGGCAGTGCGGGGGAGAGTGGGGGCTGGGGTGGTGGGCAGAGAGCTTGGGGTTGTGGGGGCGGTGCTGAGGGCAGCTATTAGTGTGGGGGATAGGAGGTAGCAGCTGGATTCGCTGGCTGGTGTGCTGTGTGTGGAGGGTGGTGTATGGGAGGTGTGGCGCGGCGCGATGTTGGGGGTGTCGTGGAGGAATTGGGGGATGCTTGCTATGATGTCAGATTGGAGTTGGAGGAGCTTTTGTGTGCTGTCGGCCATCATGGGCATGTATTCGAGACTGTTGAGGACGGGTGGTTCAGTGGCGAGGCCGGCGAGGATGCAGTTTCGGATGATGTCATGGAGGTAGATGCGGTTGTAGCGTACCCAGTTCCATGTCTGGGCTGTAGTGTGGGTGGGGTAAACGTGGTAGTAATCTCCAAACACCCCAGGGACTTCGCCGTAGCATGGTACAGCGTCATACTGCCAGTCACCCTCTAGGCATTCGAATATGGTTGCTGCGCCTGCCTCCAATTGCTGAGCCTTCTCGATTATGTATCGAAAATCAACAGGCGATTGACTGAGCATCAACGCACGTAAGTCGTTCGTTTCTTGCTGGAGGAAGTAGAATGATGTCCTTGGGTCATTAATGTCCAGGTGCTGCAATATTTCGCGGTCAAGTTCCCGAAAGTAATCAGGGATTGGCTCGCCCTTGCCCATACAATTTATCGTGAAGAGACCCATTGTATGCATGTAAAGGCGTCGGCCGGCTGGCGAAGAGAACTGGTCTCTACCACGTAGCTTGACTAATGATGAAGCTCCCTCAACATGATTGCTCCAGCCCGAGAAGGACTTATCGTTACTAAAACCATAAAGTCAGTGACTTGAAAACTAATCGAGATATACAAACTTTGCTAAACTTACAACGTTGCTTCGAATATACTCAACAAGTTTACTGCAACTAATGTTGAATCATTGCGCACATCCTGTGGCGAACACAATGCTGCATTTGCCATCTTGATAGAATTAAGATACCACCTTGTAGCCTCACGTTTCAGCGCCGTGTCCATATGAATATTTGCAACCCCGGCAATACCAAGGGCAGTCATCGCAGTGGCAACAAGCGGATGAAAGCCATTCGTCGACAAATGCCGATGATAATCTTTCGACGTGACAGGCGGCTGATCTACACCCACCGCATAATTCTTCATGAAGAAGTTGATACCTTGGTCAACAAGTGGAGCAAACATAAGTATACTTGGAGACCCCTGAGTGTTGATCGGCAGGTGTACTAACTTACGACTCGTGCCCTTGGGCACATCATCGCGTGCTTCCCGTGCGGCCACCGCTTTCGCTTTCGATTTCTTTGCCTTGGCGAGCACGTTCGCTGTCTCGTCGTGGAAGTAAGCGTCCACGGTGCAATCATAGCCCGGACATGTGGAGCCCTTTTTCTCGCACTTAAGACATCCACCTGGTCGTTCGTCACACTGTTGAACCCAATCAGCACCTGATTTTGTGAAAACATACTACCGCCAAGATACGGCAGAATGTGGCTTTTGTGAAACCACGGGATTAGATCGCCATCGCGCTGCTGCCCTATTTAGGAAATGGCAGCATCTCGCCCTGCATGAGTCTCGGCCAAACCACAGATAAAGAGAGACGTCCTACTGACCTTGATCTTGCGTTCGCGACACGTCTTACACCCCGTCGAAGGCCGTCCACGGTACACCATATTGAGATTCTGGAGGCAGCGTAGGATAATCCCGCTGGCTGGATCTACTCCTGAGTAGACCTTATCGGAAGGGCCTTTAGGCAACCAAAAGTAGTACGCGGAGTCACGGCAAATGGCTCTCGGCTGTGGCTTTCATATCCTGCTCAAATTATCATAGAGCCACGAGTCCATGACAAACCGCTCATAGACCGTATGGAAGGTGGAGGCTGAGATGACGAAGTTTTGTGGCTGTGAAACCAGCGCGATCACCGTGGTTTGTGAGGGATACGCAGGTGGAGGCCTAACTACAAGTTAGCGTCTGTTTCCTCGGGGGGAATGCAATGCGATTGGTCGGAATTGCCGACTCCGCTTTTGAATCGCTGACCAACTGCATCACCAAAACTTCATTGACGAAGTCTGAGGTGAGATCTAACTACTTTATAACTGACTATTTGCAACCCTGCGATGTAAGAAATCTTCCAAGACTATGTTGCAGAAGACAAGCTTCCGCTTAAATGGCAGACAGCCAATCAGGTCGCTCGACGATCCCTTGAACGTTGCTTAATTTCATTGCATATCATCACTATAAATTTTGCTCCAAATTATCACATCGGCCAGCGTGTATCCCGTTTATCCAAGCATGCCCAAACTCCCTTTTAAAATTCCTTCACCTCGTTCCTCCCCACCCCTCATCTTCTCACATCTTCTTCACCTCTTCCCTAATCCCCTCCACCCCACCCTTCAACTCCCTATTCATAACCTGAATCAGCACCCGCCGATAACTCGTCAAGCTCGGCACCCCATCATCCTTCACTTCCAGAATCAAATGTAACAACTGGCCCTTCTCCACAGGCTTCCGGCTCGCAAACTCTACGCCAGCCTTTTCCGCCGGTGGTAGCGTAACAGCTACCTTGCACCCCGTCGCGTCGAGCGGCGCAATCTGCAGCAACTCGACTTCGGCATCGACCCACCACTGCGTCGCCGTCGGCTCGCGGTAGTGCCACCATGAGAAGGACAGATTGGCACCATTCGGGTGGTATGTACCCGTCGCGTCAAGTGTGATGGTCGATCCAGCCTCTGCATCAATACGCACGGGCGTGATATCCTTTGCGCCATTGACGATAAGGACTGGGTGGTGGTTCACTTTCGTCGCATCGGGCTCCATGCTCCACTTAATCCGGGCGGCGAAGTCGTTTTGGAAGGCGTCGCGCCAGCGCCAGATGGTGGCATGATTAGAGGTGAAAGTGCGTCCGCCAACGGCCACGCGGTCGACCGCGTCGCTGTAGTGATTACTGGCCAGGCCGGCTGCACTGATATCAGTCTTTGCGTAGCGCCCGCCCCACGAGCCGTAGTCTGGGCATTCAGGCACGCCCAGCCCGTTTTGAATCAGGTAGAGAAAGGTTGGGGTGTCGCCTTCAGGGATGTAGAGGTAGTCTGGGTATGCGCTTCCTAGAGGGCCGATTTGGATATTTTCTTTAATCCAGGATTTTTCCATCTTGGTAAAATCCGGGCCGCCTTGGTCGAAGCCATAGTACCTTTCGCCGGAGATGCCGGTCCATGCTGCCAGGCCGTATTGGTTCCAGCCGTGGACGGAGGCGATGTAGAAGATGTCGGGGAAGTTGTTGCGGATCCAGGCACCAGTGTCGTCTTGGTCAGAGATGGCGTAGACTCGGAGACGCGAGAGAAGGCGCTTTGAATCTTCAGGTGGGTATTCGTCGTCGATTTTGAGCAGCGCTTGCGCGAGTGTGTTTGTGCCGCCCCAGCAGAGGATCCAAAGGGGCTGCATCGACGGCGCGATGATACGATGATACAAAAGCTGCCCGCCTGGTGAGAGCGGCAAATCAGTGCCAACAGCAGTCATACCGTACGTCTGATCTTATCAGCGACTTATGATGTCAAAATGTGTAGAAACGCTATACCTCAGCCCCTTTCCTGATCAAGCCTCGCAGATGCTCAGCACTTGGATACAGCCAATCTGGATGCACATGCTTGTTCAAATTGTCGACAGTGCCTGCATACGCATCAACTATCTTCTCCATGTCCTCCGGGTGGACACTATTCTTCATCCACGTGCTGGTGCATGCGACCAAGCCCTCGGTTTCAAACTGGTTGGCATACAGCAGGTAACGACACAACGACTCGGCATCGTCTGGCTCATTAGAGATGTCGGAGAGAATGAACACGCGGGGCTTCTGCGCGTATGTCTGGAGCCTTATCGCGTCCATGATGTGCGCACAGAGAGGTGTTAGATGGAAACAGTGGATGAGGCGAGGTCAATTGAGCATGGCAAGAAAGAGCCTTGATGCCTTTTCAGCTGCCCGTGTGTTGTTGTTACTCAAGGCCACACAAAGCGTCCCAAGGCGTGCCCTAGAGTGGGGCTTGTCGATGTATCGGACGATTGGGCACGACTTGCCGTCTCGGCTACAGATGCCGCCCGGACTTGGCCGCCGTCGCAGCATTCTCCTCTTCCTCATCGTCATTCATCAACATTCGTCTTGATACCATTGACAATGTTGGGCCTCAGCGGCTTGTATCCTACATTGCGATCTTGACGCCGTTGCGCTATGCTCAGCTAACTCAGCCTCTTTGCGCCACAGCTAAACTCTTTCCAACGGTGTCGCCTAGCTTGGCACAGTATACGTAATAAGACCGGTCACGCTAACAGTTGCAGTGTCAACCACCAAGACAGATTTACTGCCTTTTCATACGTGTGCTTTATCCCTACTAGAGTAAATAAAATATGACCTTTTCTGGCGTGTCAATTGTGTCTTGGATGGTGCTAGATCCTTCTCCAGGACCATGACTCTTCAGAGAGCACAATTTCGACCCGTGGGTTGGGTCTTCCTCATGAGCAGAAGCTTCATCGGCTCTTCCTACCTCAGCCACGGCTGCGCGTTTGCCTCGTCATTGGCTACTATGGAAGATATTGAAAACAATCACGAGTTGTTCAAGTACACCTCTGGGAGATGGATGTATGTCCTAGTTCAACGTTTCTATATATCACTTTCAATAGCTGATCTCCTTCTTTCTGCAGTTACAACGAACCTCGCCGTCTAACTGAACGGCATTTAGCGTTCAACGTTGACGAACTCATAAAAGCCGCGGCAAAGTCGATCGATAGGCCAAATTCAGATATTAAAAGTTTCCGTAAAATTGCCGAGGGCAGATTTACTACGCGCACGATTTACCTTCTAGTACTTACAAAATAGATATACCTGGATCTGATGGATTGTGTATAGGACCCGTCGACATTTTGTCTCGATACCATTGGCAATGTGGAGCTGTGGCTTCAACGCCTCGTACTATACACTGCGATCGCAGCGCCGTTGCGTTATGTTCAGCTTACTCAGCCTCTTTGCGCCACAGCCAAACTCCTGCGCCATTCTAAACACTTTCCAAGTGGTACCGCTTAGCTTGGCATGACGTACCGTAATCATACCGATGTTCATGAGGGGGAGGTTAGGGAGGCGAGGGTGGAGCTGCAGAGGGTGAGAGAGGAGGCATTTAGGAGTGTAACTGGGGGTGAGCAGGTTGGACTTGAGGATGCGGCATCTGGGTATCAACATGATGATGTGCCACCTGCGTATTCAGCAATATAATTTATACTATGGTTCAACTCCTAGATAAACGCACTCTCCAAATAACTCGCAAAGTTACTATCCCGAAACGAAGGCGTCGCGCTTCCAAAATCCGTATTCTCAATCGCAGTCCTCGCCGCGGCCGTCATGCTCTCCCACGCAATAAGCGGCTGTTCGCCACCCTGCTTATCGCTCGCAACCAGCTGGTGATTGACGGGCCAAATGCTTATGTACCCGATCTTCGGGCGCGTGCCTGACAGCGGGGGCGCATCGTACTTCTGGTACTCGCCGTGCGCGGAGATGGCGACGCCACGGATGGTGGCGGTATCGGAGGCGGAGGACAGCCAGACTACGATGTTTTCCCAGTCGTGGCGGTGGCCTAGGCCGGAAGAGGGCGAGTCTTTAGGCATGTACCAGCTGTACATGATGGCGTAGGCGCCGTTGTAGGCACCAGCACGCCCGTAGACTTGGCCGGTGGACGAGCTGCAGCCGCCGTTGGAGGAGCCGGAGGTTGCGAGGCCGCCGCTGGGGTTGTTAATAGGTTGGTGGGCGGTTGAGGCGGGGGGAGGAATACCCTGTGTCGCCGGCGGCGTTCACGGCGGGGAAGGGGACGCAGCCGTTGTAGACTTCGAGGTAGGGCTTGTATTTTAGGTAAAGCGTGCCTGTGAGGCCTGAGGGAACAGTTTGCGGAAAGCCGACGACGGCATCGTGGCTGATGACGGCGCGGGGAAAGAGGGAGAGCGTAGGCCAGGCGGAGACGCAAGTTGCAGCGGCGAGGAGCTGGACCGCGAACGAGGACAACATATTGATATAAAATAGAAATATGGCCGGAATCAAAAGATTTGAAGCTAATTTCAGATATTTCCAGCTCTTGCTCCTCTCGACTCCCCATCTTGTTCCCAGTGCTTCAATACCTCTTTATACATCCTCATCCATGACTCTCGACCCTGTCCCATCTGCAAGGCCCATTGTTGTCCATCCCAATCGGGAAGTCTGCGATGCATGCAACCACACCACGCACACATCAATTCAGCATGATAGGCCAGGTTCTCGCTCGTTGCCGACCACGCAGGAACCCTGATGAGCGCGTGGCCTGGTGGCTGGCGTCAGGCAATAATGGTAGCGGACATTACACATGAAACGCGGAGGTAGGATCCAATGAGGGCTAAAGCGAGGTGTGATAGACTGGGGTAATATCAAGCGGGAAGGATTCCGTGCGAAGGGCGAATGGGGGTGTGAGGGGGTGTTGATAGGATGAGGTGTGGTTGGGTGGGCGCGTGGCGCTAGGCGGGATCGGATTAGGAAGGTGGAAGACAAGCATTGAGGCGCAAAGGGTAAAGCAACGTGAGTCGTCGACGCGGCTTGATTTGAGGGTTGAATTGCTGTGTCTGTTCTGTGTTGGATATGGTAGCCAGGCCGACTGTCTTTCTGCCCATGCCTTGTCTTAGTAAGACATTTTGTTGTAAATGTTTGCAATTGGGGCCAAACACGTGATAGAAAAACATGACTTCGCCTTGCTAGAGCTATAATTAGTCCTGCCAACGCATTCCAAGTTATGCATCCAGACGTTGTACCAAGAAATAATCAATAGAGTTGCTTTCACACATTCTATTACTCTGTCTGCTATGTGACCTAATTCCATCAAACCATAGTGCTGTGAAGTGCTACCTCTGCCTCTATCGCCCAAATTCTAACATTTATCAATTCTGTTGAAGAAACGACTCACCCACCATCCACCTCCACTACCCAAACACCCTCCATACCGTCCTTTGCTTATCCGCCTCACTCACCTCTTCCCCAGGCAACACCTCTCTCAGTATCCCATTCACATCCATCCCTTTCTCGCGACACTTTTCCCACTGCCTCGGATACCCCAAACTCACCTCCTCAAACCGTACCCCATCCCGCCAATCCGTGCGCCGAATATGCAAATGCCCACTCACCACCACCCTCGCATTGAACCGCACATGCCACTCCTCCGTCCTTTTCGTCCCACACCACAAACTAAACCGCGGCACCTTGGGCAGCATCACCAGATCCTGCCGCAGCGGCCAGTGGTTCACGATGACCAAGGGCACGCCCGGGTGCGCGGCGTTCGCAGCAGCAAGCTTAGCTTCGAAGCGCGGTATAAGCGCATCGCACCACGCGATGCGCGACGCGTACGGGTCAGGATGCAAAAGGTGCTCGTCGGTCGCTTCAACATCCGTCTCGCGCGCCCACGCCAGCGCGTTTTCCAGCTTCACGTCCGCCGGCCGGAACGAGTAGTCGTACAGCGTGCACACGGGCGCAACAACCGCCGGTCCGCCTGCGCCCTCCCACACGACGTATTCATCTTCCGGCGTCAGCACGCCGTGCGCTCGCGCAACGACCACGCACTCGTCGTACTTGGCCTGTCCGCGCGCGCCTGTCGCGTCCTCTGAGGGCAGAGTGTACAGCTCGTGGTTGCCGGGAACCCACCAGACGGTCGCGAAGCAGGCTTTTGCTTTGGCGAAGGCGGTCGCGAGGTGTGTGGCCGACTCGCCGACGTCGCCGGCGATGATGAGGGAGTCGTTTGGGTGCGGGGCGAGGGCGTCGAGGGCGGTGAGGTTGAGTTTGAAGGAGAGGTGGAGGTCGGCAATGGCGTAGAGGCGGGGTGGAGGGGTAGTGGGGGTGGCGGCGGCTGCTTCCGCTGTGGCGAGGAGGGGGTCCATGGTCTGGGCTTGTTAGGGCGGGGCGGAGGGGAGGGGGTGGGAGGAGGGTGGGATGGCTTCATTGTGGTGGACGGGCTGGCGTGTCGTACGATATGCTGTTCTGGCGTCCGTCATGCGGTCATGACGCACAGACCCTGGTGGCTGACAGGTCGAAAGAGCAAGCAAGCCTACCGATAGTTATTCTAGTGCCATTCTCGGCTTCTTAAATAGCAACCACGAGATTCAATGTTGCGACACAGTTGATAGAAAGGTCAGCCAGTCAACTGGTGCGCTAGTTAGCCTAGTAAAGTCCATCCCTCTACGTTAAATTAGACTTACTATTTGAGGACTTCGTACCTTGATACTATTGGTACATGGAGTTGCGGTCAGTTAGTAGTAGGATTTTGGTATGTCTCCTTCTGCTCTAGGTCTGCAGTACAAAAATTACGGCGGTCTTATGCATGCTGTTGATTATTTTGTCGATATCATCAGAAGCTACAGGGAAAGGGCTAGAAGCAACAGCTAAATTCGCGTTAAGAGAAGACCCCCAGGACACCTTTCATTGCCACCGTTTAGCCTTGGGCAACCCGAGCGGATCAGATCTGTACACTTACTCGCCCCTTGTGTTTCGTAACGTGAGAGCAAGCTAGAGCGCAACCAGGATCACTAAAGCTTACTCGTATAACCATATTTTCTACATTGTTTAACATCTACGATATAAATCAAGTTCGCTATTGAAGTTCTACGTAAGGCAAAGGTGTGCCTAGAACAGACTAGCTATGTCTCTTTCTCTAACCCGTTCTGTGAGCTCTAGAGGCGTGCAACCGCGGTTATCACTCGCGTCAACATCGACCTTGCCAGTGCTAAGCAGCGGCTCAACTGTATCTTGATATCCATCCTGTGCCGCCCGCATCAGAGGCGTGCAACCGTCGTTATCCCTCGCGTCAACTTCGACCTTACCAGTGCTAAGCAGCAACTCAACTGTGTCTTTGTGTCTATTTAGTGCTGCCCACACTAGCGGCGTCCAATCAATATTATCCGCCGCGTCAACGCCGACCTTACCAGTACTGAGCAGCAGCTCAACTATGTCCTTTTGTCCATTCCGTGCCGCCCACATCAGCGGCGTCCTACTGTCACCGTCCTTCGCGTCAGCAAGTATTACCTTCTCTCTCTCAACCCAGGAAAGAAGCTCCTTGGACAGATGCAATAATCCAAGCGAGACCGCTAAGTGAAGGCCTGTTACCTGCTTTCGGAAAGATTGACTGTACGTTTCGTACTTATAAGAGCGATCTAGTTTGATTTGAAGAGTAAAAGCAATCCGTTTACTGTCCTGAAGCAGAACCGTCGCCAATGCAGATATCTCTTCTTGGACAGTGGCTACGTGTAGATGCCAGTACCGAGCAGAGTAATTTAGGAACTTATGTTCCACAAGCTTGTGCTCAAACTCCGCGTCGCTCGTGCAGCTACCACTACTAAATGGTGTGAAGCAGAGATATGTGAGACACGTAGACGCAATGCCGTACCGAGCGTCAGGATTCCACTTCTCTCGAATGTTCTCTAAGTAGACCTGAGTTGTGTAGTGCACAAGGCGAGCACATACAGACAAGATGTCCTCTACATCAGAGATGTTGTCCGTGTCGAGCTCTTCATCGCCTAATCCCACTGCTAAGGCATGGCAGAGCTCTTCGGTAGTCAACGGCCTCTGTGCATACGAGATCCACGAAAGAACGTTCTTCGCTAGTACGCGGTCGTCCTGTAGTTGGCCGTCTACTCTGACAACTGCCTCCCTATACGCATCGTCTAGCGCTCCAGAGCCTTTGGATAGGTTGTTTAGCGCGGATACTGCTTTGGCCTTCGTTCTTTTATCGATAAGTGAATCGACGTGCAGGCGAGCAAGAAGAAACCTAGGAGGCTCACGAGTCAACAACGCTCTGAATAGATACACAAATGACTCACATGCCATCCACCGCTTCCATAATCTTGTTTTGGACAAGCTCTTGAAGATTGTCATCGCGTTGGACGCACTTGGCAAGTCGGTCAATCTTGCCTACCACATATCGTTTCACGTCCGCGTTGCTTGCGCGCACCTCTACCTGAGGCATATCCTTAAACTTCTCTACTATGTCAGAAATGTGTCGTGACGTAGCCATCACACACAGATCTGTTTGTCCTTGCAGATCGCGGCAGAGCCTTAAAAGCTCGCTTCGAGTACCGTCTCGTTCCCTGCATTCGTCTAGAGCGTCTATAACAAAGTACACCTTGGAGTAGTCCATAAGCGCAGATCGTAAAGCATTGAGCGTTTCCTCAAGTGAGGGTCTTGTCCTTCGCACTTGATGGCGGTCGTACAGACTCGATAACGGCTGCGCTACCTAATAAATATTAGTAGTATTAATCTTCTTTCTAAGAATTCTTATTTTTTTACGTAATTATATACCCTAAGTAAAAAGGATTAAAGATACTATTCTTCTATATAAGAAATATTATTGCCTAGCTTAAGCATAAAAAGATAGAGTTATTAATATTTTATTTTTAGAAATAAGATATCAAAACAATTAAAGAAAGAGGATAAATTTTTTATACTATTACTAAATATTATACTAATATAAATTTATATAATATCTTCTAGAGCTCTTAGAAGAATATAATATACTTCTGTAACGAGGGTTCGTTGAACACTCGAGACTCTCGTGAACTCTAGTACAAGTTAGGGGCGGGGCCGATACACTAAAGATTATAACATTGTATAGTTGTAATCTAAAGTAGGGCTAGTGCGCTATATAGGCGCATAAAAGGCTCGATACTTGCGAAGAGAGTAAAGCAAGTATTATTCTCCCTTAGATACTAGTAGTACTATTAAATACTATCTGTTATCCCTTTACTATCTCCTATAGCCTATAGCAAGTACTATTATCTTCTAGCTACTTCTTAACAACTTCTAAAGTTCTAAAAAAAAAAATCTTACTTTACTTAGGTATTACTAAATATTATATAAGTATAAATAAATATATAACTTTTAGTTATTTATATATATAAGTTTAAGTAGTTCTTAAAAAAAACTTTAAAGACTTAGAGATTTTATATAAGAATCTTTACTCTACTTATATTATAATTTATATACTTTTAATATTAGATATAACTATATTATTACTAATATTTAGAAAATTTACTTCTTTAATATTAGATATAACTATATTATTACTAATATTTAGAAAATTTACTTCTTTAATATTAGATAAAACTTAATTTATTAATAGAGCTTTATCTACTATAAAAGCTTATAAAAAGTATAAAGATATAGTATACTTCTATAAAGGAGTTAACTTTTATATCTCTTACTCTATATTAATTTTAGTAAGTTTATAACTTACTAATATTTAACTATTATTTATTTTTAGTTAGCTCTTAGTAAGCTACTAGGTATATATACCTAGTACTTAGATAGCTTTTTATCTACTATTTACTCTTTTTTAGTTAATTATTAAACTACTTTATTTAAGTTATTTAGATAAAGTCTACTTTATAAGTTTATAATTAAGTTAATACTTAAACTTAGTTTAAAGTAGTTAGGTTTAGATAAGTACTAGTTTATTTAACTTAGATAAAGTAATAAAACTCTTAATTATTTAATTTAAAGAAGTTAGTATAAGTTAAGAAAAAGGCTTTTTATAATAGCTATATAATAGCCTTATTAGAAGTAGGTAATAGAGTTTTAGAAAAAAATTATTTAGATTAATTACGTAAAATAAAAGTAAACTTAAGTAGTAATTAAGTAGATAAATTATTCTATCTATTATCTATAATCTTACTACTTCTAATATCTTTTATAAGTTTCTTTATTTACTTTTATATATTAAAAGCTACTTTTATTAAACTACTCTTTTATTTAAAAGATATATAACAATTAACCTAATACTTTATTATTAGATTAGAAGCAAAGCTAGTATTATAAATCGATTACTATTACTAACTTCTAATATTACTTAAAGCTTATAAGCTAGCTAAGTAAGTATTAAAAAGTAGCTAAAAAGAATAGTACTTACTATAAGCTATTAAAGATAGTAAAGAAATAATAAAGTATTAAAGAGTACTACTAGTATACTAGTATATAAGGTATTAGCTTATAGTAAGTTAAACTTAGCTACTTATAAGATAGTAATAAAAGTAATAGTAGTAGATAAAAGTAATTTAAGTATAAATTAGAATAGAATAGTTAATTAATTAATAAGAGATTTAGAAAAAATTTAGATTATTTAAGCTTAGAGTTCCTAATACCTCTATAGGTTATATTATAGATTTATATTATAAAAGTTACTAATTTATATATCTATCCTCTTTATAATAGTTTACTAGTATCTAAAAAAAAAAAAAAAAAAAAAAAAAAAAAAAAAACTTACTTTTCTCTTTTTATAAATATAAAGTTTTTTATATAATAGTATAGTATATTTACTTTACTAAAATTTATAACTATATAATATTATAATTTCTTATATATTAGCTTTACTTCTAACTTATACTAGAGTTTAGAAAAGTTCTAAGTAACTTATAAGCTCTATTTATAAGTTAAGTTAAAATTATAATCTTAGCTTAGTATACTATTAAATATAAGTAATTATTATACTAGTATATATACTTATTATAATTAGAGATCTTTATATATTATAGTAGAGTAAGTTAAAAGAGCTAAAAAGAAGAAACTAAAAAGTAACTATAAGACGCTTAGGCTTAGAAAATAGAGATATAAGGAGCTCTAAAGAGAGAAGTAAAAATATTAACTTTAATTTTATCTACTCTTGTATATAATAATATATATAGTTTATATTTAAAGTATAAAGTTAATAAACTCTTAAGAGACTCTATAATAGTATATATAAGCTTAGTTTAGTACTTAGCTTAGTATAAGAAAGCTTATTAGAGCTCTTTATAGTATAAGTATATACTACTCTCTTAGCTCTATATAAGTATATTAGCTAGTTTAAGTAGAGCTTTCTATTATTAATAGATCTACTAATTACTTTCTATCTACGTTTATACTTATAATAGTACTTTATCTAATAAATAGTAATTATAGTAAAGATTAACTTAGAAGTAACTTACTATAATATAATTAGAGCTTTCTTCTTTATATACTAAGATTATTAACTAGTAGCTATTTATAAGATTTTAAATACGTTTAAAATAGCTAGTAAGTATATTAAGCTTAATTAAGCTTTATATAACTTTAAAGACTTATTACTATTATAGTATAAGAAATATTTAAGAATACTTAAATAAGCTAAATATATAGTCTTAAAAAAAAAGCTATACTTATTCTATAATAAGAAGTAAAAAATCTTACTACTTTTCTATATTAATAGTATATTAGTAATATATTATAAAAACTACTAATTAGAAGCTTACTAGATTTTTAAAAAAATTAAATAAGCTTATAATATAGAAGATAAAAGCTTAGTAAGCTAGTTTTTAGGTATAAAAGTAATATAAAGTTAGCTAGATAAAATAATTATACTTATCTATAAGAAGTATATTAATAAAATAGTAATTTTTTTTTATAAGCTCTATAAGCTTTCTAGTAACTTTATTACTAGTAAAAGAGCTATATCTAAGTAAAGGAAAAGCTTTAAAGTATAAAATTAAAGGCTACTAAAAGTATTATAAGTATAATAAAAGAAACTAAGATAGAGCTAATTAGCTCTAACCTAAGTGCTAACAAAGTATAGAGTAAGTAGAGTAATAACTTAGATTAGGAAGCTACTTATAATTAGGATACGTAATATAATCCTTTAATCTATTAAGTATATAGATAGAAACTAATTATAGATTAATAGATTAGTAATCTATAATCTATAGTTACTAAGACTAGATATAAGTAATAGATTAATAGATTAGTAGAAGTATATAATTAGTAGTAATATACGTTATTAGAATAGTATTAGTAATCTAATCTTTAACTAAAAGCGACAATACTTAATATTACAAGAATCTTCTATTGTTTATAGCCTATTGCTTAATTATAATACTAACTTTTGTTATTAATATTTAATCTACTAGTACTCCCCTTTAGTAGTTACTTATAGTTAATAATAGGCGGCCCTATTATAAAGAGTAAGTAGAACTTATATAATATATAGTAATAATAGGATAACTAAATATTATATTTATAGCTACTACGCTCTCTTAATATCTTAAAGTAGTAAACTAAGTTATTATTAATCTATATAGAACTTAGTACCTATTAGTTTAGTATAGTATGTAGTAAAGTACTAAGCTACTTATATATAAATATACTTTACTTACTAATAACTTAGTAATATACTACTTATCTTATATCTATATTATAATACTCTTTAGTAAAGTAGTAATATAGAAAGTAGTATTAGAAACTACTCTATCTTAGGTTAGTCTAGAGTAGCTAGCCCTAGGAGAATAGTATATAAGCCCTTTAAAGGAATTACTAGGTAGTTAGTAATTACTATACCTATTAATATACCCCTTACTATAACCTAACCCTTTGTGCTACTACTACAGCATCCCTAACCTACTAGTAACTTAGCTTAGCCTTAAGTAACTTAGTTTAACAAGTAGCTAATAAGCTATAGTAACTACCTTTACTATAGAAGCTAAGCTACTTACGCTTAAGTACGTAAGTAAAGAGATAATAGTACTAAAAAAGCTCTATTAAAAGCTTATATTAGATCTAGGAGCTACTTAGACTATCTTCTATAATAATTAGTAAACAATTAGACTTGTTGTAAGTAAAAATAAGAGAATAACAACGCGCGTACGTTATGTAGATGTATAGAATATATAGCTAAGATAAGAGTACGCTAGAGGCTCCTTTTAAGTCTCTTATATGCTAACGAGCGAGATGCTAGTAGATAGCCTAACTAAGAACTTTCTAGAGCAGCAATTTAATAGATTCAAAGCTTACCTCAACCTCAAGGATATACGAGCCAAGCTCGAGTTACGAGAATCACTAGAGTAGAGTACATAGAATGTAAAGAAGTCTTTGAATTAAAGCGCCAAAACGTAGAGCTAAGCTTGAGAAAACTAAGCCTCTATTCAATCAAAAGATCGACGAGCTCACTAAGGAGTGCCTTTGCGCGCAGACGACGCATAAAGACTCTCTCGGCTCGTTCATCGCCTAGTGGTAGAGTAACAGCTGCTCCTACAGTAACAGTAGTATTAGCGAGCGCGGCAGCAGCGAGATCTCGAGCGGAGGCGGGAGCAGCGGCAGGAGCAGCAGCGGGAGCGGGAGCGGGAGCGGGAGCGGGAGCGGGAGCGGGAGCGGGCACAGACGGGGGCGGCAGCAGACGCGCGGGCGCGGGCTCGGGCAGAGGAGTCCGAGGAGCTAGAGTCTCCTCCACGACCTCGCCGAGCAGGATGCGCAGAGTCTTTCGGAGAGCCTTCAGCTCCCTCTCGGGAGCCTCACGAGCTCGGGCGGCGACAAGGGTGGTGGCGGCGCGGCGGGCGATCACGGGGCTACAACACAAGTCAGTCAACTGACATCAGATGAAAAACACAAGAGCTCTCAATGAGCAGCAAATTGAAGGGCTGGAGAAGCTCTCTCATATTAACTTACACAGGAACGCAGCCATGGCTGCCAGTAGCACAGCGTACACAACGCTGGACCCCCTCCCTAAGGGAGTCATAGCAGCTCCCGTCAGAGTAGCCGGCCAACGCGCTGCGAGCGCAGCGGAGGCAGGGCTCCTCACGGAGAGCTCCTACAACCACCTCAGGAGAGGAGGCACGAGAGGGCGGCGAGGGCGAGCGCGGCGGCACCGGAGCCTTTTTGGTGCGCTTCTTCTTCTTGGAAGCAGCGGCAGCAGCAGCGGCAGCAGCAGCAGCGGCGGCAGCGGCATTGGAGGCGGTGCGGGAGCGAGAGGCGCGAGCGCGAGCAGCTTTCTTAGCTTTGCTCTACAAAAAACGCGTTAGTACAACAATCGCCAACAAGAAAACAGGATGGGAAGCTTCGGATGGAGCTGCAAAAGCTTTAAAAACAACAACTTACAATGGCCATGATGATGGTTACTGAAGAGTTTACGAGGCTGGAAAACTCTGAGTATACTGCGCGCAGCACACGAGCGCTTGGCGCTCGCACGAGCTTAAAATAAACAGAATCGCAAGTAAAGGTGGTTCCAACTGAGTTCAGATGACTGCTACGAAACCTACTGAAAAGCTCTACTGCGCAGCTCACCTGGGGGGTGTGTCGCAAGTTAGAGCTCTGCTCCAGGTAAGCTCGCAACAGTAAGCGAGCTGCACGTGCTGCACGAGCCGCTCGAGCCGCTCCACTGTGTATATAAGTAGCTCAGCTCGGATAGCTCTTCAATCAATGATCATCTCCCACTCATTCCTGAGCTCGCATCTCGCAACAGTTTCCAGTTCTTGCACTTCGCTTGTTTTTACCGCACGGTTCTCCGGCAGCTCGCTTATCATATTACTATTAGCCTTACGCGGGGGATCTTCTTACAATGGGTTGTCTCGTGTATCATTCTAGACCTTTTAGTCATTCTCTTCAATTCGGACGTGATAAGTCATACCTGGCGCTATTTCGGTATAATCCTAACACTAGCTGATATCCTGCGCTCGTGGTTATATCTTGATACAGGGTAACTATAGTTCCTTAGTTCCGGCCGATGCCCCCTCTCGCGTGTGGATCTTAACACCGGAAGCCCACAATCCGGTGGTCCCGGCCTTCTAGGAATCTGGCCCTCGCAGTTACAAGTATAAAGAGAGGACGAGCGGTGTTCCAAACTTCTGCACAAATACCAAAGATGACGAAAATCGCACTAGCTGGTGCCACATCAGGCATTGGGCTTGCATTTCGACGACAACTGGAGGCAGACAATTTTCACGAATTTATTGTACTAGTTAGGCGGCCTGAGGATGACGATGCAAAGGCTGTATTAGTAGATTATACTTCGCCAAAGGCGTTAGAAGAGGTCCTAACAACGTATTCGATACATACAGTCATTTCGTCTCTTTCAATTGCAGACGAAGCAAGCGGTTTGGCCCAACTGAATCTTATCAAAGCCTCTGACCGCACTGAAAGCGTGAAGCGCTTCCTGCCGAGCGAATTTGGGGCCGATTACAAAGAAGAGTAAGACTCTGTGGGCCCTCTCCTACTTGCAATGAGCATTAACTCTGTCATTAGTACTATCCGGCACGTGCTAAGCTATGTGTATAAATTTAAGGCGCGAGAAATGCTTGCACAATTGAGGTTGGAATACAGCATTGTGTCCATCGGGATGTACCTCGACTATTGGGGTCAACCCCATATTCCTTCACTGTTAGATTCCAGAAAAGGAGCAGCGATGTTCATTGATCCAGCACAAAATTTTGCTGCTATTCCTGGCGACGGCAGCGTTCCAATGGCTTTTACCCATAGCAGAGACGCGGCACGATTCGTTTTGGCTATGCTCGACCTTCCTTCATGGCCAAGAGAGTGTTTCTTTGCTGCTGATCGCCTTTCCCTGGCCGAATTCCTGTCGCGGGCAGAGGAAGCTAGGGGCACCAAGTTCGAGGTCCACTATGATAACTTCGAGAAGATCATGGCTGAAGAAGTCACAGTATCACCTGGTTTACAAGAAGTGCTCCCTGTCGAATACCGTAAGCCTTTCGTGAAAGAATTGTACCTTGCATATCTCAAGGGAGGCTTTGACATCCCGTTGGACAAATGCAGAAATAACATACTCAAAGATAGCAAATGCCTGAAAGTTCAAGACGTACTTGATGTATGGAGGGTCGTATAAGGAGGCTGTCATAGAGCTAATGCTATCGTAAATTAATACACTACGATGTATCAATATACTTACAAACCCTAAACTATAATAATAAGAATAGCCGACGTTATGTTGTAATCCCGGTAGAACAAGGTGGGGCACAGACACTCAAAAAGGAATGCAACATCACCAGCATGCTTCAATAGCTCATCGATGCGACGGGATCCGACGCAATTACAGACCTCATCATGCGACGCATGCTATTCTTTAATACGGCTGTTGTACATACGACCGCCTACACTTCCCAACGATGTTTTCTAACTATGCGACAGGCCCAGCTTTTCCGCTTGAATCATTTGCTGTAAGTTATCTCACAAGGTGCCAGAATTTAACTGGCGACATTAACATTTGATTTAGAAAAGATGGACAGCTTCATAGAAGAGTCGCACAGACTGGATCCGTTGGGCTTCAGTGAGAGCATTCCCTTCTGACTGCTATATTGCCCATTAGACGCTTATCGCAGGCTGCTCTCACGAGGAAGTGATGACAGTCCTTCTTAACCTACGAGGAGCAGACGTCCTAGTTACTGAAGCGGTAGTAAAGGCAGCTGCAGAGACTTGGCGGAGTGACATAGAAATGATGACAATTCTTAAGTAAACGTCCCGGCCGTTAAAGTGGTGGTGAATGCAGTTATAGTGACTACGAGGGACGTACACTACTGTACCATCTCGTTAAAGAAGTCTTTCATCTGCTAGGAACGTAAAGCTTAAAGTCTATATTATACAGCTTATTTCTTGCTTTCGCTCTCAGTACATGCCTCTATGATTCAATTGATATCTGACAGTAATTATGTTCGGCCTATTGTTAGCTTTTGCCACTGCTAGCAGCGAGGGTGGCCGACCCGCTCCGGCCACAGGGCTGTGGATGTTTTGCAATGCGTAGATAATTAATAGGTAGAGGTACATGTAGCATAGCCCGCATTATTGCCACATTCTAAGCCATAGAGGCCACCCCTGCGAACGCGAAGACTTATCTAGTAAGCGCCTTACTCAGCGGCCGTGCGCTCAGAATAACTGAAGTGCAGGGACCGGAAATCGGTTTCAGTCAACACTGTACTGCCAGTTAGCCGTGATAGTCTGTCGTCTAAGTAAGCTAAGGCACCAAACAACACATTGGTAAATTAATCTTCTGCCTCGCTGTACACACAAATCGGAATCAAGAATGGATCACAGTGGTATCAAGAGGATCAGCGAAGTTATGGAATCAGCAATCTCTCAATGGGACATACATATGACAGTCAGCAACTTCCACAGTAAGCAAGGTAAGGAAGTGTTCAGTAACTTTCATACTAATAATGACGTCTATAATGTGATTAGAATTTGGACATACGCAACAATCACCTCTACTGAACCGTCACCACATTCGAGCTACGGGTGCGTTCAAATGTCCCAACATTGGGTCAACCGGTACTTCGTTTGTCCATGCTACTTCGGCTGATGGCTGTGACACATCTGGTATGACGTTAGCTGGATGACTTGCCTTTGAAACAGGATTCTTGCACTGACGATCACTCTTTCTCTTATCTTCTAAACTTTCTTCGGTCTGTGTAGCCGCTTTCCGTGGTCGTCCACGCTTTCCTTTGCCTGCAGCTTGAGCTTGAGCTTGATCTGCAGTGACTCTCATAGCACGTTCTGCCGCAATGTCCTCGTATGTCATCACCCTTGCTTTTCCAAGAATATCTGACTTCGTCTTTCGGCGAGTTTTTGCCTCGTTATTCGCGTCTCTAAGGATTCCGATATAATTCTGGTCAAGGGCTTGGCGAGCCAAGGACCTCTTGACGGCGTTGACAAGCTTTTGAACGAGTTTGTCATGGCGCATTTTCCCTTGCTCATCTTGCCAAACCTAATGCTCTACTGACTGTTCAGGCACCCGCACCCTGCAGAGACGAAACCTCCCAGGGCGAAGTAGTTGAGATACCAATGACGCCTGTGTCATCAGAAGGCGTGGCAGATTTACTTAATCAGATTAAGCTGAGTTCTTGTGATGATCACGAAGGACCCTTGCCGGGTTAAACGGAAACAGTTTAGTCTTAGTCCAGCCTGCAAGGATGTTCTTCTTGGTCATTGCCCTTTCTCTCGCTGGGCTATATATAGTGGCGATGTGCTCCTTATTAATGTTTGTTAGACCTCCGCGGTAAAGCCGTTCAACCTGCTCTCGATATGCTAGCTGTGACGCTGAGCGGATCCATGGCATACTCGGTCTACGCAATAGAGGTTGATTAAATTGCCATTCAATTCAGGACATTGCGTTTGATAAGGCTCGGGGGTAAGAGGCGCAGCACACCTACTTCGCTGAGCATTTCGCGGCTGAAGCGTGATGGTGGGCTCTCGGTAAGTCGGGAAAGCCGGAAATAGAATCGCGCGCCCCAACACAATGCACACCAGCTTGAAAACACAGGCAAAATCACCACATTTTGCATTGATTTAGGTCTTAAATTACTTGTACAAGTCAAAATTTTGATGCGCGGCCTTGATACTCATCTTTGATCTGCCGTAACCTCGATGGATACTGATCAATCGTTCAGTTGATCTTATCTTGATCCAACTCAGACAAGACCTTGTAGAACCTCTTAATGCCCTGTTTCTTACTTGTACACTTCCTTGCATGAAACAATTGGCGTAGGGGAGACACCCAAGTCTCTATTATACTCATATCTAGTAACTTAGGTAGACTAAGAATGTATAGGAATCTATTTATATCTATCTAGTTTAAGGTAGCCTTTGATACGTAAGCGCTATCACGATCTTGCTAAAGAACAAAGTCTCTACTACATTGTAGAAGGTAGCTTTTAAGTTAAGGTAGGATAACGTTAATATATATCTGTGTATTTATATTTCTATTCTTATTTCTAGCGTTATATAGTATAGCAAAGGCAAAGTTATAGCCTATTATATAGAAGATATAGAAGTATTGTTGTAGTTTTAGATTAGGTTTGTAATCTACCTTGTACTAGATATTCTTTATTGCGTACTTAGATCTAACGCTAGGTGCCCTTTTAATTAACTATTAATACCTAGGGCTAGTTATCTAATAGATCTCGTCGCACTAAAGGATACATCTCTAGTCCTTTAGATCTAGCTAGAGCTCTAACTAGACGATATAGTATTAGATACGCTAGTTAATCTACTTAGGCGTATAAAGTTCTTTAACTACAGCCTTGTATATCTTAATACTAGTTACCTCTATAACCTAGGCCTAAATTATAATTAGGTAATACTAATTATTAATGTAACCTACCTTATATCTGTACTCCTTAACTACACCTACCCTCTCTACTAGATCTTACTATAGATTACTCTTTTTATTAAATAGAGCTTAGTTAATATATAATCTAATTATATTAGTATCTAATATAGTAAGTTAACGTAAGGCTCTTTGTAGATCTAGTATATTACTTGTAGTAGATAAAGGTATACTAAAGATAGTCTAGATACTAGCTAAGTTATAGGGTAAGCTCTATTGTTAGCTCTAGTAGTATATAGTAAAGATAGCGCTTTATTATAGTGTCTTAAGCTATAGTAGAGACTTAGCTAGGATAAGCTTAGGTAGTAGCGTCGTAATTTAAATACGTTTAAGTATTATAGGTAGGAAGTAAGTATATTATAAATTAACTAGTTTAGCTTAAAAAATAGGCTTGTAGAGTATATAGAGGTTGTTGTTTTAATATAACTAATTTAAGATAAAGCGCGCGATTCTATTTCTAGCTTTCTTAACTTACTAAGAGGTAGGCTATATATACTCTACTTTAGTTTAACGTATCTATACGCGTAATACCCTAGTTTATATAATACCCTACCTTTACTAAAGTTATAATCTTAAAGGTAAGGCTATAGATCTATATACAATAGCTATTATTATAAGATTTTATAGTAGAGTAGTAAGTAGAGGCTTATAAGTAATTTAGGCTATCTAAATTTTACTAAGAAGCTAACGTTATAGCTAGAGTAAGTAGTTTTAAGTAGAGCTACTATATACCTACTTAAGACTCTTTACTATTATAACTTTACTAATATTTAATATTTTTAAAAACTTTTTTAATAATAATATCTATTAAGGTTTATATAATAGATATATACTAAAATCTTTTAATAATCTACTTTACTACTAATATAAATAACTTTTTAAAATAGCTACTCTTTTTTATAACTAGTAATTTTCTTTAAAGTATAATAACTTTACTTCTCGTAAACTTAAAAAGATAATTTTTTTTTATCTTTAAACCTATAGTAAATTACTATAAAATTATCCTAGAATTATCTAATTGTATATATTATTAAGAAAGTTATTAAGTAGTAAAGATAAAGTATTTTAAAACTAACTTTAACTTCTATATTTAAAACTTAATACTCTTATTACTCTATATAATTTTAATATATTATAGAAATATATACAAATTATATTATATATAAGTTTTATAGTATATAATCTAATAGTTATAAAATAAATTTAGTAAAACTAAAATATTTTTAAAAATACTCTATCTATTTAAATAGCCTTATAATAATAATAATAATAATATTTTTTTAAACTTTAGAACTATAGTTTTATAATTAAAATAAAGGGTTAAAATATAATTAAATAAAGTATATATATATATATATTATAAAAAGTATAATTAATAAAAATATATCTAATTAGTTTAAAATTAACTAATTATTAATAATATATTAATTTTCTTAATATAAATAATATACTATATATTTTACATTCTATAATTAGTACTTATTAAAAGATTATATTATAAAATTCTATAAACTACTATATAATTAAAATTATAGCTTTTAAATTAGTATAAATATATAAATACAAAGCTATATACTATAAAACTTTTATATAATATAAGTTCTAGATATATTTATAATATATTAAAGTTTTATTAATTAATATTATTCCTAAGTCTTAAATATAGAGATTAAAGTTATATTTAAAATACTTAGTTTATTATACTTAATAACTTTTTTAATAGTAAGTCTAGGTAAGTAATTTTAATTTTTTTTAAAGTTATACTAAAGAGCTCTAAATAGAATTCGAAACTATTATATTTAATCTAGTACTAAAAAAGTTATTATACTTTAAAATAGTTATTAGCTTAAAAAAAATATAGCTATTTTAAAATATTAATTATATTAATAATATACTATACTATAAATAAATTATAGTATAATATAGTAATATTTATCTTCGTAATACTTAATATTAAATTTTTTTTTAAAAATATTAAATAGTAGGATAGTTATACTAATAAAAAGTTTTAAGTAGCTATATAGTAAGCTTAGTAGCTCTACGTAAAACTACTTGCTCTAGCTATAATATTAGCCTCCTAGTAAAATTTAGATAGCCTAAATTACTTATAAGCCTTTACTTACTACTCTACTATAAAATCTTATAATAATAGCTATTATATATAGCTCTATAGCTTTATCTTTAAGATTATAACTTTAGTAAGAGTAAAGTATTACGCAAACTAAGGTATTATACGTATAGATATAGTAGGCTAGGTATAAGCATTATATTATTTCTATAAATATCTCTTTATAAGATAATAGTAAGTATAAAGAGATATAGTCTACGTATATATCTTATAAAATTTAGTAGCTATTAATTACACGATAAGTATAGGGTTATAGGAAGTAACTTATTTAGTTAGTAGATACTCTATATATACTAACGTATCTATATACGTAATACGTACTTCTTACTAAAGTTATAATCTTAAAGATAAGGCTATAGAGCTATATATAATTACTATTATTATAAGATTTTATAGTAAAGTAGTAACTAGAGACTTATAAGTAATATAAACTATCTAAATTTTACTAGGAGGCTAACGTTATAGCTAGAGTAAGTAGTTTTAAGTAGAACTACTAATATAGCTACTAGAGACTCTTTACTACCTATAGTATTAACTACCTATTTACTACGCTTGTTCTTCTAAGTAGATAAACTTAAAGCTTTTTTCTTCTACTTCTAGCTAGGTTATATAGAGTTCTTAGTGTTAATAGCTACGCGCTAGGCTATGCGCTAAGCTACTTTCTTTACCTTCTCCTTTTCTCTTACTAACTTAGCTACTTCTTATACTATATACTTTTCCTTAGCTAGCTTCTTTTTATATTAGTAAGTAGCCTATTATAGCTCTCTTTTCTTAGCCTTTTAAACTTTCTCTTACTTTTTCTCTTACTTCTCTACTTTTTTATAATAGTAAGTCTCTCTTACTTTACGTAGTAACTAGAAGATAGCTCTACTATAGTACTCTTCGCGCTACTAGAAGTTAAGAGAGTTACTCTTTTTCTTATACTTTTCTTAAATACTAAGAGCTACTTATAGTTTCTTATTCTTATATTATATAAGCTTATATTAAGTTTAAAGGTAGTAGAGTAAAGTCTTTAGTATCTTAACTTAAGGCTAAGTAGTATCTTCTATAGTACTCTAGATAAACCTATCTATCTACTTCTAGTTACTATTATAGAGGCTTAATAGTAATGTAGAGCTCTAGCTCTTATTAGCTAGTAAGTAATTAAACTATTTAAGGATCCTATTAGCGTCTCTTAGCTAGATACCTATAGCTTTAAATAACTTAAGTATTGTTAAAGATTTAAAAGTCTTTATCTAGGCTTACTAGAAGAGTAAAAAGAAGTTACCTTTACTAACTAAGATAAGGCCTTAGGCCTACTAAAGGTAGTTATTAAGTTTAACTATATAGGTAGACGTAAGAGGTCTAAATATTACTATATTAAGTAGCTAAAGGGAGTAAGTTAAATAGAGAGAAAAGATAGTAAGTATAATCTAATTTTTATTATAAAAGTTAATAAAATCTAGAGTAATATAAGAGCTATACCTATCTACAATAAGTAACTAATATAAGCGTCTAGCTTTAGTAGTAGTATAGTAGTTAAACACCTACTTAAGCTAGGCTAGACTAACGTTATTATTTATCTATCTAGATAGAGATAAGCTAACAAAGACTTAATACTCTCTAGCTTTAATTACGTCTACTTATACTAATCTTATAGCTTCTTAGGTAGCTTTATATATAAGTCTAGGTAGTAGAGATGTCCTATCTATATAGATACACGCTAGAGTAGTTATCTACTTATAAGAGCTATCTTAGAGAGCTACCTAAGCCTCCTTCCTCTCTTACATTGCTTAGCTAAAGATACGTTTAGACCTCCTAGTAATACTAATTATAAAGCCTTTCTTATCTATATTGTATGTATGCTGTAGCTCTATCTAATATTCCTCTATCTTCTAATATATCAAGTTAAAGTATAGCTTATACTTTGTATAAGAATTAGCTTTGTAGCGTTTGCGGTTAATACTAGTAGTCTATTTAGATATAAGTAAGCTCTAGTTTTGATAGAGGAAGCGAGTTACCTAGCTCTAGCTGATAGTCTCGTGAGCTACCTGTGACGCTGAGTTTCTTATCATCTCTCTTGTAGGTAGAAGGCCTCTCTCTGTAAGCTTTTTGATATACTGTACAAGCTCATCCTCTTGCTGTGGGCTGAGCTTTGTCTGGTTGAGTTTTTTAGTCTGATTTGAGCTTGTTAGGCCTTAGTGTCTTCGGCTTAGCGTAGATCGCTGAATATTATATTTGGCAGCAATTTTTTTATACGAGAAACCTTCTCCTGGTCTATGCGACTCAATTTCTTCAA
Organism: Ophiosphaerella korrae; assembly: GCA_028456385.1. NCBI lineage: Eukaryota > Fungi > Ascomycota > Dothideomycetes > Pleosporales > Phaeosphaeriaceae > Ophiosphaerella > Ophiosphaerella korrae. Next base: position 100,204 of record JALNQF010000105.1, on the reverse strand, counting down.
TCGCAGCTTGAATCGGGTCCATATTGGTGGAGTTATCGCTTGTTGTAAAAACTCAAGTTTGGTGGGGGTGCGCATCACGCGAACATGCGCATCACGCGCACAGACACGTTAAGGCTGAGCGAGCTCGTCAAACAATGACACCTTGTAAAAATGGAACCAAGCCTGAAAGTCGAGCGGCACATGCACGAATTGGCTCGATATTAGTACATATGTAAAGCCAAGACTGAAATCATTGTAGGCAGCGGTTAGCGGTTAATCATCACAAGATACTCGAAAGATCTACGACATGCCAGCACCAGGATTTCTTTCGAACGTGTCAGAAAACCTCATTCGGTCGCTTTTTATATGCTAGAGTGTCTAGTTGGCTGTACGTTGACATTCCTGGTGGCTTGATGGCGAGGCAACAACGAAGCCATCAACGACCGCACATATTCAACCTCAGTAGGAGCCAGCAGATGGCTGTGGGAAGCTTCTAGAAGTATGCGCCACAGCCTCGAGCCATCTGGCATAGCGCAGTATACTATTCAGGCGGTACTCTGCTGTGTAAGCATACTAAGCCCTTTCTCCAAAACACGCGAGCCTACCTACATCTACGAATAAACTCGGAGCTCACATGTGCAGAAGCTGAACGTCCTTAAATCCCAGTTGTACCTTCTGGGATGGGAAAACTATCTCCTAGATGCACCAAGGTCGTAACGCATGCTAACGGCGATGCTGTAGCAGGGGCACGCAGCTACCGCAGCCTCCGACACCGCAGACAATTGATTAACAGCATGCTCAAGATTGCTGTAATTTTCAAGCTACAGACTAGAAGTAGAAAGCCAAATATCTGATGAGCATTTAGATACATGAGGAAAAAGGTATATAAAGAGGTCGTTTGAATTACTAAGTTCACATCACACAACATAACAACTAGAACTAATGGCCGTATCAGCATTGGCGTACCATAAAAGGAAGCCAACTCCAAGACCTGACAAACACACCAGAACAGGTCCAATGCATTTCACACTTCTTCTCACTCTTACAATTCTAAGATCATCATCTTTCGCCATTTCGTTCACACGAGAGCTATCTCCTGTACTCCCGATTCATCGCCGTTGGTTGGCACTCATCGTCCGGTATGCCTTGAACAGAGGCGAAGCAAACGAGTTTGTAATCCCCTCCAGCGGGTCGAAGTATGGCTGGTACTGACGAGCCGCGAATGAGGGCCGGTACATCAGTAGTTTTCAAAGGTTTCCGAGACATACCGATCCAGCCGCTCGATGTCCGGAACGCTTGTCCACCTTGACCTAGATAACACATAACCACTAAATGCTCTACAAGCCACAGTACCATTTTGTCTTTGCGAGAGTAGGCTTTTATTTCCTCTTCGGCATCATCATCATTGAGTGTATGCAGCAACCTGAGCTCCTCTTCTTTTGGTTTATTTCCAAGCAATGATGAACAAACCATGCCGCTTCTCCAGAGAAGATCTGTGGACCAGTCCTGCTCCTCTTCTGGCAATGAGTATGTCCTAAAAAAATGCACTGTTAAACGCTTCCCATGCAGGCGACATATTAGGGCATCAGTTGAAGTATTTCGTAGAATGTAACTTTTTTTGGAACCATCTAATGATTGAAATCCTGCTCGCTACAGGGACAGGATGCCTAAAAGCTTGTTCAATGCTACGTAAAGTAGCCCTTAGTAGCAAACGATGGCCGTTCAGACCTGGCTGGAAGTCTTGACGAAACAAATTACTTCTTGTCTCTTCTAAGCCCCACGACTGCTTCCACACAATCTTACTCCCTGCCAGAGCCCAATCTATAGCCCATGTACTATCCCAATGAAAATTAATGCTTGGGAAACTGTATAGAAGCCAAAGGGACTGCGTGCCCTTGATTAAGCCGAAGGCCAACTCCCGAGCAGCTTGTGTGACTGTTACACCGTAGTCTGGTGTTGGAAGATGAAATCCAACATCACGAAAGAGCCCATAGATCCCGTACATCCTATCTAAGGGCTCCGAACAGGCTCGTTCTCTTAGGCCTTGAAAAGTCATATGGATGATTAGCAGGGCCGATTTCTGCCTTACCGCCAAGGATGTTCCAAAATCTGCTGGGCTTTGAGCAATTGTGTAGGACTCTTGAGTTCCACTCTGAGTATTACACATAAGGTAGTCCATATGAGCACAATATAAATGTGTGCAATGCATTACTGGATGTCTATCATGTGTGTAGTATGATATGTGTCTGATTCGTGTTATCGAAGTGTCCCAATTCACCGAGTAATTTCCGCACTGGATAACAATAAATCTTGCCAGGACAAATTCTTGATAGGTCCATATTCGATGAAACCAGTCGTGAGCTAAAAGCGGCAGCAGTACTGGTGGAAATTTTAGCCTTGCTAGGGGAATGAAAAAAGGTCAGTAAGATTCGGCTGGCCGAATTGAAGAGATGCCCAATGTGTATTTGAGTACACCCACCTCTAAGAGCAGTAGCCTTCTTAAATACTCTCGTAAGCTTACAAAATACTTTTGCGTCTCGAAACGCTTTTCGTATTCCTGGCAGAGCTTCACCAAGCCATACCACAACATTGGCCGCCGACTTATATATTTCGCCCATCAGTTCCACTTGGTGCCCTTTCTCATCGTCAGACGATTGATTGATGCATATCGCATCAATCCACATCATTCGCGCTTCTTTTATCTTCCTCAAGTAGCTCAATGCCAGCGAGCAATTCTTGGTAACATAGAAAGGCTGTTTGTTGCACACGATCCTACAGCCGAGTATCGCAGGGCCCCAAACGTACGACAACGCCTCATATTCTGGAGCTTGTTCTAGAGAAACTTGGAATATCTCGCATTCGATATCGGATCCGAACACGCGGGATGGCTTGATTTTAAGGAGGCGAATGTTCGGACCCGGCGAAAGTGGATCGTGTTTGTACGTGGTCTCGCGATGCGAGGTCTGGACGATGTCCTTGGATACTGTTTCCATGTTTCGTGAATGATCTTCAACAACTAAAAAAAGAGTGCTGCTCTGTGAAGAGATAGCAATTAGGGAGAAGGAAAGTTGAAGAGTGCTAGTGCAGAAGACAACACCAAGGCTGAAAACCCCAGCAGCAAGCCCTATCACGTGACAAATGCACATCAACCACCAATCGGCATTGACACATTAGAACTGCAACTTTTTGAAGCTCTCCTCTTCCAAACTTGAATAATTGCCGTTTCGCAGCAAATGATGCGGCAACGCTAGCTTGAGTACTAAGATTCGCTGAAACGGCTCTTTAGTATATTCGAATAGCTCTCCCAAACAAGAAGCACCGGAATTCGCACGAATCGTCGAGAGTAGGGGTAGAGGCTCGGACAAAACTGCGAGAAGCATAGTCGGGATTTACTAAGGGTTGTAGAGCAAGCCAGGAGCGATAATAAGCTGTTGTTTCTGAGGACCAAATAAGACATAGGATAAGGGGTAGAGATTTGACTTCGTTTTTCTAATAACGTGAAAGATCACTGAGCTGGTTAGATCACTAAGCCGGTCACTTTTTCTTGGCATTATGAACACTACCTCTTTAGGGGTTAATAATAAACTTTACTTAGTACCCCCTACTACTATAACACTACTATCTAATTTAGAAGTCTCTTCTTTATCTTCCTAGCACGTTCGCGCGTTATACCTAGTCTTCCTACAGTTCCTATAGCGCTATTAACCTAGCGAAGCCCTTTTATAGTTACTCTTACTATAAGCCTTTTTACCCTTCTACGTAGCTATTAACGCCTCTATAGCTACCTACGTTAACGTCTCTCTATACTCTATAGTTTTACTATACTAAATTTACTTTCTTTTTGTCTAATTTAAAGGAGGTTATAGTAGTTTAATAAAAAGGCTTTTTTGTAATAGCTATATAAGGGCCTTACTAGAGAGGGATACTAAGGCTTTTAGAAAAGCCCTTTTTTAGTTTATTACCTATAACTTAAAAGTACTAGGTATAAACTAAGTAGATTAATTATTCTATTTATCTATCTCTAGCCCTGCGCTCTATCTATATATCTGTAATACAGTAGTCTTAGCTAGGTCTCTTAAGATAGTAGCGAGCTATATCCTTAATACTCCTTCTATTAAGGTGCTAGTTTCTTTATTATATTAGTTGTACTAACGTAGTCTATCTCTTTATATATAAAATCCTTTATTTAATTCCTTTATTTATAAAAGTTAAGGCTATAATCGTTTTAGCTATAGTATAGCTAGTAGCTTAGTAATTGTTACACTTGTGCGCTAAGCTAATTAGATTACTAAACTAGCTTAAGCGAGCTAATTAATAGATTCTAGGTATACCTAGAATCTATTACGCCTCTCTACGTATATACTATTACGTATCTAATTAAGTATCTAATTAAGTATCTAATTATATATATAATTACGTATTATATCTAATTATATAACTTATTTAATTATACAACTTATCTAATATACCTCTTTAGGTTAGTAACTTATTAGTAAGCTAGATATTTATAAGTTAAGTATAAGATAATTAAAGTAGTATTAGATTTTATTAAGAAGTATTTTATATATTATTTAGTATTCTATTACTTTTATTAGTCTAAGCTAATTTAAAAAGATTTTTTATTTATTTACTAGTAAAACTTTTATAAAGCTATCTACTATTATCTTTATTAATAAAGTATACTCTACTTTAAATTAGCTAGTAGAGACCTCTTATGTTAGCTAATAATTATAGATATTAACGTACTAAAGCTTAGTTAATAGCTTAGCTAGTTTTTTAGTAATAAGCTAGATTATTTAAGTATTATTATACTAGATAGTAATATAGTGTATAGAGAGTTTAATATATAGTTTATTAAGTAGTTTTAATATAAATATAGCTTCTTTAGCTACTTATAATAAAGCTAGTAATTTAGCTTTAGTTATAGAGGTAGTAACTATATCTTACTTATTTACTCTCTATATAATAAGCCTATTAAAGAGTTTAATTATATAGCCTTAAGAGCTTTTTTAATCTATAGTATTATTAGTAAAGGAAGTATTACTAGTAACTTATAATAAGTTACTACTACCTAGCTAGAGTACTCTTAATCTTGTATAAGAGAGGTATATAAGTACTTAATTAGTAGCCTTATAGTAAGTAGCGCTTAGGTTTATAAGAAATTAAGCTAGTAATAATATTATAAAAGCTATATCTAGCTAGGTAGTTATAGTTATAAATAGAAGTAAGCTAATTTTACGTTAATATTTATTAATCTTAGATAGCGTTACCTAGCTAGTAAAGGCCTTAAGTTTAGTAGTAGCTATAAGTATATTATAATAGACGTATAGTTTATCTATAAGCTAACTTATCTTATTAATATATACTACTTATAGTAGTTAAATTATATGTTACTCTCTATCTTAAATTACTTTAATACTAAGAAACTATTAGAGATCTATTCTTCTAGTAATAGAATACTTCTCTTTTAGAAAATTAGTTACTTACTATACATCTTTAGTCTTCTACTTATTATATACAATAATAAAATTATCTATATAGAAGAAGATAATAATTCTATCTTTAACTATATAGTATAGTTTATATAGTACTATTTAAAAGCTTATAGATTTAAGCGTAGCTATAAACTTTTTCTACTATAAGAGAAGTAAGATCTAGAGACTATATAGAGCTTTTTAGACTTAGAGGATTATATTCTTTTTTTAGTATCCTCTTAGTATTCTTATATAGATCTCTTAGTTTATTACTATATAAATAAAAGTATTTATAAGGTAGACTTTATATAACATAACTTAATAAGGTAGTTTTAATAATTAACTAAAAAGAGTAAATAGTAGATAAAGCTATTTAAGTAAGTACTAGGTATATATACCTAATAGATTAGTAAGCGCTAACTAAAAGTAGAAAGGTAGTTAAATGTTAGTAAGTTACAAACTTACTAACATTCGATATATATTAGTAAGTTGCGAACTTACTAATATTTGTATATATTAGCAAGTTTATAATATTAGTAAGTTCGTAATATTAGTAAGTTTATAATAATAGTAAGTTATAAACTTACTAATATTAGTATAAAAATAAAAGATATAAGAAATAACTTCTTTATACGTCTCCTTCTTTTTAAAGAGTAAATTCCTAGAGCTTAAAAAGGGCTCTAATTAACTAATAATACTTATTAAGTAGTAGTAGTAGTAGTAGTAGTAGTTAGAGTTAAAGAGGTTAACTATTTTTAGAGTTAAAATTATTATTTATAGAGTATAGAGCTAAGGTTTTTACTAATTTTAGTATAAAATTAAGACTTATATAACTTCTATATATAAAACGTATTAACTATAAACTCTTTTCTATTACTTCTTCTTTACACTAATAAAATTTAACCTAAAAGTATTTATATATAGTATAAAAGAAAGTAAAGTTAATACTACTAAGTAACTTAATAGAGCTAGATCTCTATATAAGTACTTACTATAGATATAAGCTTTATAATAAGAAGGTTTATTAATACAAAGGACCTAGTAAGCCTAATATTTATAAGTATTAAGAAGTAAGTAGCGTAGAGTAGCCCTAGCTAGGAATTTAGTAGCTAGTTATAAATTCTATAATAGTAAACTAGACTTACGCGTAACTAGTTATAAGAGAGCGTAGTAGTTATAGCTATAGTAGTAGGGGTAGGCTCTAACCTAAAAAGAGTTTTATACTTACTAGCTAAAGTAAACTACTTCTACTATTTTTATACTATAATTTAGCTTTAGCTAGTAGTAAAGTTTTTTAATTACGCTTTAGAGAGCCTTTTTATACTTACTAATAGTTAGAGTACTTTACTAGGTTATACCTTTAATAAGGCTCTATTTTAGGTATATAGTTAGTATTTTAGGCTTCTTTAGGTAGTTCTAGTAAAAGTTAAAAGTAGTAATTACGTCTTATAAGGGGCTTTTTTTACGCCTATTAATAGTTTTAGGCTTATCTAGGTAGTTCTAGTAAGAGCTAAAAGTAGTAATTACGCCTTAAAAGGGTGTAACAGGCTTACTAGAGTTAACTTCCTAGTAGCCTTTAAGGTGCTAGTAGATTAAGAGGTAATAACAAAAGCTTATAGAGTAATCTACAATAGACTATAAATAATAGAAGATGTTTTATAACTATCTTAGTATTATCGCTTGTAGTTAATAATTAAATTACTAATACTATCCTAATAATATATATCTCTACTACTTATATATTTCTACTAATCTATAATCTATTACTTATATCTATTCTTAGTAACTATAGATTATAGATTACTAATCTATTAATCTATAATTAGTTTTTATCTATGCACTTAATAGATTAGAGGATTACTTACGTATCCTAGTTATAAGTAGTTTCTTAATTAAGGTTATTACCTTACTTATCTTATACTTTGTTAGCACTTAAGTTAAGACTAATTAGTTCTATCTTAATTTCTCTTGTTACTCCTATAATACTATCTCCCCCTCTAAGTAGGTTCTAGTTTATCTACCCTAAGGTTAGTATTATTAATCTAGTTTCTTCGTTAATATAAAGTTCTTTATCCTCTCCTATACCTACTAAGTCTACTCTTTATTGTATCTAATTAGTAGATTATATATTACGCTATAGTATTATAATATTTCTATACTCTTATTATAAGTCTATAAACCCTCTATTAGTTTATCTTTCTTTAAAATATAGTAAGGCCTATAAGGCGTATATTTATACTAATACTTGTTTATCTTATAACCTATCTAGTATATCTATAGTAGAGTATAAGTTAAAGATACTTATTTACGCGTCTATACTTATATATAATAGGGAGAGCTATTAACTACGCTTAAGAAAAACTATTATTATAGATTGTAGAAGCTAAAAGGGAGCGTAAGCGTCTCTATAAGATCTCTCGTTGTACGCTAAAGGAGTATTAGTCTTAATTTCTTAATAATTAGATATAGTTATCTAATAACTAGGCTTATTTATCTTGTCTTCGTAAGACAAAAGCCTTAAACGATAAGAAGTCTATTAAGTAGTCTATTCTTCTAGAATCTAAGCTTAATTTTAAGGATATAGTAGGAGCTACTCTAGTTTCTATTGCGCTAGGCGAGTCTAACGCCTCTCTATCTATTATTAATAATGCCGTTCTTCTTAGTTTACTACTAGGTGCTCTAGAGGGTTTTAACTTTAGAACTCCTCTAGTTTCTTAGAGTAGTTAAAGTTATCTTCTAGTTCCTATATATTCTCCTATAGTTGTCCTTTCTCGTTTATACCTATTTATTCTACTAAGTAGTAGTTTCTTCTATTGTAGAACTAGTACTATAGGATTTTCTTAACTTCTTATTCTTTTTATTCTCTATACGTATCTACTTTGTATACTAGTAGTTTTATATTCTATAGTACTATCTTAAGTAGTACTACGTAGAAAGTTAAGTATATCTTTATCTTGTTTAGTAGTTTTAGTTTATATATAACTAGTATAACTTCTTTTTCTACTTTATATAGTCCTATTTTAATATAGTCTAGTTTTAAACTTAGTTATTTACTCTTAATATTTTTTCGTACTAACTATACTTTTTCTCCCTCTCTAAATTAAGGTCCTTTTTTATATTTCTTATTATAGTACTTTGCTATTCTATTATACAAGAATTCTATATCCTATCTTAGTTAATTATATATCTCTCTAAGTCTATTAGCAAAGTTTTCTCTTTTTAGAGACTAAGATATTTTAAATCTTAGTATTCTATATATATTAGAGTTAAATCTATAGTTTATAAAAAAAAGTAATACTCCTATTACTATATTCTTTGCGCTATTATATACTAACTATACTATAAGTAATAACTATACCTAATTGTTTTAGTTATAGTTAAGGTAGCATCTTAAGTACTATTCTACTATCTAATTTATTTGTTCTAACTATCTATCTATTTGTAGGTAATACGTAGTAGATATTACGTGTTTAATTCCTAATTACGCTATTATTATTCCCTATAGTTTTAATATAAATCTAACATCTCTATCTATAATAATTTTATCTAGTAGTCTATATTAACTAATTATAGTTCCTAGAACCTAATATATAGCAACCTCTATCCTACTTTTCTCTTTATATAGTCTAAAGTATAAGTACTTTATAAGTTTATCTACTATTATTAGGATTCTATTATACTTAACTCCTAATATTAGGTCCTTTAATTTAGGTAATTTCGTAATAAAGTCTATTATAATAACTCCCTATAGTTATTCTAGTACTTTAACTAGTTATAGTATTCTATATAGTGCGTGTTTATTATATTTATTTCTTTAGTATTCTATATAATCTTATAGTACTTCTATTACTAACTATCTTACTTTTAAGATATAGTAATCTTATAGTAGCTTATCTAATATTTTGTTAATACCTTAGTATCTATATACTAGTAGCTTGTAGAATTGTCGTATAAATTCTCTTTAGATCTTCTTTAGGATATATATTCTTTTATACGCTTATGTAAGTCCTTCTTAGATTTCTAGCTTCTCTATTTCTTTAGATACTTCTTACGTTATCTTCTAAATCTATTTATCTAGCTCGCTACTCTTTCTTTTAAGTATTGTAGCTATTCTAGGTATATTTAGAACTAAGTATCTTTCTTTATTTTTTACTAAAACTATACTAGTTATATTTACTTCTTCTTGTAAGTCTAGTCTTCTACTTAGGGCGTCTATAAATTAATTATCTTTACCCTTTATATATATAATTTCTAAGTTAAATATTAATAGGAATTCCTACTATCTTATATAGTGTTAAGATAGTTCCTTATTTATTATAAATCTTATAAGGTTTTTATAGTTTATATAGACTTTTATCTAATATTTTACTCTTTATAGGTATACTCTCTATTATTTAAATACTTTATAGATTGCTAGTATCTCCTTATTATAGATTAGGTAGTTAAGCTCTACTAGCTTTATTTTCTTAAAGAAGTATTTAACTAAGTATTCCTTTTTAGTCTATAGATCTTCCTATATTAGTACTATTCTATAGACTAAGTTAGATACGTCTATTTTTACTATTACTAGTAGGTCTAGGTTATATATTCTAATAACTAAGTTTTCTATAAACTTCCTCTTAATTTTACTAAAAACTTCTTTATATTCTTCTATCTATTTAAATATTATATCTTTCTTTATAAGTTTTATTATTAGTTCTATATCTTTAGACTATCTTATTATTAACCTTCTATAAAAGTTTACTAGCCTATAAAATTATTGTACCTTTTTTAGGTTTTTTAGCGTTAGCTATTTGTTAATTATTTTTATTTTTATTAGGTTAATCTTGATTTTTCCTAGTTCTATAATAAATCTAAGAAAATCTATTTTTTTTTATAGAACTCGCATTTTCTTATCTTAAGAAATAGTTTACTTTCTACTAGCTTTTTTAGCACTTTATGCACGTATTATACGTATTCTTCTTCTATTTCTAAGAATATAAGGATATTATCTAAGTATACAAATATAAATACGTCTAAGTACTCTCTTAGTACTATATTAATTCTTTCTTAGAAGGCTGCTAGTACATTTATTAAGCTAAAAGGTATAACTAGGTACTTATATAGTCTATACTATATTCTAAACACTATTTTCTATTTATTACCTTTCTTAATTCTAACTTAGTAGTAGGTGTTTTAAATATCTAGTTTTATAAAGATTCTTACTCTTTATAGCCTCTCTTATATTATATTAATTTATAGTAGTAGGTATTAATTCTTATTTATAATTACGTTAGTTTTTCTAAAATCTATATAAGGCCTCTTATTACTTATCTCTTTTTTGTCTACAAATATAAGTCTATATACTACTAAGGATTTAGATTCTTATATCTATTCTTTCTTTAGTACGTTCTATATAAATACTCTTTTAATTTTTAACTCTTCTTCTATTTTTTAGTAGACTAGGCTCTATCCTATATCTTTTCCTTCTTCTATTTCTATCGCTAAGTCTTATAGCTAATATTCTAGAAGGTAGTCTTTAGGCTCTATAAGCTGTTTTTCTTATTTCTTATATTCTTCTAAGAATTCTCCTTTATAGGTATTTATATTAGCCTTTAACATATTAGTTCTATAGTAGTTAATTTTTCCTATTCTTTAATTAATGTATAGGTTAGTTATCTATAACTATAGTATTCCTAGTATTATATCTTGTTTATTATTAATTGTTGTTATATCTATAACTATATTTTTAATTATTATCTCTTCTAGTTTAAGTGTAGAGGGAACTATCTTAAACCTAATAGGTTCCTAAAATAGTTTCCCTTTAATCGTACTTAGTTATTAAGGGTACTTCTTTATTATATAATATATTCCTTATATTTCTATAAACTTCTTTAATAGAAAGTTCTTTATAGCTCTACTATTAATTATTAGTTATACTTTCTTTTCTTAGTATATACCTATTTTTGTAATATATAGTCTTCTTATACTTTCTAGCTATTCTTACTTAGGCGATTTTATAAATTATCTATTTTTCTAGAGCTATAGCCTTACTTTAAGTTTATATTCTTTGTACTTTAGATATTTATTATATATATATTTGTACTATAGTCCTCTTTAGACGTATTTCTTAGATAACTTTAGTTTAGGTCTTATTACTACGTATACTTCTTCTAGAGTTACTTCCTATCCTTAGATATCTTCTACTAGGATTACTCTTATATAATTATAGCTTCTTCTCCTTATAGGCTATATACTATTGTTTACTTTAGGTTTTTTCTATATAATATAATTCTTATCTAGGTATAATATCTATAATACTTTAAAATATACTAGGTGTTTTAGGTCTATTATCTTGTTGTCCCCTTTCTAGTACCTATCTTTTCTAGGTATATCTATAGTTAGAACGTAGTATACTACTAGTACTCTTAGTATATAGGCTTTATTAATCTATTACGTCTTTCTTATAAAGTACTACTATTCTCTTTATATAGGTATTTTTCTTACTATAACTATATATTACTTTATTAATTTTTAAAATAGTATAAACTTTATTTCTTTAAGATTACGTTCTTTCTAGTCTTTATATACTTCCTTTATACTTATAACTAGTAAGTATTTTTAAATAAACTTTTATTCTTTATTTTATTCCTCTATATTTATTATAGTATAGCTATTATAGCTATATATATCTAGCTAAGTATATTTTATACTTCTTATACTAACTTGTTTCTTACTTCTTTATAGTTCTTTAGAGGAAGCTATAGTAGTCTCTTTATTTAGTACTAGTTCTTTAGCCTAGATTAATAGGGTCTAGGGCTTTTTCCCTTCTAAGTCTTCTATTAGTAAGTCTATTACGTATACTATCTCTTCTAGCTACGCTTTTGTTCTTTCTTTTGTTACTACTACTCTATTTTTCTATAAGTAATACTTTACTCTTTATTTACTAGAAAAGTATATATAGTAGTTATCTTTATAATAAAAGGTCTAATAGAGTATTATATATTATATTTCTTTACTCCTAGCTACTTTCTCTTAAGGCTTAGCCTATACTTATAGTACTTCTTTCTTTTTCTTAGTTATCTTTAACTATATTTCTTTATCTTTCTTATAGTCTTTACTTCTATAATCTTTTATAAAGTATCCTAGTTTCCTATATTTATAATATACTATATCTTTTTTCTTTTATAATTAGTAGTCTTTTATATAGTAGCCTTTCTTACTATAGTTAAAGTATATAAAGTCTTTATTCTTCTTTTTCTTTTTATCTTTGTTAGCGTTAAGGATTATAGGGTCTCTATTATCCTAGTTTCTAGTTTAGCTACTATACTTATTCTTTTTCTATTCTTAGAGATTGTTATCTATTTAAATTACCTATTATTTTAAGGCTTCTAGTGTCCTAGGTTTTTCTATATAAATTATTTTATATTAAATTTTTATATTTAGTCCTTGTTTAAATTGTAATATTAATACTAATTTATTCTATTCTATATTCTATAATAGTTATTTAAACTATAATACGTATTTAAGAATACTCTTACTTTATATAAGCCTTTTAAGTTTTTCTTTAGCTTATTAGGTAATATCTATATCCCTAAATACTACTCTTATTTGCCTAGTAAAGTATTCGTAACTTCTAAAGATAGCTCTAGTTTTATCCTTCTAGTTTATAGAGGCGTATATTGTATAGTCTATCTAGTAAGGTTTAAACTATCTTATTATATCCTTTTTAAGGTGTATTCTAATATATATTACTTTTTTCTCTTCTATATTAAAGTATAGTACTTGTATATCTATTTAGAGTTATACTAATACTATAAAGGGTCTTAATTCTTCCCTTATTCTATTAAACTTTCTAAAGATAGGTATCTTAGGTATTTTCTTTATTGCACTTATTTCTAGTCGTTAAGTAATTAGTTCTATTTAGTTCTATCCTTTAATAATAGCTTTAATCTATACTTTGTTCTACTTTGCGTAGTCTTATAATTCCTTGTTCTACGTTTCTAAAGCTTTAAATACTATCTTTATATCTTCTTTGTTATTAATTAATTTATTAATACAATCCTTAATTATTTCTTATATAGTACTATCTAATTTATAACTACTCTTAGGGGATTTACTTAATTATTTAGTTAAACTTTCTACTATTATATTAGCTAGACTATACGCTACTTACGCTTTACTTCTTGCAATAACTAGATTAGTAAGGTATAATAAGCTTACTAGGGTCGACTTCCTAGTAGCCTTCTAGGTATTAGTAGATTAGGAGGTAATAATAAAAGCTCGTATAGTAATCTATAATAAGCTATAAATAATAGAAGATATTTTGCAACTATCTTAGTATTATTACTCGTAGTTAATAATTAAATTGCTAATACTATCCTAATAATGTACATCTCTACTACTTATATATTTCTACTAATCTATAATCTATTACTTATATCTATTCTTAGTAACTATAGATTATAGATTACTAATCTATTAATCTGTAATTAGTTTTCGTCTATATACTTAATAGATTAGGAGATTACCTACGTGTCCTAGTTGTAAGTAGTTTCCTAATTAAGGTTGTTACCCTGCTTATCTTATACTTCGTTAGCACTTAAGTTAGGACTAATTAGTTCTATCTTAATTTCTCTTGTTACTCTTATAATATAAGCTTACTTAGAAAAAAGTTCTTTAGTACTTATAAAGTACTATAAATTATTATAATTAGAGAGTACTTATATTATTAATAGAGTAGATTTAAGATAGTATTACTATATTTTAAATAAGTTAACTATAGTACTTAATTCCTTATTATATATATACTATCTTAAAGAAAGTCCTATAAACTTCTTACTTTAAAATACTACTAGTTTCGAATAGTAATTAGTCTCTAACTCTACTATTTAAAGCTAGAAAAGAATTACTACTATAGTAAATTTTAATATATCTATTATAACTATTAGGTTCTTTATTAACTTAAAGTACTATAGAACTAAAGAGTTTAAAAACTTTTCTTTTTATTAAAAGAATACTAATTAAATATTATTAGGCTAGCTCTATAGTTTATACTAGTAAGTAAAGCTTTTTTTTTATTTTTCTATATTTTACTTTAATTAGCTTACTTTTAGAACCCTACTAGGTTAGTAGTAGAGCTTATATAGTAGTTATATAGTCTACTAAAAGCTTAACTATTTTAGAGTATTTATATATAAACTTCTTATAGAAGTTAGTAAACCTAAAAAAGACTTAGATATCTTTATAGCTTTTTAGTTCTAGCTACTCTTTAATAGTTTTTACTCTTACTAAGTCTATTACTACTTTTTCTAAAGTAATAATATAGCTTAAAAACTTAACTAATTTAGTATTAAAAGTATATTTACTTACTTTAGAGTAAAGTCTTTATTTAATAAGTCTATCTAGTATATCTTTAATATAAGTAATATAATCCTCTTTATTTTTAGAGTATATAAAGATATTATCTAAGTAGATAATATAGATATAGTTTACTAGCTTTCTAAAAGTATAGTAGATATAAGACTAAAAAGTTATACGTATATTTACTAAACTAAATAGTATAATAAGATATTTTAAATACTATTTTCTACTTATTACCTTTCTTAATATATAGCTTATAATAGGTATTATAAAAGTTAAGTTTTAAGAAAATTTTTACTTTAAATAGTTAATCTAATATCTTACTTATAAAAAGAATTAAGTATTTATCTTTAATTATAATTTCATTTAAGCCTATATTATTTATATAGAAATAAAAAGTTCTATTTAACTTTAGAATAAATAGAATTAGAGTACCTACTAAAAATTTACTAAAGTAAATCTATCTCTTCTTTTAAGCTATATTAAAGTATTCCTAAAAGATATCTAGTTCTTAGTAAAATAGGTTATATATTAAGATATTTAAGATCTTTTTACTTTCTTTAATTTCTATAGCGTAATTATATTCTCTATAAAAAGTAAGTATCTTTATTTAATTTTTACTAAATATATACTACTTATAGTATAGCTCTTTTAGAATATATACTATCTCTTTTTTATTTAATATATTATTTATATACTAATAACTTTTTAAGTTATTTTTAGAAAGAGTATAAGTTTCTTCTTCTAGTAGTTTTAACTATTTAAGATCTTTATAATATATATATACTACTACCTTTTATATTATTTTTTCTAGTAGCTATAATAGTAATACTATATCCTTAATATAATATCTTATATAATTAATAATTTTATTTATTATATTCTTTAGCTAGAGTAAACTTTACTTATAGTACTAAGTAGTATCTATAATAGTATTTTTACTAAGTCTCTTTTATATAAATAGTTTACTAAGCTCTTTTTATTCTAATAGAGGCTTAGTAGTAAACTTATAGATATTTTAAGTAACTATATCTCTTAGTTCTTTATTTAGTACTATATAGATAAGCTTATTAGAATAAAGAATATATACTTCTTTTTTTATCTTTTAACTCTTTTAGCTACTATTAAAAAGTACCTAATAGAAATTAGATCTAAAGATTAGCCTCTTTTAGCTATAAGTACGTTAGAATAAAGTTATAACTACTAAAGCTTACTTCTAAGAACTATTAATAACTAATATTATACTTAATTTTTTTATTATCTTTATATATAATTATAAGATTATATATTATAAGTACGTATATACGAGCGTAGCTTAGTACTTAGCTTAGTACGAGCGAGCCTATTAGAGCTCTCTATAGTATAAGTATACACTACTACCTTAGCTCTATATAAGTATATTAGCTAGTTTAAGTAGAGCTCTCTATTAACAATAGATTTATTAATTACTCCCTAACTACGTATACTTTATAGCTTACAATAGTTATAAGCCTAGTTTGCGCAATCTTCTTTACGTATTACGTCGAGTAAAGTAACTAGCTATAGTAGTAATCTATTCCCTATTCCTTATTATATATATAGAGGTAGCTATCTATAGATAGCTTAACGTTAGCTTATTAATAGCTTGTAGCTTAGAGGCACTTTCTATTGTCGACAGCACGCATTGTAGAAGTAGCTATTAATTGTTAGCGTAGTAGCCCTCTATTAAAAGCTTATAGGTAGCCCTCTAATTATTAGCTTGTTGTAAGTACGTATTATAGAAGTAGCTATCTATTAATAGCTTAATTATTAGCTTGTTGTAAGTACGTATTACGAGTACGTATTATAGTAGCTACTCTCTAACGATAACTTGTTAGCTTGTTAGTAGTATACATTGCAAAGGTAGCCCTCTATTGTTAGCTCGTCGTTAGCTTATACTAGTAGCTCGCACTAGTAGCTTGTATTAGTAGCACAAATTAAGTAGAGGCAGTACTCTAATAATAGCTTGTTAGTAGTATTAGTAGCACGTATCGTTAACCTACTATTAACTCGTTGTTAGCTTGTATTGTTAGCCTACATTAGTAGCACTCTATTACTAGCTTGTTAGTAGCTTATATTACGTACTTAAACGCTATAGACTTAACGGCTACTTTACTTAAGAGCGTACGCCTCCTTAATAGTAAATTATTTACGCTATAGTACGCCTAGCTAAAATACTATATAAAAGCTAGAGGTATATAAAAAAAGATAGATCTAGACGCTCCTCTATACGTTATTAATAAGCTAGCTACTCCTAATAATAAAGATAAAGATAAGGACGCTCTTAAAGTCTATATAATAAGACTCTCTATATACTAGAAGCTAGTAGTAAAGATATAAGTAGTTTAGAACTAGGTATACGTAATAGTTAACTTGTAGAGGCTTAAGCTTATAGTTCTACGAGCTACTAATTTATTACTTTAAGCGCTACTTAAGGAGCTTAAATTAGACCTCTACCTAAACGTAGATAACTAAAAGGAGTAGGTAAAGGATACCTACTATAAGGCTACGTATAGGCCTTAATCTAGTAAAGCTTAGTTACTAGAGATATAGATACTTAACTAGACTTACGTATACGTAAACGTAGAGCTCCTAGAGCTTAAAGAAGTAAAGGGCGTACTCCTAATTAAGGACTTCTTACGCGCAGTAGTAAAGTACAAGCTAGAATAAGCTTAAAGAGAGATAGATACTCTAGTATAACCTAGAGTAGCTCCTTAATATACGCTTATTAAATACTCTTACTAGTTCTCTTAGCTTATACGTATAAAGGAGAGCTAGTATAGTATAAGTACGTACGCTATACTAGGAGCTATTTAGTAGTACTTATACTTATACTAGAATTAACTTAAGTATAAGTAGAAACTAGTAGAGTATAGACGCTTACAAGAGGCTCTATAAGGGTATAGTAATCTACAAAGTATAAAGGAAATTAAAGAGTACTTCTAAACTAAGTAATATTAAGCTCTACGCGCTAAGCTTACTAAAGAAGGTTTAATCCTAAGAGGTAAGAGTCTATAGTACTCTAGCACGTTAATAGTATAAGATAGCTATACGCCTAGTAGAAAAGTTTTAGAGGAGTATAGCTCTATTTAGCTACCTATCTTAAGTTTAGTAGCTTAGTAGGTTAAAAGTACTACAATATTCCTATACTCTATTTAAAGATTTAAGCTACGTATCTCTAGATTAATTACCTAAGTACTTACTAAGAGCTATAATTCTATTTAAGCTTTAAAAAGCTTAGCCTATCCTTTACCTTATATACTTACGTTTGTAGCGAGCCTTACTAGCTCCTAACGTACTAAGAGGCGTAGTAATAGCTCTTTGTATTTCCTTTTTATTAATTAGAGATAGAGCTTAGAGTACTATTAGCCCTCCTTACGAGTTCGTCGAGCTAGGGGGTATATTGTAAGTACGTATGTATAAGCGTAGCTTAGTACTTAGCTTAGTACAAGCGAGCCTATTAGAGCTCTCTATAGTATAAGTATATACTACTACCTTAGCTCTATATAAGTATATTAGCTAGTTTAAGTAGAGCTCTCTATTAATAATAGATCTATTAATTACTCTCTAACTATATATACTTTATAGCTTATAACATTATATACTATATAAATAGCTAGTTATATATTATTTAAAAATATAGTTTTAAAAATACTCTTTATCTATATATTTAAGTATACTAAGAGTTTAGTACTTTCTTTATTAATTAAGTTAACTTCTATACCTAAATTATAAAGAGTTTAGAGTACTACTAAAGTTTCTTTAAGAGTATAAATAACTATATTTACTATAATTTTTAAATATTCTCTTTTTATTTCTTACTCTAATTACTAGTAAAAAAAGCTAGTAACTAGAGCTTTTGTTTTCTTAACTCTAGGTTTTTATTTTTAAATTAAAGAAACTTTAATTTAAAATCTTAATTTTTCTAGTAAGGCTTATAGTACTCTTTTAAGTTTCTAACTTTTTTTTCTAGCTTTTTAGCTAAAGAACTAGGCTACTACTAGTCTTTTATTAGTTTACTTCTAAGTAAAAGTTAAAGCTTTTACTAATTTTATCTTTTATTATATACTTTATACTCTTAAGTAAGTACTAGATATTTTCTTTTATAAAGATTTAATTAAAATTAAGTAGACTTATCTTTACTTATATTATAGACTACTTTTAGTCTAGTTATAGTAACTACTATTTTTATATTTTAAAGTACTCTTTTAAAATCTCTTTAGAAGTAAATATTATTTAAACTTCTATTATATTAGAGCTTAGTTTAATATACTTTAGGTATCTTTAACTAGATATATAAAATCTTTAGTTTATTATTATTATTAATCTTAATAAATATATTAGAGAAGATAGCCTTTTTTTTATATAAGTATAGTAAGAAAAAGTTAATACTATTACTACTATACTATTAATAGTTCTAAAACTTAAAGTAGTTTTAAAACTTTATTAATACTAGGTTTTAGACTAGCTAGTGCTATTCTACTTTTAGCTTATTCTAGGTCTAAATAATAATATTATTAATCTTCTATTATTATAGTTTATAATAAATATTAGATTAGATTATATTTAATACTTAATAGAGTCTTATATTAGTATCTTCTAGAGCTTAAACTAATCTAAAAGTAGTTTCTATATTTTTAGCCTAGGTTTATACCTATTATAGCGTTAGTAATAATTTTTTAAAGCTTAACTTAGGTCTTAGTAATACTTTATTAAGTATACCTATTAGTTTACTTTTATTATTATAAGCTACTCTAAAGTAGCTTATAGTAGTTCTACTACTACTAGTACTTAGTAGTATATATAATACTATATTAACTTAGTCTTCTAACTTTATAATTATATTAAGTAAAAAACTATTACTTTATACTTTAAATAAACTACTAAAGAGTTTTTTTTATTAGCTCTAATAAAGCTCTTCTTAAGAAAGTAGTATTACTCTTTATTTTCTTTAAAAGAAGTATTAAGCTTATTACTTACTTTAGAGCGTTCTTTTAAAGCTTATTATCTAATAAGCTATTTATAACCTTATTACTAGCCTTTATATTTTAGAAACACTATAAGTTACTTTTAAAAAAGTTTTACTAAGCTAACTAGCTACTATATATAACTCTTTAATTAGTTATAATAAATTTAATCTAATAACTACTTTTTAGTAAGAGTAAAAAGTATTTAGTAAAAGTTAAATAAAATAGAATAATAAGTATATTAATAAAGTAAGATAAATCTTTAAAAAATTTATAAGCTTATACAAGTATATATATTTTTAAGTAGCTCTAAAAGTAATTTTAGAAGTACTTAAAAAGCTTAAAGAGAAGTTTTAACTAAGAGAAAAGAACTTATAATATTAAGAAGTATTATTTTAAACTTAATTAGTTTCTAAAATAGTTTTCTTTATCTTATATATAGTTATTAAGAATATCTTTTTATTATATATTAAAGTCTTTTATATTTTATATATTCTATAAATATATAGTTTTATATTTCTTTACTATTAATTATTATTTATACTTCTTTTCTTTAGTATTAACTATATATTATAATATATAGTCTCTAATTACTTTTAAGTTTTTATTAGTTAGCTATTATATTATTCTATTTTTAATTTTATTATAGTTTTAATATTTATATAATAGCTTTCTTAAAATATATTCTTTAAGTAGTTTCTTACTAAGTTTTAGTACTATTAGGAATTAAGTTAAAGCTTAAATTAGAACGTAGCTCTATATTACTCTAATTAGTATTAGTAGAGAAATAGTAATATTACTCTAATTAGAGTTAGTTACTACTACTACTACTTAGCTTATATATTTACTACGTAAGCTTACTTTTTAATAATAAATTAACTACTTTCTATAAATCTATACTAACTATTATTAATATTATTAAACGTAATTTAATATACTTTTATAGTATTAATACTAATTAGTGCTTATATTACTATACTATATATTAGCTTAATATTTTATATATAAAGAGACTTTCTAACTTACTAGATAATTTTAGTAAAGAATTATATAATAAGGCTATAAGTTATTAACTACTTATAGCTTTAATAGAAAAGTTTAGATAGTATTAAAGTTAATAACTAAAGTATATATTATAATTATATAATAAACTATAAATAATAAATAATTTTTAATAGAAGATATTAATATATTATTAATCTTAGTTAGAGATTATATTACTAATACTAGTCTAATAATACGTATTCCTATTAACTATATACTTATATTACTCTATTAATTTATTTTTTAAATATTATCTTAGTAGCTATAAATTTATTAGATATTAGGTATAAATTATTAGACTCTAAGTATATAAAATTATTTACTTAATTATTTTACTTATAAAGGTTAAAGGTATAATCTTTTAGATATAATAGAGTAGAGGCTAAGTAATTATTACGCTAATATACTAAGCTAATTAATAGATTCTAGTTATACCTAGAATCTATAGCTTATCTATATACGTACTTCTATATATATTTAATAAAGTAATATTAGAATAATTTAAAGAGATATAAGTAAATATTTATAATATAATACTAATAATAGTAGAGTTAGTATATAATAAAGTTTAGAATATATATATAAAGAAATCTTTAAAACCTTCTATAAAAAGATAATAGTTTCTTTTTAATCTTTTATTATAGATATTTATTATATCCTTTATAGATTTAAGTAACTAATAAAACTTACTTTAAATCTAATATAACTATAATAAAAAAGATTTAACTTAAGTACTAAAAACTTAGTATTATAAGTACTTTTTATATAACCTTTAGTTAGCTATAAGCTAGCTCTAGGCTTACTATAAGTATCTAATATATATTCTATTTTATACTAAGTATATCTATTTAGTAAACTATTTATCTTATTAATTATATTTAGTTTAGTAGTATAAAATAAGCTAAGTTATAAATACCTAATAGAGTAGCTCTAAAGCTAAATAACTAAATAGATACTATATATACTTAAAGGTATAAAGCTCTATACTTTAAGATATAGTATAAGAGAAAAAAGAGCTATTATTATAAGTACTTTTATTTTTACTTTAAACTTCTCTTTAAGCTTTTTAAGTACTCCTAGAATTATTATTAGAGTTACTTAGAATTATATATACTTTTTAGATATATAAATACTTTTATAAAAATATAAATCTTTTAAGGATTTAATTTATTTTATTAATATACTTATTATTCTATTATATTTAACTTTTACTAAATACTCTTTATACTAAGTAGCTTAGTTTTATAAATACTATAAGCTAGTATATAAGTAAAGTTACTTACTAAATAAAATTTAATAATTTTAGCCTAATAAATAAGTAATCTTATTACTAGTATATAATATTTAGAGTATATAATTATAGTAAAAAAAAGGTATAGAAATTATAAATAAAACTAACTACTAAACTAAAAAGTAAAGAAAATTTATAAAGAATAAGTATAAAATATATTTAGTATTATAATAGATTACTTTAAAACTTAAAAAGTAAACTCTTATATTTAAAGAAGATATATATATATAAATAAGTCTTTTCTTAATAAAGTTTAAAAAACTTAATAAGTAAAATAAAACTATTAAAAGCTAAATATAAAATATTAATAACTTTATAATAAACTACTTAAGAACTTAAAAACTAAGAATTAAAGAAAAAGAAATAACTTAATTTTAATATAATATATCTAACTATATAAAAGTATAAAGTTACTAAAAACTAAGTATAGAATACTCTTAGCTTTATAATAGACTACTAAAAATCTTAAGAACTAAGTAACTTACTAATTTAATAATTAAGCTATACTATAAGATATTTATTACTATAAAATGCTATTAGTAGTATAATAAACTTTTTAAGGGCTAAAAATAAATATATAATAAGTACTACTCTAAAAAGTATAAGTTTAAAAAAATATTAATACTTTAAAATATAGTATAAAAAAGAAGAAGCTATTATTATAGGTATTTCTCTTTTTTTCTAAAAAAGAGACTTTTTAAGTACTCTTTAAAAACCCTTTAAACTACTTTAAAAGAATATATATATATAAGTATATAAACTCTCTTATAAAATACTTAGACTTTTAAAGATATATTTTATTCTCTATAATATAGCTATTATATAGTTTTATCTAACTCTTACTAAATATATTTTATAACTTTAAAATCTTCTAAGAAGTAGAAAATATTATTATAATTATCTAGTAAAACATTTTTAAGAGTACTACTAGCTTTATAGCTTATAATACTCTTATAAACTACTACTTAACTATTTTATATACTAAGTTTTATTATTAAGAAATAACTTTATTTTATTAGCTTATAACTTATATAGCTATTATAATTATATATAAGTAGCTAACTTAAGTAAGTAACTAACTTAAGTAAGTAGCTAACCTAAGGAAGTAGCTAATACTAAACTAGCGTACTACTTACGTAGAATAATTATATAATATCTTAATAATAATAAAGTTAAAAGATATATACTAAAGCTAATATATAGCTTACTATCTCTAATATTAATATATAACGTGTTTATAGTATTAAGTAAGCTATAGATATATATAATATACTTTAAAGAACTCTTAATAGATAATATAGTAAGAAGTATATATAATATAACTATAAAGTAAACTTAAAGTACTTAATAAAACTAGAAAAAAAGTTATTAAGTAGTTTAAATAGAGTTTTACGCTCTTAAGGTTTTATATATAAAAAATAGTAAATAAACTTCTTAAAGTATAATAAAGTAACTTTATTAGTAAAAACTAGGTTAATAACTTTAGTAAGTAAACTCCTAAGCTTTATAAGTACTAAAGCTATTTATATAACTACTAGTAAGCTACTTATAAAGATCTTATAGCTATTTTATACTAGTTTAACTTAATATAAAAGATAAAATATAGGTATAAGATTATAGATACTAATATCTATAATTTTAATAAGACTAGCTTTATTATTAGTAAGATTTTAGTATAAATAGTTATTACTAGTTTAGAAGTAGCTAAAAGAAAGAAGATTATCTAGCTAGGTAACTATAAGTAAGTTACTATTATCTAAAGTATATTAGCTATAAGTTACTTACTCTTACTATTTATTATCTTTATAAGTAGTATACGTAATTAATAAGCTTATAAAGTAATAGTTAAGAAAATAAAAGTATATTTAGATAGAAGAAACCCTAATAGTAAAGGAAGTATAAAACTTAATTACTAAGAGGGAGGGTAGAGATTATAATACTAGTAAGGAGCTTATATATAAGGTGCGTAGCGTAGTATACTATAAATATTATAGTAAACAAGGATATAACTCCTATACTTATAAAGTAGAAATAGAAGATACTAAGAATAGTAATAAGTCTAAAGAATAGATTAGCTTACTACAATTTTTAATAATTACGTTATACGTTACGTAGTTATTCTACGTAGGTAGTGCGATAGTTTAGCGTTAGCTACTTACTTAGGTTAGCTACTCGCTTATAAAACACGTTATAGATTTTAGGAACTAAAAATCTAGAGTAAATAGAATATATTTTATCTATAGAATTAGTTATAAAGATATATAGATACTAATAGGATAGGTAACCTAAAATTTAATAGGGGGGGGAGGGGGGCTACGTACGATTACTTAATTAGGAAGTGCAACCCTAACGCAATCCCTATTTCGGCGTAGGGGACACGTCTCCCGTCGCCTCGTCTTGGTTGTGGTTTTACTAGGTACCTATCTAGGAGAAGGAATTCTTGCCTAATTATACTTGTTTGGCTCAGGCGTAGCCTTGGCCGTAACAATTAGTAAAATTAACTTGTATCTTAAAGGTACTACTGTATAAGAGACTCTAAAGTTATAGTAACTTTTATTAATTTAAAATCTCTTCAAAAGAATAGTATAGGTACTTTAAGGGAGGTAGAAAAATCCTCTCTGCAGGACATGTTTGCGAACTACTCGATGAGTAGTTTTGCTAGCAATCAACCTATTGATTCCTAAAAACCCATGCAACCCTATTTCTCTATAGTGCTAGGAGTACCGCTCTTTCTGCCACCAAGAGCACCTTGCAGCCGAAGTTGTGTCCTTCACTTTGTCGAAGCCCGTTGCATTGCTGAGCAGAAGCATCAAAGAGTCCTCACCATACATGCTGATCTGTCCCACACCCTCTGCCTCTGGAATCCCAGTCTTCGTGAACGACACGAGCAATTGTTGCAGCACGGTCGCAACAGTCCTATTCATAACCATGTTCACATTGACGTCTGAGATAGCACCTCCGTCATAGTACTTGTACAAGTTGTCCATGCCATGGTAGGCTGGTGGCATTGCGAAGAGGTACGAATATAGTTTATTGTTGTAGGCATCTGCGAGGTATTTTGTGTTGCATGAGATAATGCTCTCTCCTATGATGGTAGAGGCACGCTCGTACTCGCTCTTATATCCATATGAGCCGTTAAAGATTGGAGGATACAATGTGGTCAAGATATGATCTAGCAATCTTAGCATTGAGTTGCGGTCTGAAGCGGTGGAGGCTCTTACCTCGCGACCTTGAGCTCATGTACGGGAATATGGTGACTAGTCCGGCCTGGAGAGCTTCGCTGGTGTTTATGTAGGGTGGGGTGAAGAAATCTCCCTCGTGAGTGACCAAACTGTAAAAAACCTGAACGTTCTTGTCAAATCTTCCTTGAGCTAACAGTTGACTGGGAATCTCCGGCGTAAAGTCTCCGTCAATGACAGGGCTGTACATAAAACTGCTGTATGTTGTGTTGTAGCCAACCATTAGAGAGTTGGCTCTCATGAAGTCTGCTTCGGAGACCTTTCGCAGATCGGCGATAGATGAGCTATTCGTTATATTGAGAAGTAGGCGATAGGTCTCGTCCTGTTGCATTGTGGAAGTGATTGGTATCCATCCGGGAGATTGTGGCACTGCCCGTCGAAAAGGTACAGGCCCCTTTGTCCCGCCATAAGCAGTCATTTGGTGCATGATAGATCCTCCACCGGAGCTTTCTCCAAATAGCGTAATACGATCTTTGTCACCACCAAACAAGTGGACATATTTTTGTATCCACTCCAGCGCGAAACGCTGGTCACGTAGGCCAAGGTTGGGGATACCGCCTTCGGACCGGTAAAGCGGCCCGCTGCTGAATCCCATCGCCCCCATTCTATGGTTTATCGAAATGTAAATGATATCGCTGTTAGTGATGTTCCTTGGGTCACTCGCTGCGAGCAAGCCAGCCGGATTTTCCTCCTTTGTGCCGAATACATAGCCGCCGCCAGCGAACCATACAAGAACCGCAGCGCCGCGGCCCTTGCCAGTTGATTTAAGAACTTTCTCGGGAACAAACAGGTCGAGAAACAAACAGTCTTCCATTTCACGACGGTCCGGTGGCGCGAGAGGCAGATTCCAACTTGCGCCGAAGGGAACGTAGGGCCAAAAACATTCATCGCACGCCGTTCCAAGAACGAGTCGTGAAAGCCACTTTTGCCCAAGGAAAAACCAGGCCGGCCCAGATTGAGGACATCTCCTACCATCATTCCCATCACGGACTACGGTACGATTTATCTCTGGATCTTTGGGGAGCCCGAATCGAATCGGTTTCGCAGAATATCGGATATTTGAGAAATTGTAGAACCTTCCGGTCTCCTGAAAACCGGTTAACGTGACATATAAGAATTTGGCTCGGTGATTGAATTACATTGAAATTCGAGGCTTGGTAAAGCTCATAACCCAAATCTATCACGGGTAAGGTCTGGTTTGTCTGGTTTTTAGCTTGTCGGATATGGTACGCTGCTGTCGATGCTGCGAGAAGTAGGGCAGCTCCGAAGAGCCGCGGGATACCCATCCTAATAAATCGCTTTCAGATGTAGCAACAATGGATATTATTATGTGCGAAGCTTGCTAGCAGGGCTGCTCCGATATATATCCCGTGGCAATGCTGAAACGCAGACACATAGTCGCAGTGTGGTATCAGGTCCAAAAGGCAAAATTATGATCAACTCTATACACCCAAGTTAAAAGTTAATAACTTTTGGTGGATAGCCCTCGTCCGTCACCGGCCAGATCCCATGCCAAGTGCCCTCGGCACTCGAGCACGGCTCATGTGTGCTTAAGGGGCGCATTCCCTTTATATGGCAGTCTAACAGCTCGTATCTGTTTCAGCAATGACCAGCCACTGTGTAGCCTCAGGATAGCATGTAGTTGTATTAATATGTAGTACCTCCACCTTCCGAAAAGTAGGATCCTATTTACCCAATAGCAGGCGCCCTGCTCTCTCCAAGCAATCTGCACTCGAATTATCTGCGCAACCACTATCGGGATTCAATGAACAGGCGCATCGCGATTTGTCCTCGTGAAGACCTATACGGAGCGGCGGACCAACGCGCGAGAAATAATATATAGCTCACCTGCTTAGCTAGAGATTAGGATCGTACATTGAGCTAGCCACCCGGGCAAGTACGAATATGAATGTCAGATCGGCCTTCCCTCAGAAGCCCAGGAGCCCTCAGTCCTCAGAGTCTGGGATGTGCCTCACGGGCCTCACCCCGCTCGTTTTCATAGTTACTTCCCCGCCTTTTGTACCCGCTTGGAGGGGTGCAGGGGTCCGAACTGCCCTTCTGGGCGTCAAGCACCATGCTCCGTCAGTCTCCATAACCTCTAACGCGTTCTGCATGCCCCAAGGGAAGCTTTATGTACGGTAATAAGCTAGTATAGGACGTTAACCAAATCCATATCATACCATACGAATATGAACGTGTTTAAGATAGCTGCATATCTATCATAAAAGGATGTACACATTTACTTTAAATTAAGCATAGTATATTACTCTCTGAAAGTAAGAGACTTTAATAACTTGCTTTTCGCACATACCGCCTTTGCTAGCGTCTGAATAGTACCACTAGCTAACACTTCAAGAACCTGCATAGTTGACTCGAACTCTCGCGTGATAAAGTTTCTTACGTCGATAGCAGTCAACGAGTCAAGAGCATAGTTTGAAAGGTTCCTTGTCGGATCCACCTCTTCCAATTCGAGGCCTAGAGTTTTGGCGATCTTGTCAGTTAGGCCATCACAGACTACCTGTTCGGCTTCTAGTAGCGATGCAGCGGCTTTGACAGCACCGTTCCAAGACACGGTCTTGCTACCAGCGTTGTTTTGAGCTGCAACTGCTTCGGCCGCAAGACGCATATCGCGGTACTTGGCGTCAGCAGCCCAGAACTGCATCTTCATAGGATCAAGCTTGACACCAGTGATGATGTGATTGTTGCAGCTCGATTCTGCAGTGCCATCGAGACATGCCTCCAGAAGAGACAAGACCTCCGACTCTCGGATATAGTTGTCGCCAATATTCCGCGCGATCTCATTGTAGAGATCAAGATTCTCGGACAGGTATCCCGAATCCAAGACAGCTGCTGGTCCGAGCGAGGCACCTGGCAAGCCAAGTGAACGACGGTATTGGGCGAAGGCATCCATGAAGATGTTGGCAGCAGCGTATGCAGTTTGACCGCGACCACCCATTGCAGCGGCACACGAGGAGTACAGAATGAAAAAGTCGAGAGGTGTCGACGAAAGAGCATTGTGGAAGTTCCAGGCGCCGTGCACCTTGTTTTCGGTGATCTCAATCCAATCCATGGGCGTCATCTTGGCAAACATCTTGTCCTGCACCGGGGTTAGCAACTATCAGATGAAAGCGCCGGGCAACACGTACGCGCAGAACCATGGCGGTGTGGATAACACCACGGATGGGCGGCAAATGGGCCAGTTTCGCCAACAACGCATTGACCTCCTCTCGATTCACCACATTGCAGGGATGGACTATGACGTCCACGCCCAATAGAGCCATGTCGTCAACGAGTGTCTTCACTTGCCCAGTGACACTACCGCTCCTGGAAATAAGGACCATGGTGCGCGCTCCTTTTGTCGCCATCCACCTCGTCATACCGCGACCCAAGCCACCAGTGCCTCCGATGAGGATGTAGGTTGCGTTTTCTTTGAATAATTTGATGATTTCCATCGACGGCTTCATCTTTACCAAGTCATTTGGGCCCGGCACGACAATGGTTCTATTGCTGGATGGTGATGATCGAGCGGCTTTGAATGCCTTTGTAATTTCTGCCAGCGACACAATCGTTGCGTCTTCAGTGGTCCTCAGCTTGCCGTACTTGAGCGACCGGTTGGCGTCCTTGATAAGACGTCGGACAGCACGTGGCTTGTGTGCAGCCAAAGTGTGGATGTCGAAAGAGAGGAAGCTGAAATTTGACTTGTCGAGCTTGAGTTTGCTAGATGCATCGTTGACTTCAGCACGAACAAACCGCCCAAACTCTGCGATGCATTCCAGAGCTGATTGAATGCAAGATGTCGTTGCCTGAACGCTGAATACAACATCAACGCCGCGGCCATTCGTCGTTCGCCGAATGGAGGATGCCAATTGCTCATCTCCACTGTAGAAGATGTAGTCTTCCGGGAGATCGTATGCATCCATCAGAATCAGTTTGTCCTCAGCCGTCGCTACTGTCGCAAAAACGGTAGAACCCAGCGTCTGCGCGAGCGATACGGCTGCCTGACCTGTTGCGCCTGAGCCATTCAGTACAAGCACAGTCTCATCGTCCTCTAGACGCCCTAGCTCGATGAGGCCATAATGTGCAGAGCACTGGGCCAATAACAAGCCTGCGGCATCCTCGAAGCTGATTTTTGAGCTGAGCCTCAGAGCAAAATCTGCCTTAGCTCGCGTATAGGTGGCGAAAGCTGCGCCCGCAATGGCAGCAACACGATCGCCAACAGCAAATGCTTTGACGTCATTTCCGACCGCAGTAACGATGCCGCTGCATTCTTCGCCGAGACCCGTCGCCTCGATGCGTCCCATGGCAACCTCGACGTCTCGGGAGTTGAGTGCGACCGCCTTCACTAAAATTTCAATTTCGTCGGAGCCGAGTGGTTGTTTTCGCAACTCATCGTCGGTGAAGAAAAGAGAGTCAAACATTCCTGGGGTCTGTATTGCCATTCTCAGAGAGCGCGTGCTGCCACCAAATTTGTTCTCCTCGACTGCAGGGGGAAAGGCACGCTTGTGAACGTAGTCGTTGATGACTTTGTCTTGGACAACCCTGGGCGTCAAGAACGCACCCCTGCGCTCCTGGAACTCCATCTCGACATTCTCCACGTTGGCTGCGCTCATCACTGTCTTGAAAACTTTGAGGATCGCGCGAATAGCGGCAGAGTCTTCAAGCTTGTCCTCCGCGTCCAAGTCAAGGTTGGCAAATTTGTACATGTTCTCAGAGCGAATGGCACGACTGAGACCGACCACCATGTTGCCCGTAGGGTCACCGGCTTGTCCATATGCACCCCGCGTCACCCACAGCATGCCATCAGAATTCTCAACAATAGTTTGGAGGGCCTTGAACTGGGCTTGTGTGAGCGTCGGTAAGATGAACTCGTCAAGCTCGGTAATGCAGATGAGCTGCTTGTCCGTTGCGTCAATCCCTTCGAGCAAACCCATGTCTACCTTGGCATTGTTGAGACTCTCAATTGATGCTGCGAGCATACGTGCGAGCTCGACCTGTGCCGATGAGGAACCGTGGATGATGCAGATTGGTGTGGCTGGCGTAGCGGTACCATGGCTCATCCCATCAGTTTGTGGACTGTCCACTCTGATCTGTTGATCCAGGCCAAGTGGCGCCAATATCGGTTCCCAGATTTGCTTGAAGCAAAGCTCTCGGGCCGCCTGAACATCACTGTCCGCTTCGTCTGCGGGAAGTGGCGCAATGGTTAGATCCTCAATGCCGATAAGAGTCTCTCCGTTTGCAACAGCAAACATAGAGACCTTGCTTGGCTTCTGGATTGACAGTGGCTTGTGTGCTATGCTGTAGGCACGCAGACTCTGGCCAGGTGCATTTGCCTGCTCCAGGACCTTCCAAGACACAGTCAGCTTGCCGATGGATGCAGGAAGACAGACAGCACTAAGAGAAGATCGTCCAGCTCCAAGAATCGGCCAATACATCTGAATAAGCTGTTCGAGGAATGAAGGATGAACAATGTGCTTGGTCTCGAAGTGTTCAGGCATATCAGTAGCCGTATCGGTAACCGTGATATTCGCCGCCGCCCGTTTGTCATCTGCACGACATTCTGAAAGACCTTGGAAAGTGGAGCCGTAAGCGACGCCTATTTTTGCAAGAGCATCATAGATCCGCTCTTGAGGCACTAGAGTTTCCGCCTTCTCAATCTCTGCAATCTGTTGAGCGATGGACGCTGATCTGCGCTCTAGCTGCCGCTGGCCGTCAACTTCGTTGAGCTCGTTTGTTTTCACTGTAACCGTGCCAGTGCAATTTTCCGTCCATCCTTTTCCAGCTAAATAGGAATAGATTAGGAAGTTGCTCGTGAGCTGGGTCAGGCCGACATCCGCAGCCTGAGGGGAACGCAGAGTAATGGTCATCTCGACGTCCTCGTCAGGAAGCATCAATGGTGTGTGGACATTCACATCATGAAGCTCAATCTGGCCAATCGCAATATCCTTCAACTGTGCATGCTGGACTGCCGCCTCGACGACCATGCCAACGAAACCAGAGATAGGGAAGATTGTTAGAGACTGAATTTTATGGTGGCGAAGCCAGGGCAGATCGTCTAGGCGTACGATATTGCGCCATGTTGGCTCAAGGTCATTCGAGTAATTTGCGAGCGTACCAAGGATATCGTGCCTTGGGAATAATCGATTCTTATGTAACTTGGCGATGCGGGACTCGTGCCAGTATGTGGTTGTGTGATTCCATGGGTATCTGGGAAGGTCGATCAAAAGACTGGGCTTCTTAACCGTCTTCGGGAAGTTGACGTTGGCCAAGTCAACAGGAGTCCCTTTACAGAACAACATTGAAGCGAGGTCTAACATCGTGTTCACAGCATCTTTCTTTCTGGCAAGAGAGGTTTCATAGGGAATCTTGACCGCTGCGCCTCCCACGGCGTTCAATGTCTGCTTGACGGGACCTTGCATGGCCGAATGTGGGCCAATCTCAACGATGATATCTACACCTGTCGAGAAGTCTCCGGTAGGCGAGACCAGATGGGTGAAGGCATGGGCAAATTTGACTGGGTTTGTCAAATTACGGACCCAGTAGCTAGAGTCGAGCTCGGAGTGGACCGCTTCTTTGCCGGTCAATGACGAGAAGAAGCGAATGTCAGACTTATCTGGGGATGGTAGCTCCTTGATCGAGGCAAAGTAATCCTCCGCGATGAGCTCCATGTGATGAGAATGGTACGCCGTCTCGATGACTAGTCGACGGTTGAAGATCTGCTGGTCCTCGAGCATCTGCTGCAACTCGGCAATTGCTGGTGTATCGCCAGACATTGTCAAGCTCTCAGGGCTGTTGTAGCAAGCTATCCGCGCTTCTCTTTGAGTTAGCTGCTCGAGTAGTGGATCGATCTCCTCCTTTCCGCAACCAATCGCCATCATAGTACCCTGCAAATCGGGATACCTCTCCTTCAGAACAGGCACAAGTCGCCCTCTGTGGTAGGCAATCTGCATTGCTGAATCAACTGACAAGATCCCTGCGGCGAAAGCAGCAGCAATCTCTCCAGAGGAATGCCCGACGACAGCGGTTGGAGTGACACCCCACGACCTCAGCAATTCAATCAAAGCTAATTGGATTGCAGTGCACGCCGGCTGGCTGATATGCGCTTGGTTGATTCTAGTCGTCTTCTCATTACGATTTAATTCCTCAACTAGCGAGTATAGTGCGCCGAGACTGGTAAGGATGGCGTCTGCTTTATCGATGGTCTGAGTGAATATTGGGTAGCTCTCATAAAGTTCGCGACCCATGGCCCACCACTGCGCACCTTGACCGGTACAGACAAACCCGATCCTTGGCGCCCCAGTTTCCTTGACAGGGTTGAAATTGCCCAATGTTATTTTCGTGCTCAAATCGAAAGCTTCTTTGGCTGGGATGGCCACCCTCCAGGGCATAAGAGACCTTCGCTGTCCCAAGGTGTATGCGACATTACTCATCAGATCCCTTTGGAACATCTCTGGTCTCTGCTCGAGATAAACAACCAAATTGCTCATGATCTTCTGGCATGCAATCTTGTCGGCTGCAGAGAAGACGAACAGCTTCTTGGTTGGGTCCTGCTTCACAACTGAAACTGCGCCGCTGGTGATGCGCATGGGTGCTCGCTCCATTACGACATGTGCATTGGTTCCACCGAAACCGAAGTTGTTGATGCTGGCATACCGCTTGCCTTTTGGCCATAGGACTTGTCGAAGAGGAACTCTGAGGCCCCACTCTGCGAAAGGAATCTTTGGATTTCCTTTCTTGAAGTCATAATTTGGCAGAATAAATCTTCTGTCTAGGCCAACAGCGACCTTAATCACCGCCAGAATCCCAGAAGCAGATTCTAGATGGCCGATGTTGGATTTAACCGAGCCTAAGTAGAGAGGGTTGCGCAACGACCGTCCGCTAAATACTTTGTGGAGCGCAGTCACTTCGATCGGATCGCCGACACGGGTGCCGGTACCGTGCGCCTCAACGTAGCCTGTTTGTGCAGGGTCGAGACCAGCATCGTGATACACCCTTCGCATTAGTGTTTCCTGCGACTCGCCATTCGGCATCGTAATACCAGGAGTGTAACCGTCCTGGTTGACGCCGCTCGCCGAGATAACAGCTCGAACATAGTCGTTGTCTTTGAGAGCTTGGTCGAGCGGTTTCAGTAGCAGCATCCCACATCCCTCGCCACGACCGTATCCGGTTCCCCGCGCGTCGAAGGAATACGACCGACCTTCATTACCCATGAGTCTAGAATTTTCATTAATACTATTTTGAGACACTATTTCGTCGGAATGATTACCTGGACGTAGAATAGTTGATGAAATACTCAGGTATTAGATTAAGGTTACAGCCACCGACCAAGGCGACCTCAGATTCGCGATTTCGAATGCTCTGGCAAGCAAAGTGAACAGCAGTCAAAGAAGACGAGCAAGCAGTGTCTATTGTAACACTTGTCCCTCTCCAGTCGAAGAAATGACTGATTCTGTTCGATTGCATGGCCAAATGGTTCCCTAGCCAAGGTCAGACATGTAAGTGAAGAAGCATGTGTATCAACTCACCAGTAGCTTGGAACATCGGCATAGTATCTGAATCTCTGAAAAGATCGAACTCGTACTCCGGCGAACCAGCGCCCATGAACACACCAATGTCCTTGCCAACCGTTGCGTGCTTCTGGATGCCCGCGTTGTCGAGAGCCTCAAAAGCACATTCCAAGAGGAGCCGCTGTTGAGGATCCATTGATGTCGCTTCGAGCTCGGTGATGTTGAAGAATGGTGCATCGAACTTAGTCATATCCTGCTGGATGAAGCTAGCTCCGTTGGTGTTGATGCATCCAGGTTTGCCAGCGTTCGGATGGTAGAAACTTGCATTATTGAATCGGTCGGTCGGGATCTCGGGCGAGAAAGCGCTTCTTCCTCTAGACAACATCTCGAAAAACTCATCGGGTGTAGCAGCCGAGCCTGCACGCACCGAGATGCCAATGATGGCGATGGGCATGCCCGCGTTTGGGTTGGCTTCACCGTATGGGACCGCCGTCTTGAAGCCATTGAGGGGATTCGAGAACTCACTTGTCGGCGTGGCAATGGATGGAGCCCAGGAGTGTAAGTCATTGCCGTTAATGCCGTTGACCAAGTGACCATTGATGCCATTCAGGTGAGGTACCTGACCATTGACGCCGTTCGGAACAGGGACATCATCGTTGAGGTCATGTCCATTTGCCTGAGGGGCATCACTCTGGTAATCGCCATTGGGCTGAGGAAGCTCGCCATTGCTGGCACCTTCGTTCAGCTGCTGAGGCTCTTCATTGTGCATAGTGCTGTCCTCAGACCGCTGTTGGGGAACCGTCGGACTCGGTACACCAGAGAAAAGCTGATGCTGTTGGGAATCTCCCTTGTGTGTCATGGTCAGACCGGGAGCCATAGTCGCTCAGCTGTAGGACCTTAGAGATGAACGGAGACGATCATGTCGCATGCAGAGCAGAGCTGCAAAGCTGGGCGCATGGAAGGGATAGAGTGAGTAACAACGAAGGTAATGACGCTCTTTTAGTTTGTTCGTTTATCCATTTTTTGCTACTGTCGAGTTTGGAGCTTCTGTCCACATCTCCGGCCCGTCTGGACCGTTTGAAATTCCAGGTTGAAGCGGCATGGATAGGCATTCCGGCTGGCCGATCAACGAAATATGGCGTTAAAACAAGCCCAATTAACTTCAGATTAAAGAGGCACTGCCCATTCTGGTCTAGCCAAGCGGATATCGTAAAGAGTTACGGGAGTGTTGCAAAGCTATTGGTCTATGCAACCTAAGGCAGAATGGTAGCGGAAGGCTCGGGCAGGAAGCTTATCTACCAAGCTGGGTTGACGCGCGCGGTTAGTCGAGATGATCTTGACGATCCTACTATGGAGCCGATAATTCCTCGGTTGAACGCTCTTGCATACAAAGTAGCATGCAGCGGCCATCACAGACTTCAAGCTTTTCTCGGTTCTAAACCCCTGCCTATTCATCTAAGTGTTTCAGCCCATAAACTGGTTATACAAGCAAATGAAGGTCATGACTAGGAAGAGGTAGTTCGGTATCACGGAATCAAGTTTCGGCAAAACCATGTTCTGTGAAGAAGTTTGCAGGACATCACCCGACTTGAGCTAAGGCCCTGTTCGGCGCACCTGTTTCTCATTAAAATTATCGTTTCCAAATAGGATTTTAATAATAAATAGGGTCGTGTTCAGTTTACTTATTAAATTTTCAGCTATAATAGGTAATAAAAAATTAGTAGGAGTATTAGTTTATTTTACATCCTTGCTAGGACTAAATTTTCTCCTACTATACCTTAATAGGATAAAAATTAGCAAAGAAATTAAATAGAAGCCCTAGAGCTATATTTTAGTAATTTTTTACCTATCTTTAGCCCTTTTTAGCATATTTTAGCCTTTAATATTAGACTATATTAAATCTATCTACTTTTTAGTTTCTAAATTAGGTAGTAGTACTTTCTATTAATAAGTTAATTTTAGCCCTTTTAAATATTCTAATTAGTTATAAAAAATTTAATAAGAAATAGAAATAGAGTCTAAATTATTATAGATATACTAAAGCTATTAATTACTATACTATCTATATTATTATAATACTTACCTTAGTATAATACTTAGTAAATTCTAAATTCTAAATCTTTAAAATAAAGTTATTAATTTATATATAAATATTATTATTAAAAGTTCTTTTAGTAAAGTAGTAAATAGAAGCTTATAATTAATTTATACTAATAATATTTCTTTAAAATATTAATATTATAGTTATATAATAGTATTCTTAGTAGTTTAGTATTTTAAACTTTACTAGAATTTTAAACTTACTTAGTACTACTTACTTATTATATACTAAAGCTAAACTTAAGTTTTTATTTTTATTTTTTTTTTATTTTTTTAAAAAAAAATAATTAAGAAGTTTTAATATAATTTTTTTTATTTTTTTAAAAGTAAGTAGCTTTTATATAATTTTTTTTTTCTTTTTATTAAATAATCTTCTATATCTATTTAGAAAATTAGAACTAATTATAAATATTAGTTATTTTAATATTAAAAGTTTTTCTTAAACTTTTAATCTTAGAGTAAATATTATAAGTATTTCTTTCTCTCTTTAAAAAAGAGACTCTTTAAGCTATTTTTTAAAATTCTTAAACTACTTTAAAAAAATATATATAGATTATAAGTATATAAACTCTTTTAAATAGTAATAATTTTTTAAGAATATATTTTACTTTATAAAATATACTTATTATTTAATTCTATTTAACTTCTACTTTATATTTTCTATAGTAAAATAGTTTATTTTACTTTTAAAAATAGTTAAATAATAAAGTAATTTAATTTACTAAATATATTTTATAAGTAGCTATTGCTAAACTAGTATACTACCTACGTAGAATAACTATATAATATATAATATAATTATTAAAAATTATAGTAAGCTAATTTATTCTTTAAATTTATTACTATTTATAGTATTTTTTATTTCTACTTTATAAGTATAAAAGTTATATCTTTATTTACTATAGTATTTATAGTATACTATACTATTTACTTTATATATAAGCTTTTTACTAGTATTATAATCTTTACTTTTTTTTTTTAGTAATTAAGTTTTATACTTCTTTTACTTTTAAAGTTTCTTTTATCTAAATATACTTTTATTATCTTAACTAATACTTTATAAGTTTATTAATTATATATTATATATATACTTAGTTTTTTTATAATAATACTATATTATATATAACTTACTATATACCTTTACTTAGCTACTTAATCTTTTAATCTTATAAGCTTATATAAACTTATAATTATTTTAAATCTTTTATTAAATAAGTATAAACTATACTTTAATTTAGTAGTAATAATACCAGAGTTTATAACTTTATATTAGGCTTTAATAGAATAGTATCTAAGTTATATAAAACTAGCTAAGTACTTTTAAAGCTTACTTTAATATTCTTTACTATTAAAGACTATTTAAAAGTTAGCTTAAATACTTAAAAGAAAGTTTCTTTACTAATAAAATATATATAGTTATATACTAAAGCTAAAATCTAGTTACTATACTTATACTTTAAAAGTATAAAGTAACTAAAATTAAAAAGTTATAGTAAGTATAATAAATATAAAAGTATATAAAAAAGAATAATATTCTTTTTTTTATAAATAGTTTTAGAATTTATATAAGCTATAGCTCTAATAGCTATTAATTATAAGTAGCTAGTATATACTTATAGTATATAACTTTATATCTTTATTAAAG
This sequence comes from Ophiosphaerella korrae, assembly GCA_028456385.1. Taxonomy (NCBI): domain Eukaryota; kingdom Fungi; phylum Ascomycota; class Dothideomycetes; order Pleosporales; family Phaeosphaeriaceae; genus Ophiosphaerella; species Ophiosphaerella korrae. The sequence goes on along the minus strand of JALNQF010000105.1, from coordinate 62,601 downwards.
TACTCTAACTAGGTAAAAGTAAGCTAATTATTTATCTAGCTATTAGAGCTTATTTATAATAGGGTTCCCTATTATTAACTACAAGTAACTACTATAGGTTATTAGTAGATTAAGAGTTAATAACTAAAGTTTATATTTATAATCTATAATAACTATAAACAATAGTTAATTTATATATATAATATTAAGTATTAGTATTCTAGGTTAGAGATTAGATTACTAATACTATCTTAATAATATGCGTTGTAATAGCTATATACTTGTACTAATCTATTTGTACAACCTTATAGATTACTATTAATCTATTTATACGTAACTATAGATTACTTTAATCTATTAGTACGTTATTACAAATTACTCTTAATCTATTCGTACGTAACTATAGATTACTACTACGTGTCCTAATTATAAGTAGTTTCCTAATTAAGGTTGTTACCCTACTCGTCCTATACTTTGTTAGTACCTAAGTTAAGATTAATTAGTTCTATCTCGATTTCTCTTGTTACGCCTATAATATTATTTTAATAATCTAATTACGTAGTAAAGCTTTAACCTAAATATTAATAAGTATACTACTTATAAAAATAATAAAGAGTAAAAGTAAGTAACTTATAGCTAATACACTTTAGATAATAGTAACTTACTTATAATTACTTAGCTAGATAATCTTCTTTTTTCTAGCTTCTTCTAATCTAGTAATAACTATTTATACTAAAATTTACTTATAATAAAGCTAGTTTTATTAAAATTATTAATATTTTTATTTATAATCTTATACTTTTATTTTATCTATTATATTAAGTTAAGCTAGTATAAAATAGCTATAAAACTTTTATAACTAGCTTACTAGTAATTATATAAATAGTTCTAGTACTTATAAAGATTAAAAGTATACTTAAAAAAGTTATTAACTTAGTTTTTACTAATAGAGTTACTTTATTTTACTCTAATTAGTTTATTTACTATATTTTATATATAAAACTTTATTTAAACTACTTAATAACTTTTTAAACTATAGCTTTTTTTTTAGTTTTATTAAGTACTTTAAGTTTACTTTATAGTAATATTATATACTCTTCTTAGTATATTCTTTATTAAAAGTTCTTTAAAGTATATTTTATATATCTATAGCTTACTAAATACTATAAATATATTATAAATTAATATTAAAGATAATAAGCTATATATTAGCTTTATTATTATTAAGATAATATTTTATAATTTTATATAAGTAGTATACTAGTTTAGTATTTACTACTTACTTAAGTTAGCTACTTATTTATATAATATATTATTCTTCTTACTTTTTCTTAGAACTAAATAATTTTTTTTTAAATTAGCTTTATAAATAGATAATAAGTTTTTTAAAAAATTTACTTTTATAAAGTATTTATAAATAAAATCTTTAAAAAAAAATTAGATTTCTTTTTCTAAATTTTAATTACTTTAAAATAATATAATATAAGTTTTATTTATTTAATTTTTTGTTTTTTTTAATATAAACTAAAATAAAAAATTAAAGTTACTTTTAGTACTTAGTATAAAGCTTTATCTATAAACTTAGTAGTTAATATATTTAAATATTATTATATTAAGTAGTTAAAAAGTATAGATTAAATAAAAAAAATTATAATTTTTATTTTATTTTAATAGTTATTGTTTAATAAAAGTTATAATAATATTAAATTTATTACTATTTAAAATTAATAGTTAGTAAAATTTCTTTATACTTTTCTTAATAAAGTAATTAAATATCTATTTACTTTATATAAACTATTTTAAAAATATCTTCTTATATTTTAGTTTAATTATATATATATAAAATCTTTTTACTCTTATTTATAATAATAATTAAATAGTTTTTTATATTTATTTTATATATATATAATGTATTCTATTAGCAAAGTAGCTATATTACTAAGACGGCTACTCTAAAATACACTAAAAAATCGAAAATTTAATATCTAATATCTTAATAACTATACTATAATAACTTCTAAAAATTTAATAGATTAAAGATTATATATATAGTAGTAATCTATAAAATTTTTAAAGCGTGTAGCCTAGTAGTTCTTAAGATAGTAAAATTTTCTATAGTAAAAAACACTTTTTTATTAATAATATTAAATAAACTAGGCTATACGTTCTAAAAATTTTATAGATTACTACTTTATATATAATCTTTAATCTATTAAATTTTTAGAAGTTATTATAGTATAGTTGTTAAGATATTAGATATTAAATTTTCGATTTTTTAGTATATTTTAGAGTAGCCGTCTTAGTAATATAGCCGCTTCGCTAATAGAATACGTTATATTTAGATTTTCTATTATATTAATTTATTTTTAATTATAAAAATTAAAGTAAAGTATATATTTAATATTTAAAATAATTTATTAATATATATAATATTATTAGAGTAGCTTTAGTACTTTAAACTTTTTTCTTAGAAGTATAGTATAGTTAATAGAAATATAATTAGTTTAGTATAAGTTTAAATTAAATATTAATAAATTAGAATATAATAATAATTCTAAGTAATATATATTAAGAATATATTACTTTTAGATTAAAAGATTAAATTAATAATAAATACTTTATATTAAATATTATATATATTATATACTTATTATTATAATAGATTTATAGACTACTTTACTTTATAATATTTTATTACTAAAGTTTATAGATTATAAATTACTTATCTTATATATTTTAGTTATAAGTAGTTTTTTAATTTAAGTTTATATCTTTAGTAGTTTACTATTATTATAAGATAAACTAATTAAATTAATACTTAGAAATACTATTATATCTATAATATATAATTTATACTAAATATTTATTTAAAAATAATTTTATTTTTATCTTTATTAATAAAGTAAATAATTTAGTAATTTTTTTTATACTAAACTTAAAGTAAAGTTTTATAAAAAAAAATTATAAGTAGTATATTTTTTTTTTAAATTTATAATATATTAAATAAGATTTAACTTTTATTATAATCTTAGCTTATATAAGTTACTTTATTTTAAATAAATCTTAAGCTTTATAATCTTAGTATTTTTTATATAATTTAATTTTATTTATATTATAAATATTAGTAATTTTTTAATTTAAAAAAAAAAATTCTTAGTTATAGTAATTTTATTAGTATAAGTAAATTCTTAATTACTTTTATTTTAATAGAGTTATTAGTTATTAAAGTTAGTATTATGTTTAGTAGTTTAGTATTTACTAGGTATTGCGCTAAGGCGGGTGTTGCGCTAACGTCGATCTCTTGGCTAGTTTCTAGGACTAAAAGTTAGCTGCCGAACCCCTTGCCGAACACCTGGAACTATTACCGAGAAATTACAGTTACACGTGCGACGCTCGGAAATACGCAGCGGTTAGAAATCTAGTGCGGATAGTAGAGTGCTTAGGTTCCTACTACAATGTGCCCCGTGTAGTTGTAGGCTAATACGCCTCAATTACATGTTTCACGTATGGTTTGCTCGCATCAACGTATGCAATATCAGCCATAGGACCTTATCTGTCCTGCTGTAAAGCTACCCTGGTCACAACTTTACACCTAATTAGGTCAGAAATCTACTATAATCTCCGTAAGTAATTTGCCCCTGGTGCTTGTTAGACTCCGATGCGGGAAACGGGCTCGGGGGTGATAGTATTGGCCATTCGTCTGCACAGTTGCCAACAATCAATCGATATACAGATTGATTACTCGATTAAGCATTAAAAGATCACTAGGAGGAGCGTGACAGGCCTAATCAAGTAGATCGATTCATTGTTGACAACTCTGTTCGTCCGACTTCGTCATGGCCGAGTGCAACTCCCGACATCGCGTCCTCCACATCCCGGCCAAAAAACAGTTCGTTCGGGCCATCTCGGACGAGTGGCTTCAAATTGTGTGGTTTTCTTGTGTTATTGTGGCAATTCTAGGAGAGCTAGTGTTGACGTAGTCAGGGCCGGGTGTAGCAAAGCCGAACACTTTAACTTCTCACGAGCATGCTGCAGAAGACGTCTGTAAATATACCATCTGCTTGACCTTCAAGGCAATTGTGGCTGTAACACCGCCACCACCCAAACTTTGACCAATCTTTTCGAGATGCCTACCAGGTTCCTGTGCCTTGCAGGCGCTTTTGCCAATGACGAAGTAGGTTAGCCACACTATGGCTTAGGTATGTCATAGCTAACGCGATCGCAGAAATTCAAGGTGCAGATGGGTAGGTACGAGCAAGCCACTCTGTGTTGGTACTGACCATGTCGAAGCGCCTTTCATCAACGAGATGGAAAGTGACGGCACTGCTGACTTTTACTTTGCTCATGGCCAGCATGAAGCGAACCCTCCGCCGGGGTTCGAAGAATTCTTCGGAGGACCTCCATTCTACCGCTGGATGGAACAGGTTCAGGGCCCCGTGGAGCATGACGGCCTCGAAAAGATGCGCGACTTTCCCCAGGGTGCGTCTCCAGAAGACACATTGCGCATGTTTGCCCCTATTGGCTCGTCGGAAGCTCTCGCTACAACCGCCTCCCAGGCACTAGACTACGTAAAAGGCATCATCAAAGAACATGGCCCCTTTGAGGCCATTATTGGGTACTCGGAAGGCGCCATCCTTGCAGGGACGGTAATCATGCGTGAGGCAGACTGGAGAACACAGGGTGACTACAAGAACCACTTCAAGCTCGCCATGTTCTTCGGCGGATGGCCACCGCTCAAGAAGGACCTGACTGGGTTCATGTACAGCGACGAGACGGACGAGGTGATCCCAATACCTGTATGCAACGTTAGTAAGTGCCTCCCGAACCGTTTAAGCCGCAAGAAGATGGGCTGATCAAGCGATGCGGCTTAGTCGGCTCGCTAGACCCCTACGTAGACGGCTCAATGGCCCTCTACAACGTCTGCGACCCGGACACTGCAGTACTCTTTGATCACGCGAAGGGCCATACGCTACCCCGCACCAAGGACACGGTCAAGGAGCTCGGCGATACTATTCGAGACATAATCCGTGAGGTGCGTGAGCGCAAGCAGGAGCAGTGAATTGGGTGAGGGTAGTAGATAGTAGGTTAGTTGGGGGCGTGTTTTAGGTTTAGCCTAGTATTTTTATACTATGCACGTCAGCGCAACGCCTAGTAAATACCAAACTACTAGACTTAATACTAACTTTATTAAAATAAAAGTAATTAAAAAATATATTTATAATAATTAAATTACTATAGCTAAAAGATCCATTTTTATATTAAAAGATTAACGTATTCTACAACTAGGCTAACTAAACTACTAAGCTTACTACTTTTTCTTAGTTTTACGAATACTATCTCTACACTACTATATCTTAACAACCTAAGAAAAATATTCTTAAGTAAGAAGGTAGGCTTAAGCTCACTCTTTAAGCTTTAGCTTCTAGTTAATTTTAAAGCTAACAACGCGCTACTAAAGCTAACAACGTTAATTATTAGTAGATTTCTAAATAACTAAAAGGAATTACCTTTTAACCTACTACGTAACTAAACTACTAGAAACTTACTATAACTAAAGAGTAGTTAATTATCTAATATATTCTTAACCTTAGCTAATAAGGATTTACGCCCTAGCTCTATAAAGTAGCTAATATAGCTAATAAACTACTTACTACGTAAAGTAAAATACTAATAAGTAAAAACTAGCTTATATACTTTATAACATAGTAAGAAGAGTTTAAAATAGTATTTAACTAAGTAAAGGATTACTAGAGAATACTCTAAGAAGATCCTAAAGTTATTAGTATATAGTTTAAGCTTATAAAAGAAACTAAGGCCTAGTATAAAGTAGTAAGTAAAGATATCTATAACTTTAATAAGACTAGCTTTTAGATAAAAGTTATTATAAGCTTAGAAAAGTATAAATAACTTACTCTTACTTAGAGTAGTAATTATAAGTAAGCTAAAGTAATCTAAGGTATCTATATAGTAAAGTATATAATCCTACTATTTATTATCTATAAAAAACGCGTTTATATCTCTACTTAGTATAAAAAAGTAAGTATACTACTTAATTAGAAGTTATCTATCTTAGAAAATAGCTAGATAATTAATATACTTAGCTTAAAGTAGTTAAAGTACTTTAATATATATATAAAGTTACGTTAAGTAAAAGTATACTAGCTACTTATCTTATAAAGCTATAAAAGCTACTTTAACTAAGATTTTAAAAATTACTACTTTAAAAATATAATTTTTACTTTTTATATACTAGCTTATTTATTATATATCTTTTAGCTACTTAATATAGTATACTTTTATAAAAAAGTTAACTCTTATATTTTTTACTTTTAGTTAGTACTTAGTAAGCTAGTATATATATATACTTAGTACTTACTTAGATAACTTTATTTACTATTTACTCTCTTTAGTTAATTATTAAAACTACTTTATTAAGTTATTTTAAATAAAGTCTACGTTATATAATAGTAGATCTTTAAAAATATTTTACTTTTATAATCTTTTTTATAACTTAGAACTATACTAGTAGCTTTTTTACTTATACTAGAGTTACTATAAAAAAGCTAATTATAGCTAACTTTTAATTAAGCTTAGCTAGCTAAAAAGAACTATACTACTAGGAATTAGATTCTATTTTAGCTATAATATACTAAGTAGCCTTTTAAGTTTAATATATTATAGTTCTAGTTAAAGTTTCTAGTACTTTCTTTTTACTAGTACTAGCGCTAACGTCTTAGAAAGAAATATATACTAAAGAAAAGTAGTTTAACTACTTTATAAGTTATAAAGCTTTAGCTTATACTTACTATATATACTTAAGTAAAAGTATACTTATACTAAGTATTAATCTTCTTTAGTAGTACTAAAAAGAAAAAAAACCTTTAAACTTATATAAATTACTAGTAATTAATTTATAAAAACTAGGTAATAAAGTACTTTAGACTTTACTAAAACTTTTACTAACTAGCACTAAAGATCTAAATCTCTATAAACTAATAGCTAAATATATTAATATAGTATATAACTACTATAACTTAGTTTATTATACTATAACTTAGTTATATTAAAAAAAATCTATCTCTTTAAAAGCTAGCTTTTTAAACTAAAATAATACTAGCTTATAACTTTTTTTTACTTATACTAAGTATACTTATAAGATAAAAATATACTATAAATAGTAGACTATAAATATAGTAAAAACTAAGAAAATACTTTAAAGCTACTATACTATAAAAAATCTATAAAATATATACTAAAACTAAGTTTCTAGAAAAATAGACCTAAAAACTTACTATACTAATTACTCTAATAAAAAAAGTACTAAGTAACTTCTAATAATATTTTAAACCTTCTTTATAAAATAATAAAAGAAATTAAGTAATAGACTTTAAATCTTTTATTTAGCTAAAACTACTTAGTAAACTCAATTTTAAATCTAATATAATTCTCTAATAAGCACTAAGTATTTTTCTAGCTAATAGCTCTATAATAAACTTAGCTACTTTTAACTAACTAATTATAAAAGAATTTAACTTAGATATAAACTTTATATTCTTTAACTAAAGTAGCTCTTTAAAGTATAAACTAGTTACTAAAGTCTTTTTTAATAACTAGACTATATTAAATAACTTAATTAATAATACTTAATAAAATATTAGCAAAGTATTATTACTTTAGCTTATACTTAAGCTAAAGAACCTAGATAAGCTAAGAGATAATTTACTACTAAATACTAAAATTAATAAAAACTAACTACTAGGAATATTCTTTATATCTTAAGATAAACTTAAGAAATTACTTACTAAGTTTACTAAGCTCTAACTCTTATTTTATACTAAAGAATTAAAGATAATAAACTTAGTAATTACTTATCTTTTAAAGAGTTTACTATAGCTAGAATAGTATTATACCTAGTAGTTATAAACGTATAAATATAAGACGTAATTAATATAGTAAATAATAAAACTTAAAACTTATAGCTAGAGTAAGTAAATTAGATAAATTACTTTCTTAATAAGATAGCTAATTATAAAATAAGGTTACCTATTATTAACTATAGTAACTACTTAAGGGTATTAGTAGATTAGAAAGTAATAACAAAAGCTTATATTATAATTAAGTAATAACTATAAATAATAGTTAATTTATATATATAATATTAAGTATTAGTATTCTAGGTTAGAGATTAGATTACTAATACTATCTTAATAATACGTATTACTACTAACTATATACTTAATACCTTTTTAGCGCTTTATAACTTTATATTTACTAAAATTATAAATTTATAAAGTTAGCTTTATAAATTTATTATATATCTTTATTATAGTTAGTTTTCTAATTAAGTTTATTATCTTATAAGTTATTACCTTACTTATCTTATACTTTGTTAGTAACTAAGCTAGGACTAATTAGTTCTATCTTAATTTCTCTTGTTACTACTATAATACTATCCCCTCTTATACGTAAGTTTCTATTTTCTTATTCTAGAGCTAAGGTTATCTATCTAGTTTCTTTATTAATCTCTAATTCCTTATTACTCTTTATTCTATCTTATTTCTAATATAATAAACTTCTTTTTATAGCCTATATTATTTATAATAGAGTTAAGATATTTCTTTATTATTATTATAACTTATTAGGTCTTTTATATCTTATATCCTTAAATAATAGTAAGTATTATAATAGATATATTTCTTTCTATATTTTACTTATAGAGTATAAGTATTTAACTTCTATATAATCTCTTTCTACTAAGTTATATAGAGTAAGCTATTAATAGAGCTTAAGAAAAACTATTATTATAGCTTACTATAGCTAAAGCTAAGTATAAGTTAACTTTTTATAAGCTAGTAGAGCTTTATTCTTATATTAAGTATCTTTATAAGATAAAGGCTTATAATAGTACTAAGTTATCTAAATAGTTTTATATACTAGAGGCTAAGTTAGATTTTAAAAACGTAGTAGAGGCTACTCTAGCTCTTATTATATTAAGCGCTCTTACTATCTTTTTATCTATTAGTAGTATTACTAATTTTCTTAGTTTACTATAAAGCGCTCTAGAAGGTTTTAATTTTAGAACTCCTCTAGTTTCTTAGAGTAGTTAAGATTATCTTCTAGTTCTTATATATCTTCTTATAGTTACTCTTTTTTATCTATACTTATCTATTCTACTAAGTAGTAGTTTCTTCTATTATAAAACTAATATTATAAGATTTCTTTAACTTTTTATTCTTCTTATTCTCTATATATATCTACTTTGTAAACTAGTAGTTTTACTTCTTATAGTACTTTTTCTAGTAGTACTACGTAGAATATTAGGTATATCCTTATTTTATCTTGTAGTCTTAGTTTAAATATAACTAGTATAACTTTCTTTTTAATTTTATATAGTTTTATTTTTATATAATCTAGTTTAAAGCTTAATTATTTACTTTTAATATTTCTATATACTAACTATACCTTTTCTCTCTCTCTAAATTAAGGTTTTTCTTAATATTTCTTATTATAGTATTTTACTATTTAATCCTATTAGAATTCTATATCCTATTATAGCTAATTATATATTTCTTTTAATTTATTAGTAAAGTTTTCTCTTCTTAGAGACTAAGATACTTTAAATCTTAGTATCTAGTATATATTAGAGTTAAATCTATAGTTTATAAAGAAAAGTAATACTCTTATTACTATATTCTTTACGCTATTATATACTAGCTATACTATAAGTAGTAACTATACTTAGTTATTTTAGTTATAGTTAAAGTAGTATCTTATATATTATTTTACTATTTAGTTTATACGTTCTAACTATCTCTTTATCTATAGGTAGTATACTTTTAATATTTAATATTTAATTCTTAATAATACTATTATTATTTCTTATAGATTTAATATAAATCTTATATCTTTATCTATAATAATTTTATCTAGAATACTATATTAGCTTATTATAGTTCCTAGAACCTAATATATAGTAACTTCTATTCTACTTTTTTCTTTATATAGTCTAAAGTATAAATACTTTATAAGTTTATCTACTATTATTAGGATTTTATTATACTTAATTCTTAATATTAAGTTTTTTAACTTAAGTAGCTTTGTAATAAAGTCTATTATAATAACTTCTTAAAGTTATTTTAGTACTTTAACTAGTTATAGTATTCTATATAGTATATATTTACTATATTTATTTCTATAATATTCTATATAGTCTTATAGTACTTCTATTACTAGTTATCTTACTTTTAGAATATAGTAATTTCTTAAAACCCTATCTAGTATTTTATTAATACTCTAGTATTAATATACTAGTAGTTTATAAAATTGTTATATAAATTCTCTTTATATCTTACCTAAGATAAATATTCTTCTATAGGCTTATATAAGTCCTTCTTAGATCTTAAGTTTTTCTATTTTTTTAAAAGCTTTTTCTATTTCCTTCTAAATCTATTTATCTAGTTCGCTATTCTTTCTTTTAAGTATTATAGCTATTCTAAGTATATTTAAGACTAAATATGTTTCTTTATTCTTAACTAGAACTATACTAGTAGTATTTACTTCTTATTATAAATCTAGTCTTCTACTTATTACGTTTATAAATTAATTATCTTTACCTTTAGTATATATAATCTTAAAGTTAAATATTAATAAGAATTCCTACTATATTATATAGTATTATAATAAGTCTTTATTTATTATAAATCTTATTAGATTCTTATAGTCTATATAGACCTTTATTTAGTATTTTACTCTTTATAGGTATACTCTCTATTACTTAAATACTTTATAGATTACTAGTATTTCTTTATTATAGATTAAGTAGTAAAGCTTTACTAGTTTTATCTTTTTAGTAAAATATTTAACTAAGTATTCTTACTTTATATCTTAAGCCTCTTATATTAGTACTATTCTATAGACTAAATTAGATATATCTATTTTTATAATTACAAGTAAGTCTAGATTTTATATTCTAATAATTAGATTCTTTATAAATCTCTACTTAATTTAATTAAATACTTGATTATACTCCTAAGTCTATTTAAATAGTATATCTTTCTTTATAAGATTTATTAATAGTTCTATTTATTTAGACTATCTTACTATTAGTTTCTTATAGAAGTTTACTAGTCTATAAAATTACTATACTTCTTATAAGTTCTTAGGTATTAGCTATTCTTAGATTACTTTAATCTTATTTAAGTTAATCCTAATCTTTCCTAGTTCTATAATAAACCTTAGGAAATCTATTTTATTTATATAAAACTCGTATTTCTTTATTTTAAAAAATAGTTTATTTTCTACTAGCTTTTTTAGTACTTTATATATATATTATATATATTCTTCTTCTATTTCTAAAAATATAAGGATATTATCTAGATATATAAATATAAATATATATAGATACTCTCTTAAAACTATATTAATTCTTTCTTAAAATACTACTAGTGTATTTATTAATCTAATTAGTATAACTAAATATTTAAATAGTTTATACTATATTCTAAATATATTTTTCTATTTATTTCTTTTCTTAATTCTAATCTAGTAGTAAGTATTTTAGATATCTAGCTTTATAAAGATTTAAGCTTTTTATAGCTTATCTTATATTTTATTTATATATAGGAAGGAGTACTAGGTCTTATTTATAATTATGTTTATTTTCTTAAAATCTACGTAGAGTTATTTATTATCTATTCTCTTTTTATCTATAAATATAAGTCTATATACTACTAAGGATTTTAATTCTTATATCTATCTTTTCTTTAGTATATTTTAAATAAATACTTGTTTAATCTTAAATTCTTCTTATATTTTCTTATAGACTAGGCTCTATCTAATATCTTTTCTTTCTTCTAGTTTTATTACTAAGTCCTATAGCTAATATTCTAATAGGTAGTTGTTAGGTTCTATAAGTTATTTTTCTTATTTCTTATATTCTTCTAGGAACTCTCCTTTATATATACTTATATTAGCTTTTAATATATCTTTTTTAGAGTAATAAATTCTCTCTATTCTCTAATTAATCTTTAGGTTAGTTATCTATAACTATAGTATACCTAATATTACGTTTTATTTATTATTAATTATTATTATATCTATAACTATATTCTTAATCTCTAGCCCTTCTAGTTTTAATATAGAGAGTGCTATTTTAAACCTAATAAGTTCCTAGAATTATTTTCCTTTAATTATACTTAGTTATTAAGAGTATTTCTTTATTATATAACGTATTCTTTATTCTACTATAAACTTCTTAGATATAAAGTTTTTTATAGCTCTACTATTAATTAAAACGTATACCTTCTTTCTTTAGAAGATACTTTATTTTATAATATATAGACCTCTTATCTCTTCTAGCCTTTTATACTTAGGTTATTCTTTAAATTATCTATTTTTCTAGAGCTAATACCTAATTTTATATTTATAGTTTTTATACTTTAGATATTTATTATATATAATAGGCCTCCTGTTATCGACTACTAGTGCCTGTCTAGGGGGTTAGTAGATTAAGAGATAATAATAAAAGTTCGTGTTTAGATCTATAATAACTCTAAATAGTAGAAGATATTTTACAACTATCTTGTACTAGCGTTCTGTAATTAAAGGATTAAATTGCTAATACTATCTTAATAATACGTATTACTACTAACTATATACTTATACTTTTTAGCTAGCTTCGTACTTCGTGTTTACTAAGATTACAAATCGCGAATTTATTATATATACAAATTCGTGCTTTATATTTACTAAGATCGCGAATTACAAATTTATTACGTGTCCTTATTATAGTTAGCTTCCTAGTTAAGTTTATTGCCCTACAGGTTGTATGTATTGTCGTTATCTATAGTAGGGCTAATTAGTTTAAATTAGCTTTCCCTTGTTACTACTATAACACTATTCTCTTCTCTAGGTAGGTTTTTATTTCTCTACCCTAGGCTTAAGGTTATTAGTCTAGTTTCTTTATTTATCTCTAGTTCTTTATTATTCTCTATATCTTTACGTTCTAATTGTAATAAACTTCTTCTTATTACTTGTGTTACTCGTAATAGGGTTAAAATATTTCCTTACTCTTGTTGTACTTAGTTAAAACTTACGTACCTTATATCCTTAAAGGATAGTAAATACTATAATAAGTGTATTCTAGCTAATATTTAACACAAGTGTACACTATCTAGCGTTTCTCTTATAGAGTATAAGTGTTTGATTTCTATATAGTCTCTTCTTACTAAGTTATATAGGGCGAGCTGTTAACTAGGCTTAAGAAATACTATTGTTATAGCTTGTAGTAGCTAAAGCTAAGTATAAGCTAACTCTTTATAAGCTAGTAGATCTTTATTCTTATATTAAGCGTCTTTGTAAGATAAAGGCTTATAATAACGCTAAATTATCTAAATAGTCTTGTACCTTAGAGGCTAAGATAGACCTTAAAGATGTAGTTTAGGCTACTCTAGCTCTTATCGCATTAGACGTTCCTAACGCCTCTCTATCTAGTAGTAGTATTATTAGTTTTCTTAATTTGCTACAAGGCGCTCTAGAAGGTTTTAATTTTAGAAGTCCTCTAGTTTCTTAGAGTAGTTAAGGTTGTCCTTTAGTTCCTATATTTTCTCCTATAGTTGTCCTTTTTCGTCTATACCTATCTATTCTACTAGGTAGTAGTTCTTGCTATTATAGAACTAGTATTATAGGATTTCTTTAACTTCTTATTCTTCTTATTCTCTATACGTGTTTACTTTGTATACTAGTAGTTCTACTTCTTATAATACTTGTTCTAGTAGAGCTACGTAGAATATTAGATATATCTTTATCTTGTTTAGTAGCTTTAGTCTAAATATAACTAGTAAGATTTTCTTCTTAATTTTGTATAGTCTTATCTTAATATAGTCTAGTTTTAAACTAGGTCGTTTACTCTTAATGTTCTTCCTAATTAACTATACTTTTTCTCCTTCTCTAAATTAAGGTCCCTATTTATACTTCTTGTCGTAGTATTTTGCTATCTAATTATATAGGAACTCTACGTCCTATCTTAGTTAATTATGTATATTTCTTAGCCTACTAGCGAAGTTCTCTCCTCTTAGAGACTAAGATATTTTAGTTCTTAGTGTTCTATATACGCTAGGTTCAAATCTATAGTTTATAAAGAAGGGTAATACTCTTGTTACTATATTCTTTACGCTGTTATATACTAACTATACTATAGGTAGTAACTATACCTAGTTGTTTTGTTTGTAGTTAAGGTAGTATCTTAAGTATTACTCTACTATCTAGTTTATTTGTTCTAATTGTCTATCTATCTATAGGTAGTATGCGGTTAACATTATATGTTTAATTCCTAATTGCGCTGTTATTATTCTTTATAGTTTTAATATAAATCTTATATCTCTATCTATAATAATCTTGTCTAGTAGTTTATATTAACTAATTACGGTTCCTAGAACCTAGTATGTAGTAACCTCTATCCTACTTTTTTCTTTATGTAGTCTAAAGTATAAGTACTTTGTAAGTTTATCTACTATTATTAGAATTCTATTATATTCGACTCCTAATATTAGGTCCTTAGACTTTAGTAGCTTTATAATAAAGTTTATTATAATAACTTCTTATAGTTATTTTAGTACTTCTACTAGTTATAATATCCTATATAGTGCGTATCTATTATACTTATTCCTCTAGTATTCTATATAGTTTTGTAGTACTTCTATTACTAGTTGTCTTACTTTTAGAATATAATAATCTTATAGTAACCTATTAAGGGTTTTGTTAATCTCTTAGTGTCTATATACTAGTAGTTTGTAAAACTATTATACGAATTCTCTTTAGATTTTCTTTAGAATATATATCCTTCTATATACTTGTGCGAGTCCTTTATAGATCTTTAGTTTATCTATTTCTTTAGATACTTCTTGTATTGTTTTCTAAATCTATTTGTCTAGCTTGCTACTCTTTCTCTTAAGTATTGCAGCTATTTTAGGTGTATTTAGGACTAAGTGTCCTTCCTTGTTTTTAACTAGAACTATACTAGTAGCGTTTACTTCTTCTTATAAGTCTAGTCTTCTACTAAAGGCGTCTACAAATTAGTTATCTTTGCTCCTTATATGTATAATTTCTAGGTTAAACGTTAATAAGTACTCCTACTATCTCGTGTAGTGTTATAATAATTTCTTATTTGTTATAAATCCTATAAGGTTCTTATAGTCTATATAGACCTTTATCTAGTATTTTACTCTTTGTAAATATACTTTCTATTATTTAAATACTTTATAGATTACTAGTATCTCCTTATTATAAATTAGGTAGTTAAGTTCTACTGTCTTTATTTTCCTAGAGAAGTATTTAACTAAGTATTTCTTTTTAGTCTCTAGGTCTTCTTGTATTAGTGCTATTCTATAGACTAAATTAGATGTATCTGTTTTTACTATTACTAGTAGGTCTAGGTTATATATTCTAATAACTAGGTTTTCTATAAACTTTCTTTTAATCTTGTTAAATACTTTATTGCATTCTTTTATCTATTTAAATAGCGTATCCTTTTTTATAAGCTTTGTTATTAGTTCTATATCTTTAGACTATCTTACTATTAACTTTCTACAAAAGTTAGCTAGCCTATAGAATTATTATACTTCCTTTAGGTTTTTTAGTGTTAGCTATTTGTTAATTGTTCTAATCTTTCCTAGGTTAATCTTAATCTTTCCTAGTTCGATAATAAATCCTAAGAAGTCTGTTTTTTTTGTATAGAATTTGCACTTCCTTATTTTTAGGAATAGTTTGTTTTCTACTAGTTTCTTTAGTACTTTGTACACGTGTTATACGTGTTCTTCTTCTATTTCTAAGAATATAAGGATGTTGTCTAAGTATGTAAATGTAAATATATCTAAGTACTCTCTTAGTACTATGTTAATTCTTTCTTGAAATACTACTAGTGTATTTGTTAAGCTAAATAGTATAACTAAGTATTTGTATAGTTTATATTGTGTTCTAAACGCTATTTTTTACTTGTTACCTTTTTTAATTCTAATTTAGTAGTAGGTGTTTTAGATGTCTAGCTTTGTAAAGATCTTTGCTTTTTATAGTCTATCTTGTATTCTATCTATTTATAGTAGTAGGTATTAATTCTTGTTTATAATTGCGTTAGTTTTTCTAAAATCTACGTAGGGCCTTTTGTTATTTGTTCCTTTTTTATCTATAAATATAAGTCTATATACTACTAAGGATTTAGATTCTCTTATCTATTCTTTTTTTATTGCGGTCTATATAAACGCTTATTTAATCTTAGATTCTTCTTCTGTTTTTTAGTAGACTAGGCTCTATCCTAAGTTTTTTTTTTCTTCTAGTTCTATTACTAAGTCCTATAGTTAATGTTCTAGGAGGTAGTCTTCTAGCTCTATAAGCTATTTTTTCTATTTCTTGTATTCTTCTAGGAATTCTCCTTTATAGGTGCTTATGTTAGCTTTTAGTATATTAGTTTTACTATAACTAATTTTTCCTGTTCTCTAATTAATATGTAAGTTAGTTATTTATAACTATAGTATACCTAATATTATATCTTACTCGTTATTAATTGTTATTATATCTATAACTATATTTTTAATCGTTATCTCTTCTAATTCGAGTATAGAGGGAACTGTCTTAAACCTAATAGGTTCTTAGAATAGTTTTCCTTCGATCGTACTTAGTTATTAAGAGTATTTCTTTGTTATGTACTTTATTTCTTATATTTCTACAAACTTCTTTAATATAAAGTTCTTTGTAGCTCTACTATTAATTATTAGTTGTACTTTCTTTCCTTAGTATATACCTGTTTTTGTAATATATAGGCCTCTAATACCTTCTAACTATTCTTGTTTAGGCTTTTTTATAAATTATCTATCTTTTTAAGGCTATAGCCCTATCTTAAGCTTATATTCTTTGTGTTTTAGGTATTTGTCGTATATGTATTTATACTATAGTCCTCCTTAGACGCATTTCTTTAATAGTTTTAGGCTAGGTCTTACTACTACGTATCTATCTTCTAGGATTATCTCCTATTTTTAGATATCTTCTACTATAATTACTCTTGTATAGTTGTAGCCTTTTCTTCTTATAGGCTATATACTATTGTTTGCTTTAGAGTTTCTATATATAACGCAATTTTTTTCTAGGTATAATATCTATAATACTTTAAAATATACTAGATATCTTAGATCTATTATTTTATTATCCCCTTCCTAGTACTTATCTTTTCTAAGTGTGTCTATTATTAAGATATAGTATACTACTAGTACTCTTAGTATGTAGGCTTTATTAATCTATTGTATTTTTCTTGTAAGGTGCTACTACTCTTTTTCTATAGGTATTCTTCTTACTACAACTATATATTGCTTTATCTATTCTTAAAATAGTGTAAACTTTATTTCTTTAGGATTACGTTCTTTCTAGTCTTTATACGCTTCCTCTATACTTATAACTATTAAGTATATCTAAACGAACTTCTATTTTTTATTTCGTTTCTTTATATCTAATGTTGTATAGCTATTATAGCTATATATTATTAGCTAGGCGTACTCTATACCTCTTATACTAACTTATTTCTTACTTTCTTATAGTTCTTTAGAGGAAGCTGTAGTAGTCTCTTTATCTAGTACTAGTCCTTTAGCCTAGATTAATAGTACTAGGGGCTCTTCCCCTTTTAAGTCTTCTATTAGTAGGTCTATTACTTAGGCTATTTCTTCTAGCTAAGCTTTTGTTCTTTCTTTTGTTACTACTACTCTATATCTCTATTATAGGAAGTATCTTACTCTTTACTTACTAGAAAGATATATGTAGTAGTTATCTTTGTAATAAAAGGTCTAATAGAGTATTACGTATTGTATTTCTTTACTCTTAGCTACTTTCTCCTAAGGTTTAGCCTATGCTTGTAGTACTTCCTTCTTCTTCTCTATTATCTTTAACTAAGTTTCTTTCTTTAGGTCTTTACTTTTATAGTCTTTTATAAAGTGTCCTAGTTTTCTATATTTATAATATGCTATATCTTTCTTCTTTTATAAATAGTAGTCCTTTACGTAGTAGCCTTTCTTACTATAGTTAAAGTACGTAAAGTCTTTGTTTTTCTTCTTTTTCTTATCCTTATTAGTATTAAGGATTATAGGGTCTCCTTTGTCTTAGTTTTAGACGTAACTCCTATATTTGTTTTTCTTCTATTCTTAAAGATTATTGTTAATTTATATTGCCTATTATTTTAGGGCTTTTAGTGTCCTTAGTTTTTCTATATAGATTATTTTATATTATATCTTTAAGTTTAGTCCTTATTTAAATCGTAATATTAAGGCTAATTTATTCTATTCTGTATTTTAGGATAGTTACTTAAATTATAATACGTACTTAGGAACACTCTAGTTTTATATAAGCTTTTCTAGCTACTCTTTAGCTTGTTAGGTAACGTCTATATCTCTAAATACTACTCTTATTTGTTTAGTAAAGTATTTATAACTTCTAAAAATAGCTCTTATCTTATCCTTCTAGGTTATTAGAGAATGTGTCGTATAGTCTATCTAGTAGGGCTTATACTATCTTATTACGTCTTCCTCGAGGTGCAATCTAATATATATTACCTTCTTTTCTTCTATATTAAAGTGTAGTACTTATACATCTATCTAGAGTTGTGCTAATACAATAAAGGGTCTTAACTTTTCTCTTATTCTATCGAACTTCTTAAAGATAGGTATCTTAAGTAGTTTCTTTATAGTACTTATTACTAGACGTTATATAATTAGCTCTATTTAATTCTACCTTTTAATAATAGCTTTAATCTATACCTTATTCTATTTCGCGTAATCTTGTAGTTCTTTGTTCTATATTTCTAGAGCGTTAATTACTATCTTTATGTCTTCTTTGTCTAAGATTAGATTATTAATTTAGTCTTTAATTGTTTCCTATATAGTACTATTAGACTTATAACTACTCCTAGGGGCTTTACTTATTTTAGTTAAACTTTCTACTATTATATTAGCTAGACTATACGTTACTTATACTTTACTTCTCGCAATAACTAAATTAGTAAGGTGTAATAGGCCTCCTGTTATCAACTACTAGTACCTATCTAAGAAGTTAGTAGATTAAGAGATAATAATAAAAGTTTGTATTTAGATTTATAATAACTCTAAATAGTAGAAGATGTTTTGTAACTATCTTGTACTAGCGTTCTATAGTTAAAGGATTAAATTGCTAATACTATCTTAATAATACGTATTACTACTAACTATATACTTATACTTCTTGGCTAGCTTTGTACTTTGTGTTTGCTAAGATCGCGAATCGCAAATTTATTACGTGCACGAATTCGTGCTTTGTATTTGCTAAGATTGCGAATCGCGAATTTATTACGTGTCCCTATTATAGTTAGCTTCCTAGTTAAGTTCGTTGCCCTATAGGTCGTATGTGTTGTCGTTATCTATAGTAGGGCTAATTGGTTTAAATTAGCTTTCCCTTGTTACTACTATAACATTATATATATACTTATACTATAGCCTTCTTTAAACGTACTCTTTAGATAGTTTAAGTCTAGGGCTAATTAATATATATTCTTTATTAAGTATTTTAATTATCTTCTAACCTTTAGTTTCTTTCTTTAGGATTACTTTTCTATAGTTATATCCTTTTTTTATATTAGCTATATATAGTTTTATACCTTTAATTCTTTATATAAGTAGTAGTTTATATTTAAGTATAATATTTATAATATTACTAAGTATACTAGATATTCTAGGTCTATTCTTTTATTAATTCCTACATAGTACTTATCTATATTAGGTCTTATTATTATTAGGATATAGTATACTATTAGTACACGTAGTATATAAGCTTTATTAATCTATTACGTTTTTTTTACTAGGTACTACTATTTTTTTTATATAGGTATTCTTCTTACTATAACTATATATTTTTCTATCTAATTTTAGAATACTATAAACTTTATTACTTTAGGATTATATTCTTTCTAGTCTTTATACACTTCTTTAATACTTATAACTAGTAAGTATTTTTAAATAAACTTCTATTCTTTATTTTATTTTACTATATCTATTATTATATAGCTATTATAGCTATATATATTTAACTAGGTATACTCTATACTTTTTATATTAACTTATTACTTTTCTTTTTATAGTTCTTTAGAAGGAGCTATAGTAGTTTCTTTATCTAGTACTATTTCTTTAGCCTAGATTAATAGTATCTAGAGCTCTTCCCTTTCTAAATCTTCTATTAGTAGGTCTATTATACGTCTTATTTCTTTAAGCTATACTTAGGTTCTACTTTCTTTTATTACTACTACTCTATTCTTCTATAATAACTATTCTACTCTCTACTTACTAGAAAGATATATATAGTAGTTATTATTATAATAAATAGTTTAATTAAGTATTACGTATTATATTTCTCTACTCCTAGCTACCTTTTCTTAAGGTTTAGCCTATACTCTAAGTACTTCCTTCTTACACTTAGTTATTTTTAACTAGGCTTCTTTTTCTTTCTTAGGGTTCTTACTTCTATAGTCTTTTATAAAGTATTTTAGTTTTCTATATTTATAGTATACTATATTTTTTTTTAACTAATAGTTTTTTACGTAGTAGCTATTTTTACTATAGTTAAAGTATATAAAGTTTTTATTCTTCTTCTTTTTTCTATCCTTATTAGCATTAAAGATTATAGAGTCTCTCTTGTTATAGTTTTAGGTAAGTCCTCTATACTTATTCTTCTTCTATTCTTAGAGATTATTATTAATTTATATTACCTATTATTTTAAAGCTTCTAGTATTCTTAGCTTTTCTATATAAATTATTTTATATTATATTTTTAAGTTTAGTTCTTATTTAAATTAGAATATTAAAGATAGCTTATTTTATTCTATATATTATATAAGCTTTTTAATCCTTTCTTTAGTTTATTAAGTAATATCTATCTCTTTAAACGCTACTCTTATTTATTTTATAAAGTATTTATAACTTCTAAAAATAGCTTTTATTTTATCTTTCTACGTTCCTAAAGTATATATTATATAGTCTATCTAGTAAGGTTTAAACTATCTTATTAAGTTTTCTTTAAGGTATATTCTAATATATATTACTTTTTTCTCTTCTATATTAAAGTATAGTACTTATATATTAATCTAAAGTTATACTAATACTATAAAGAGTTTTAGTTTCTCTCTTATTCTATTAAACTTTTTAAGTATAAGTATCTTTAGTAGTTTCTTTATTATACTTATCTATAGTCTCTAGGTAATTTATTTTATTTTATTCTATCCTTTTATAATAGCTTTAATTTAAGCTTTATTTTAATTAATATAATCTTATAGATTTTTATTCTATATTTCTAGGGCGTTATATAATATTTATAAATCCTCTTTGTTAGTAATTAGGTTATTTAAGTATATCTTAACTACTACCTAGTTAGTTCTATCTAACTTATAACTACTTAGAAGTACTTTACTTCTTTTCTTAGTTAAGCTTTCTACTATTATATTAGCTTAGACTATACGCTACTTACGCTTTACTTCTCCTAATAACTAAATTAGTAAGGTATAATAGGGTTACCTATTATTAACTATAGTAACTACTTAAAAGTATTAGTAGATTAGAAAGTAATAATAAAAGCTTATCTTATAATTAAGTAATAACTATAAATAATAGTTGATTTATATATATAATATTAAGTATTAGCGTTCTAGGTTAGAGATTAGATTACTAATAGTATCCTAATAATACGTGTTACTACTAACTATATACTTAATACCTCTTTATCGCTTTAAAACTTTATATTTACTAAGATTATAAATTTATAAATTTATTACGTATCTCTACTATAGTTAGTGTTCTAATTAAGTTTATTATCTTATAAGTTATTACCTTACTTATCTTATACTTTGTTAGTAACTAAGCTAGGACTAATTAGTTCTAACTTAATTTCTCTTATTACTACTATAAAAAATTAGCTTAACTCTAAGAATACTTAGTATAATTACTACTAGACTATAACTATATTATAAAGTAATATAATACTTTAAGCTAAAAAGCTACTTAGTATAAAGCTTTATAAGAAAAAACTATAGTAAAATATAACTACTTATATAAAGTAGTAATTTACTAAGAAAACTTAATAGCTAAATAAAATAAGCTAGAAACTTTAAAATTTAATATATTAGTATAAAAAAAAACTACTTTATACTAAAATCTTACTATAAAGCTAGTAATTTAGCTTCTTTAAAAAAGAGTTTAAACTCTAAGTACTAGTAGTAAGCTACTATATCTTTAATAGAAAAGAGTTTACTTTAATATTTTTCTTAACTAGTATCTAAAAGCTAGCTTCTAATTTTTACTAGTATAAAGAATAAAAAGACTACTTTATATAACTTCTATAATTTTTAAGTATAAAATATTATATAGATATTATATCCTTTATCTAGTTTATATATAATTACTTTATTACTAATAAGAAAAAAAATTAGCTTACTTATACTTTACTATTTTAAATAGTATTACTAACTTATACTAAAAAGAATTTATATATTTCTTTTTACTTTTCTACTAATTTAGTAATATAAATATAGTAGAATTAAGAGAAGTACGTTATAAAACTCTAGAAATAACTAAATTTAGGCTAGATTAACTAATCTATAAAACTACCTTGTTAGTATAAGCTAAATTCCTCTCTTAATTTAATAATATTAACTTTAAACTATAATAAAACTTATAGCTATATAATATTTATCCTTAAAAAAAGCTATAACTTTAGTTTAAAAAAGCTACTAGTACTACTCTTAGTATTTATAATAGCTTTACTAATTTTTAAAAGATAATCTTAATACTAGAAAATAAAGTAAATAATTATAGCTTAAATATAAGCTTTAAGTATATATAAAAAGAAATAGAATACGTTAGTATAACTAATATAATAAAGATACTAGTACTTTAATAAAAAAGTATAAAGAATCTAGCTTACTACTATCTTAAAAGACTTAGCTAAGACTACTATAGTATAAGTATATAGATAGAGCGTAGGGCTAGAAATAAAGAAATTAATTAATCTACTTAGTTTATACCTAGTACTTTTAAGTTATAAGTAATTAATCTAAAAAAAAGCTTTTCTAAAAGCCTTAGTATTTTATTCTAATAAAGCTTTTATATAGCTATTATAAAAAAGCCTTTTTATTAAACTATAGTAACTCTCTTAAAATTAGATAATTAATAGTCTTACTACTTTAATTAAGTTAAGTAAACTAGTACTTACTTAAACTTAACTACTCTAGCTTAAGTATTAACTTAAGTATTAACTTAAGGAATAAGCTAAGTATTAAGCGAAGAACTATATACGTATTAGTAAAAAGTACTAATCTTTTACTTTCTAGTAGCTTCATATATATTAGTAAAAATTATAAGTTTTTTACTTTCTAGTAGCTTTCTAGTAACTTTTAATTAAGCTAAGTATTATACTTTATATATATCTCTTACTCTTTTATAGCTTAAAGCTAAAACTAAAATAGCTAGTATTACTTAATATAATCTAACTATAACGTTAAGAACTAATACTAACTATACTACTTAGCTAACTTAGCTATAGTTAAAATATATTATATATAAAATCTAAAATAAAATTATCTTAACTTCTACTATAGAGCTTATAAATATACTAGAACTAGTTAATTTTTTAGTACTTACTAATTATGCTCTAGCTAGTAATATTAAAAAATTAACGCGTTAGTCTAAACTCTTAGTAGTAAGTCTTAAAGCTTTTAAATAGAATTTTAAGTACTATAAAACTATTTTTAAGTAATACTAAATTAATTAATATATATATATAATAAGGAATAAATAAGCCTATAGTATATTATAGTATTTATTTAATTATTAGTCTTACTATATATACTATATATATACTACTTACTAAATTAATTTATAAGATAATAGCTTACTAACTTAAAATAAATAGTTAGAATTAATAAGTAAATAGAAAGAGAGTATACTTATAAGTACTATATTAGTTTACTTAAACTAGAATACTTAGATAGCTAAGTAAAACTAAGCTACTATAAATACTAAAACTTATTAAGTTATAAAAATCTTAAATCTTAAAGTAGTAACTAAAGATTTCTTCTTAGCTATAAATAAAGCTATACCTATATAGTTAATTAATTTTTAAAACTATAGATACTTTTATAAGTATATAACTTAAAAAATAATAATAAAATACTTTTAAGAATATATACTAATAGTATATCCTCTAAAAAAGAAAAAAGTAACTTTTATAGTAAATAGTACTTTATTATACTTTACTAATAGTAGTAAATTTACTTAAAGTAAAACTAAAATACTTCTCTTATAAAAAGTATATATTACTTAAAGAAATTTTAAAGACTAGAGTATAATACTAGTTAACTTACTTAAAAAAAGTTAAGTTTAAAGAAAAAAGCTTATAAATATAGTAACTATACTTATAAAAAAAAAGTCTAGAAGAACTACTACTATAAAAGGAGTACTATACTTTACTTATAGTAGATACAATTCTTTAAAAGAATACTATTATATCTATCTAGATAAAGTACTAAAAAATTAGTACCTAAATAAGATTATATAAAGACTTATTAATTATAAATATAAGAATAATACTACGTTATAAAGGTTAATTAGAAGATAGTCTAAACCTTAGATAAAGAAATTACTAACTCTTAGTTTTATAGAAGAAGAAAATTAACTAGAAAGCTAGTAAATATTAAAGATTAAAAGTATCTTTA
Organism: Ophiosphaerella korrae; assembly: GCA_028456385.1. NCBI lineage: Eukaryota > Fungi > Ascomycota > Dothideomycetes > Pleosporales > Phaeosphaeriaceae > Ophiosphaerella > Ophiosphaerella korrae. The sequence continues at coordinate 37,862 of JALNQF010000105.1, read as the reverse complement.
CTATAATAAGCCCTAATAGCTATTTACTTTAAAACTCTTTTATCTTAAACTTTAGCTTAACTATTACTTACTAATACCTAATAATTATATATAGGTAATTAAGTCTAAAATATAAATAAAATAATATAGATTAATTACTATTATACTAAAAAGCTAATTAAAAGAAAGTAAACTAACTTTATAAAATATAGATATATACCTATATATTTTATATAACTTAGTCTCTTTCTAACTACTTTAATAGAAAGAAATATAGTAAAATACCTAATTTAAACTAATAACTTTAAATAAGCTTAATAGATAAATAATTAGAGAGTTTACTAAGATTTATAGTACTAAGTAGTATACTATACTTATAAACTTTAGACTACTAGAGTACTAGTACTACTATAGTATAAAAGACTTAGCTATCTTAAACTAGCTATAATTAAATATCTTATTTAGTAAGCTTAAAAGGTACCTATAAAAAAGTATCTATAGTTTAGTATAATATAAATAGTAAATCTAAGATAAAGTAATAAATTAGTTATAAAAAACTATAGAAATAACTTTTTATTAACTTCTATTTCTATAAAGTATAAAGTATTACTAAAAAAAAAACTAAATATTTATTATTAATAAGTACTAAAAGTTATAGTAAAACTTTTACTTTACTAATAACTAGCTAGCTAAATTAATTATTAAGTTACTATTAAACTTAATCTTCTTTTTAAAGAATTAGTATAGTATTATAGTTAAAGTAATTAAAGCTAATAATAAGATTATAATAGTAAAACTAGAAGTCTAGTACTAGTTAAACTTATAAAGTATTACTATTAAACCTTTAGCTCTAAATACTTAACCTTAAAATAGAAAAGCTAAGTATACTAAAGAAATTAGTAAAGAAAAGTTATAAGCTATATAACTTAATATAAACTTACTATAAAAACTTTAGCTTAAAATTGTATAGGCTATAGTTTATCTATATAATTAAATACTAAGTTACTTAAATAACTAGATAATACTATATAAAGTATTCTTTATAAAAGTTACTAAGAACTAAAGAATTATAATATTAATAAAAAAACTAAGCTAAGCTTACTTATAGAATATAGGTATAAAGCCTTTATAATAACTAATAATATATATTATAGTAAGTTAAGGTAATAACGTTTAGATCTAAAAGTATAGATTAGTTACTTTATAAGATACTAGTTATTAAATATATACTAGATCTAAGTACTATCTATAGCTAAAGTAATAAGTATATAAGATATAATCTTTAATTAAAAAATAAAAAATCTAATAGATAACTTTATATATTAAATCCTAGAAAAGATTACTACTTATATTAAAATAATTAAGCTCTTAGTACTTTTATATAAGCTAGAAATAAAGTCTTTTTATAAAGATAATACTAAGTTAGATATATCTATAAACTATAATAAAAAAGATTTACTTAGCTACTACTATAGAAAGAAAATTATAGACTACTATTTAACTTCTCTACTACTTCTACTTCTAGTAGTACTACTAGCTTATTTAATAATTAGAGATTAACTAAAGTTAATAGTATATAATAACTATAGCTTATCTAAAACTATACTATAAGTAGTAGCTTTTATAGCTAGTACTTAAGTAAGTAACTTTAAAAAATATTTAAAAGAGCTTATAAATATAGCTAAGATAAATAAAATACTTATAAAAAGACTAAAGCTTTACTATAATTAACTCTTATTACTACTTTTATACTAAATAAACTTAGATAACTATTAAATAAGTAAACTATTTAAAAAAGCTAAGAAAGCCTACCTAACTAGTTACTACTAGATAAGATTATAGACTAAAGTACTAGCTAAACCTATATAGTATACTAGCTAGTAAATACTAGACTATATATAGGTATATATATATAAGCTTAATAAATATAAGTCTTAACTTATTATATAAAGAAACTAGTAATAAAATATTATAGTATAAGAGACTTATACTATAATACTAGCTAGCTACTTTTTTTTAGATACTTATAGCTATTACTACTAAATATAATCTTAAAGTAAAATAGTATAATATAACTAATACCTTTATTTATATAGTAATAGACTAAGAAATCTATATAAGAATACTAAAAGAATACTAAAAAAAGAGTATAATCTTCGAAGTTTAAAAAGCTCTATATAGTTTTTAGATTATACTTCTTTTCTAGTAAAAAGAATTTATAGCTATACTTAAAGCCCTAAGCTTTTAAATAGTACTATATAAACTATACTATATAGTTAAAAATAGATTTTTTTTATATAGATAATATTATTATTATATATAATAAGTAAAAGACTAAGAAAGTATAGTAATATAAAGTATATATTATATAAGATAACTTAATAAAGTAGTTTAATAATTAACTAAAAAGAGTAAATAGTAAATAAAGCTATTTAAGTAAATACTAAGTATATATACCTAGTAGCTTACTAAGTAATAACTAAAAGTAGAAAGGTAGTTTAATATTAGTATAAAGTAAAAAATATAAAAGTAACTTCTTTATAAGTAAGTAACTAATTTTCTAAAAGAGAAGTATACTATTACTAAAAGAATAGATCTTTAATAGTTTCTTAGTATTAAAGTAATTTAAGATAGAGAGTAATATATAATTTAACTACTATAAGTTAGCTTATTAATAAACTATATATTTATTATAATATACTTATTACTACTATAAAACTTAAGGCTTATACTAGCTAAGTAATACTATCTAAGATTAATAAATACTAATATAAAATTTACTTACTTCTATTTACTACTATAAATACTTAGCTAGATATAGCTTTTATAATATTATAACTAGCTTAATTTCTTATAAACCTAAGTACTACTTACTATAAAGCTACTAATTAAGTACTTATATACTTCTTTTATATAAGATAAAAAGTACTTTAGTTAAAAAGAAGTAAATCTTTATAAGTAGCTAGTAATACTTTATTTACTAATAATACTATTAAGTAAAAAAGCTTATAAAGCTATATAAATAAACTTTTTAATAGGCTTATTATATAAGGAGTAAATAAGTAAGATATAGTTACTACTTCTATAATTAAAGATAAGTTACTTTCTCTATTATAAGTAGCTAAAAAAGTAATCTTTATATTTAAACTTTTTAATAAACTATATATTAAGCTTTTTATAAACTATATTATAATCTAGCTTATTACTAGAAAACTAGCTAAGCTATAAACTTAGCTTTAGTATATTAATATCTATTATTATTAGCTAAGATAAGAGGTCTTTACTAGCTAAATTAAAGTAGAATATACTTTATTAATAGAGATAATAGTAGATAGTTTTATAAAAGTATTACTAGTAAATAAATAAAAAAGCTTTTTAAATTAGCTTAAACTAATAGAAGTAATAAAATACTAAATAATATATTAAGTATATTTTAATAAAATCTAAGACTACTTTATTAATTTTATACTTACCTTATAAATATTTAGCTTACTAATAAGTTACTAACTTAAAAAAGTATATTAGATAAGTTATATAATTAGATACTTAATAGTATATATATAAAGAGGCGTAATAGATTCTAAGTATACTTAAAATCTATTAATTAGCTTAGTATATAAGTATAATAATTACTAAGCTACTAACTTTACTATAACTATAAAGATTATAGCTTTAACTTTTATAAATAAAAGAATTTAATAAAAGATCTTATATATAAAAAGATAGACTATATTAGTATAACTAATATAATAAAGAAACTAGTACTTTAATAAAAAAAGTATTAAAGATCTAGCTTACTACTATCTTAAAAGACTTAGCTAACACTACTATAGTACTAATATATAGATAGAGTATAAGGCTAGAGATAAATAAATAGAAAGATTAATTAATCTAAAAAAGCTTTTATATCTCTTTCTAATAAGGCCTTTATATAGCTATTATAAAAAAGCCTTTTTATTAACTTACTATAACTTTCTTTAAATTTTATACTAAGAAATAGTAGGGTAGAAATTAATAAAGTATTATAACTAATTTAAGCTTAGTTTAAGCTTCTTTAGTATACTCTAGTAAACTCTAAAGAGAGCTAAGATAACTAAAGTTATTAAGCTTAGTTAGCTATATATACTTAACTCGAGCTAAGATTATTAATAGTTAATAGATCTTTAACTCTTTTTATAATATACTAAATTTACTTATTATATAAAGTAATTACTTACTTTACTTAATATAATTAATTAAGTTTACTCTATAATTTTTATATATATTTAATATAACTTTAAATCTATTACTTTAAATATTTTAATTAAACTCTTATAATATATTTATAATATATAATTAAAGTATTAAACTAAAATTAAATTTAGTTACTAGGAATTAGTATATAATTATTAGCTATAATTATTACTTCTAACTATTTATAAGTAAGTATATTACTTAGTTTTACTTTAGATCTTTATCTAAAATACTAATAGTATTAGCTATCTATTATCCTAACTAAAATATCTATAAAATATATTTTTAACTTTTTTTTTACTATTAAAAAACTTTTAAACTCTAATTTATCTTTATTACTAATATTAAAATAATTAGTAGCTTTTACTTAAAGTTTTTTATACTTCTCTTTAGTCTTTTACTTATTTTCTTCTTAATTATAATAATTATTAACTTCTTCTTTATATATATTACTCTTATTACTTTAAAGAAGTATAGTAAAGTTAGCTAAGTTAAGCTCTAAAAAAGCTTTAGTTACAAAGTTTAAAAGTATTAAAACTTAATATAAAATAAAAATAAATAAAACCTATAATATAAAAAAGAATATAAAGTTAATAGAAGTAAAAACTTCTAATTATATTTTCTACTACTAATTAAGCTCTTAGTATATAGTTAATTAGTCTATTTATACTAGCTTATAAGTTTCTTTTATATCTACTATAAAAGTATTTTATCTTTATTATTAAAGAGATTTATTATAAGTATAAGTATATAATAAAATAGTATAATAAGCTTATTACTACTTTTTATTTACTACTATTTCTAACTCTTAGAAAGTAAGTTTACTAATAAACTTTTACTACTTATTTTTAGCTTTTTTACTTTTAAATAAATTAGAATTAAGCTTAATATATTTTATAAGTAAGTAGCTAACTTAAGTAAGTTACTAATACTTAACTAGTATACTACTTGTATAAAATAACTATATAATATATAATATAATTATTAAAAATTATAGTAAGCTAATCTATTCTTTAAACTTATTATTATTCTTAGTATTATTTATTTCTACTTTATAGGTATAAAAGTTATATTCTTATATACTATAATATTTATAGTATACTCTACTATATACTTTATATATAAGCCTCTTACTAACTTTATAATTTTTACTTTTTTTACTATTAAGATCTTTTTTATCTAAATATACTTTTATTTTCTTAACTAATACTTTATAAGCTTATTAATTATTTATACTACTTATAAAGATAATAAAAAGTAAAAGTAAGTAACTTAAAGCTAATATACTTTAGATAATACTAACTTACTTATAGTTACTTAGCTAGATAATCTTCTTTCTTCTACCTACTTCTAAACTAGTAATAACTATTTATACTAAAATCTTATAATAAACCTAGTCTTATTAAAATTATAGATATTATTATCTATAATTTTATACTTTTATTTTATCTCTTATATAAAGTTAAGCTAGTATAAAATAGCTATAAAATCTTAATTAGTAGCTTACTAGTAGTTTTTTAAATAGCTTTAGTACTTATAGATTTTAGAAGTTTACTTAATAAAGTTATTAACTTAGTTTTTACTAATAAAGTTACTTTATTATACTTTAAGAAGTTTATTTACTATTTTTTATATATAAAACCTTAAGAGCGTAAAACTATATTTAAACTACTTAATAACTTTTTTTCTAGTTTTATTAAGTACTTTAAGTTTACTTTATAGTTATATTATATATATTTATAACTTACTTAATCCTATAAATATATTATATATTACTATTAGAGATAGTAAGCTATATATTAGCTTTATTATTATTAAAATATTATATAATTATTTTATATAAGTAGTACGTTAGTTTAGTATTAGCTACTTTTTTAAGTTAGCTACTTACTTATAAAATATATTATACTACTTTACTTTAACTTTTACTTATACTAGTTTTAACTTAACTCTAACTCTACTTATAGCTTCTATAACTTTAATCTAACTTCTAAGTAGTAATAAGTACTCTAAACCTATTTACTAGCTAATTTATAAATAAATATTAAAATATTTTTAAGTTTAAATTTCTACTATTATTAAACTTTTTTTAAAAAAAATTTAAAAAATTAATTTCTAATACCTATTTATATTTTATACTAAAATTTAGAATTAGTAGTAAATGTAGTTATTAATATAGAGGGATAGGACTAAGGGAAAAAATAGTCGTTAGGTGGGGCTGATCGTTAGGCAGTGAGCCACACTACATCACGTGGCCGCAACGTCAACGTTCTAAAGAAATATAGATAGTCCAAATTGACTACAAGCCTCTGTTCACTACTCTACTAGAAGATCTCATGATAATAGCTATTGTACATAGCTCAATAACCTCATTTTTTGAGATTTAGAATTTGGTGTTCGCTAGGCGTTGCGCCGACGTGCACGGTATGCGACGTGATTCTAGATGGGTTTTCCATACAGATAAGCAATACGTAAATTGGGTATGTCTGAACAAGCATTCATGAGTACTGACCCAGGTGGGTGAACAGGCGAATCGGCAATTAAAGTCCAGACAATTGAGTCGTGGGCGTGAGGACGGATCGGCGTTTCGGAAAACCCAGACGCGTAGTGAATCTGCCGACATTAGCGGCCGTTGAGGACATGCCGGTCACCCAGTGCAAACAATCCGGACGTCCTGGCCAACCCACGACAATAAACATCACATTATGCGCCCGGGCTCTCCAATCTCCCCACCTAGGCGGGTCCTGGCCCAGCCGAGAGCACGTGGGATGTGGGGGCGCAGGGCAGCCGCGCAATTCAACCATAGTACTGCTATACACATATTCCATGTCTCAATACTTACACTGTGCAATATACGCATTGACAAAGCAAATTGAAAACCACCTGCCGGGTGCTTCCGTCTTTGCAATCAGCCATGCATAATGAGCCTGTGCATATGCGCAGTCCGCTGCTGCGCGCGCTCGTCCCATCTACAAAGACCACTGCCTCGTATTCTCCTTGATACTCGAGGCTTGGCTGCGAGCTGCCAAAGGCGTAACCCAAGATAACCTTCGTCCTTGAGAGGGGCCAGGTCAGAGGTCAATCACCATGAACCCGGGCATCAAGAAACTGCGCGAGTACTGCTCGTCGATGCAGCAGTTCTTTGTGAGTCTTTCTAATCCGCGTCAGACAGCGCCGAAGACTGATTCCAAGCAGAGGATCTTCTCCTACTCGACGCCCATCGACCGACTATGGCTCATCATTGCTGCGCTATCCTCTGTGGCGACTGGCACCACCATTCCATTGATGAACATCATCTTTGGTACGTTTTCTGTCATTTTTGTAGTCTCGTATTTCTCACTTTGAAACAGCGAGACTGGTCAAAGTTTTCACGGCTTTCTATGCCCGTTACTACACGGGGTGGACTCCAGAGCGCTTTCGTGAAGAGATCGCTAAGAACGTGTACGACTTCAAATGCTCGTGCGAATGCAGCATGCGCTAACCTGTTTCTCAAGCTTATGGATGATATACATCTTCGCAGCAAGGCTAGTGCTTAACTATGTCGCTGTGGTAGGCACTCTTACCCTGGTTGGCCGACTACACTGACTTCTGGTAGCTCGGCTTTCGGCACACAGGCCTTCGCACATCTGCGGCTATGCGACTCAAGTACCTGAGGTGCTTGATGGCACTGCCGGTATCTAAAATAGACGCTGTGCCGCAAGGCCACATAGCTGTTGTCATCACCATCACTGCCAATCTAGTCCAAGATGGAATCTCTGAAAAGCTTTGCTTGCTCATCCAGAACGTTTCTTTGGTCATCTCCGCAATTATTGTTGCTTTTGTGTTTAGCCGGCTCCTTGCTATCGTCACCATTAGTGGCCTGGGCTTCGTGCTTCTCGTCTACACTTTCAGCATCTACTTCATCACCAAAAGATGGAACCTCGTTGCTGAGGCAGACAAGGAAGGAGTTGGTACCGCGAGCGAAGCGCTGAGCTCAATTCGGATGGTTGCAGTATGCGGTGCTGAAGATAAGGTGACGGAGACCTATGGCAAGTCAGTTAAGAAAGCTGCCAAGCATGGGCAGAAGATGTCCATTTGGATCGCTTTACAGTCGTCGCTAGGCAAGCACACCTCCATATTATCATCCAATCACCAAGCTAATACTTCTTAAAAGTCTATTTTGCTGTATACGGGTATGTTACCTTGGGCCCAGCGATGTGGCACTGCTTTTTGAACTAATCATTCTTAGGACTGCTGCTCTCTGCTTCTGGTGGGCTGTGCAGCTGTATATGAGACAAATTATCAAAGATGTTCAAGTGCTTCTTGTGTAAGGCCCACTCAGTTAATCGTAGCTATTCACTTTTACTTACCACAATACAGCGTCATCACATCCATTATGACCATTGTCATGTCGGTAGGTGGCATCTCAGCTCCCCTCGGGGCGGTGAGTCGAGCTGTTGGGGCTGCTGCCATCTTCTATGCTGTTATTGATGCACCAAAGGCAAAGGCCAAAGAGTTGAAGGCGCCAGAAGTCTCGGCGACGGACGATATTGTCCTGAACAAGGTGAACTATACCTACATGGCACGGCCTCAAGACAGGGTACTACACAACATCAGTGTCACATTCAAAGCCGGAAAGACCACGGCCTTGGTTGGTCCATCTGGGTCGGGGAAGAGTACCATCGTTGCCCTCATAGAACGTTGGTTCCAGCTCAGCGTTGCGGATCATGAGGAAGACTATGTAAGTCGAACCCTGACACCATGCATCCGAGAAGAGTTTCTAAAATCCCAAAGCACAACATGCTGCGTAATGGTACGATTACCATGGCCGGACATAACATTGAAGAGTTTGATCTGAAGTGGTGGAGGTCACAGATTGGCCTTGTACAGCAGGAGCCATTCCTGTTTAATAGCACAATCTTCGAAAATGTGAGCTACGGCCTTATCGGTACGGAATGGGAAAACGAAACCGAAGTCAAGAAAAGACAACTTGTTGTAGAAGCCTGCGAAGATGCCTTCGCGCACGACTTCATCTCGCGCATGCCATATGTAAGCAAAACCCCTTCGACGTCTCACTTAGCTCGCTGAACATTATCTACAGGGTTATGACACCGTTTGCGGTGATGCAGGCATACACCTCAGCGGAGGACAACGCCAGAGGATCGCCATCGCGCGCTGCATCATCAAGAAGCCCACAATACTCATTCTCGACGAGGCCACGAGCGCCATTGATGTTCGTAGCGAACACATAGTGCAAAAAGCACTTGACCAGGCAGCAAAGGGAAGAACTACGATTATAATTGCGCATAGGCTGTCCACCATCCAAAGAGCAAATAACATTATTGTGCTCAAGAACGGCATGGTGTCCCAACAAGGCACGCACGACAAGCTGATGAAGAACAGAGCAGGTCTGTATCACGGGTTGGTGAAGGCGCAAGTTCTCACAGAACATGACGAATCGCAGGAGACAGAGACAATTGATAATTCCAAAGAACTGAAGGAGATCTCAAATGCAAAAGACGAGCCGGACTGGAGTGCCACCGACGATAGCGAACACCCATCAAAGCGGGTCAAGCGAAAGAAGTTCTCCAGGCTACAGCAAACCATCCGCACTTTCATGCAAATTATAAGTGAACAAAAAGGCAACTGGTATCTGTATGTTATGATATTTTTTGGCGCTGCCGGTGCTGGGGGTAAGAGGCATATCTCCTCCCACGTTGATGAAAACTGATCGTGTCAACCCTTTAGCCGCTTTTCCACTACAGGCATATCTGTTTGCGAATATGATATCCCTCTTCGCTTTTTATGGGGAATTTCTTCGCGAAGCGACCAATTTCTGGTGTCTCATGACCGTTGTACTTGCCATAGGAGTAGGAATTTGCCACTTTGTCCTCGGTTGGGCGTGCAATACTGTATCCTTCGTAAGTCATGCCTTCCGCAACGGGGAACGTCGTACTGACCGTCTACAGCGTATCATTGCTTCGTATCGACACGAATACTTCCAAAACATACTGAAACGTCCGATCGAGTTCTTCGACGAGAAAGACAACTCAACGGGTGCACTAAGTGCCCGTATTGCGAACGATCCGGCCCAGGTACAACAAGTCTTAGGCGTCAACGCAGCATCAATCATGACCTGTGTCTTCAACGTAGCAGGATGCGTCGCGATATCCTTCTACTTTAGCTGGAGGCTATCTGTTGTCGTCGTGTTCTCCACAACACCCATTATGCTCATTGCAGGCTTTATGCGTGTACGGTATGAGCGCAAGTTCGAGAAGATGACTTGGCTAGTATTCGGCGAGAGCTCCAAATTCGCCATCGAAAGCATCGGCGCGTTCAGGACAGTTAGTGCGCTAACGATGGAGGACAACATCTGCAACCGATACGACCAGCTCCTGTGCAAGCATGTGAATGACGCGTTTTGGAGTTCCATTGGCTCAACTGCGGTCTTTGCATTCAGCGACAGCGTTTCGTTGCTGTGTACAGCGTTTGCGTTGTGGTACGGCGGCAACCTCCTTTCAGAGTACAAGCTGTGGCCGTTCAATTATTGTGAGTACGAACGCGCCGATGCCGGAACTTAGCTGACCCTTACCAGTGGTCGTATATCTTGCCATCGTACAAGGCAGTTTAGCTGCAGGCCAATGGCTAAGTTTTGGAGCTAGTGAGTACCGTCAAGACAACACCTGTCCGAGAAGGTGTCTCATGCATCGTAGACATTGCGCAAGCCATGAGTGCAGCTGAGCGCATTCGCAGTATGCGACCTGAGCACCACCGTGACGCCAATGCATTCTCCCTAGAAGAAAGCGGGCAGTGGACATTGCCTGGGCTGCATTTTGAAGACGAAAAGTCTGTGAAAGGTCCAAAAATCGAGTTGAAGAATGTTTGGTTCAAGTACCCCACAAGAGATGTTCCAGTATTGCGGGGGTTGAACATGACTGCAAGTTTGAGATCCTAAGTGCTTGGCAGGTTGCTAACATTTTTACAGATCGAGAAAGGACAATTCGCCGCGATTGTTGGGCCATCGGGTACGTACACTTTGTAACATTGATGCGAAGGTATCTCTAACAAATGAATACAGGTTGCGGCAAGACTAGCATAATAAGCCTCCTGGAACGGTAAGCGCCAGCCGTGCACCTCGCCCATAAATCGCGCCTAACATATTCCAGCTTCTACACTCCGCAGTTTGGCGAGATCCTCATGGACAACAAATCCATTCACAGACTTAACCTTGAAAAATATCGCCGCATTCTCTCCCTTGTTGCGCAAGAGCCCTCCATCATTGCCGGCACCCTGCGCGATAACATAACCATGGGTGTCGCTGACCCTACTACCATTACAGGGGACGACCTCGACCGCGTATGTACTTCCGCAGAGCTGTATGACTACATCGTCTCACTACCTATAACCTACAACACCCTTGTGGGACAAAAAGGTGTCGCTCTGTCCGGTGGTCAGAGACAGCGTTTGAGTATAGCACGCGCGCTAATACGCGATCCACGGCTCATGTTACTGGACGAAGCGACGAGCAATCTAGATAGTGAGACCGAGAAGAGTATTCAAAAGATCTTTGAGAAGACGGGCAAGGGCCGCACAATGATCGTCATCGCTCATCGTCTGGCTACGATACAGAATGCCGACGTCATCTTCGTCATGAGTGAGGGCGAAGTAGTAGAGAAAGGGACACATCGAGAGCTGCTAAGGAAGAAGAGTACGTATTGGCAGATGTGTCAGATGCAGGCTCTGAGTACATGATTGTTGAATGTTGGCAATGTTCCTTAGCAATAGTTTAGAACTTAGGTATCCTCGTAATGTACCAGTATCGCTAGCTTGTATGAACACCGTAAGTTTTTGCGCAAAATTCATATTCATCCCAGCCCACTCTTGAATAATTCTCACCAAGTTTACCTTATCCTCTTCTAGCGCTTTCACCCCCACTTCTAGATCCTGGATCCTTTCTGTAGCCGTTGGCAAGGCTAAGGGTCGCTCCTATCGTGGTATAGGACCTGCTTATTTTGCTACGCATTCGTAGAATAGTTTACCAAACCCTTTCTCCTGGTGGTAGGAGGCAAATCGTCTTCGTCCGCATCCTCGAAGTGAACTCGCTTTTTAGTGTGGTTGCCAGCTTGCGATACGGGGCCTTGGGGGGATAGCACATTCTTACTCCGCTCAATTCGGCTCAATTTTGCTCAGCCCAAACCACGTTTGCTCACGCTTGCTCCGGTTTGCTCATTGTTAGAATTATAGGCGGCCGATATCTACCAGCCACCTTAGGAGTTATATATAATAATACTCCGACCTCCTCTATACGGTTATGCAATCAATCAACTCAGTATTCTCTACATAACACTCATGAACAAAACCATAACGCCTTGGGTCACATTTTAGACCCCTGAGCAGGGGCTGAGTTTGGGTTCCTTATCAGAGTATACCTCCTGAGAGAAAAGCTGTGGAGCCATTCTTGGTCCGCAGAGAGCTATCAAGGACTCGAAATCGAACCTCTGCCGTTTCTCAACGCACGCTAGGTGCCCCCAATCAGGGTGTGCTCGTGCGCTAGTTGGGTCGTTTAGATAGATATGGACGAGAGGCCCGGCACGCCGATCTGCGAGAGGCTGACTAGCCGGCTAAGGAGTACAAACACCGTCTCCAGTTTGAGGGAGTATGTACAGGATAGAATGAAGCGTATACCTCTCACTATGGGGCCAGGTTTTAGGTATAGTGGCAACGATATGTTCCAACCTTTTCTCGTAGTCACAAACAGAAAGGCATGCTTTGCGTTGGACATAATGCCATTTAGAGCCATCTCGGAGATTTTGGTGTCCCAAATTAGATTGACATAGCCATGCTCCTGATGCAAGTATCTACAGGCTGAGTATGTCAATCCCAACCGTTTAGATGACGAAATGACTCAAGGCAAAAATTCTAACGCAGTCTCAGCGTTTAGAAAAGTAGTAAAAGTAGACGATTTTGGACTTTGTAAACTACTAAGAGTTTAATGACAAGTAACCCCCTTTAAGTATACACTAACATAAACAGTAAGGCCTTCCTACTATATCAAATAAGGTAGAAGTCTTCGCGTGGAAAATGCTAGTACTAGCTATTTTTAACAACTCTACCTCTTCTAATTCTACAATAACGCTCTAGCTAATTATTAGTAATTTTGAGACTAATTAAATTAATATTAATCCTACTAAGATTGTCAAAATTCCTAATATAGCCTATAGTAGTAACTATTTTAGGTATCTTGTTTGCTCGCTACGTAATAATATTTGCACGTAAGATTTCTTGCTCTTCGCTGCGTCGTGTAGGTCTATTATAGATAAACTAGCCTATAGTACGCCTAGTGTTTTGGTCTCTAAGTACTTAAACTTAAGGTAGAAAGTCTAGTTTTTACTACTAAATATCTACTATAGTACTATTAGCTAGTAGAATACTTTCTAGCTTATAATATACTATAGATCTAAGTATATAAACTAGCTCGTTGTTAGCTATAGTTAGCTACTAATCTAAGAATTTAGCTACAATTATATATTAAAAGGTAGTTGTAAAAACTAATATACTATAGCGTTCTACTTAGTATTTATCTTAAGTCTAGTATAAGTAAAAATTGTCTATATAGGACTACGTTAAGTATAAGCTATAAGTTCTATCTAAATATTAAAATAAATAAGTAATTAAGCTTTTATATACTATCTAGCTCTATAAAATAGTATAATAGTTAATATATATAACTAAAGCTTTATTTTATCTTACTTAAAGTAAGTTAGCGCTAGTACTATTAATTAAGTTAATTTAAAAGCTACTTATAAAGACTATAATAAGTAAGTAATCTATTAGTATCTTTTGTTAGTTAATAGTAACTATATTTAGATATCTAGTATTACTATATTTAAAAGCTATAAAACTACTCTTAAAAACTAATTAGCTTATTAGAAGAAGTAATATAGCTTAAATTATCTAAAAATTAACTCTTAAGTAAAGATCTAGCTACTTCTATATTCTATTATTTAGCTTAAGATTTTTAATATTCTTAGAATATCTTTTACTTTATATAGTAAATAATCTACTTATATAGTACTTGTTCTTATATAACTTATATTTTATTATACTATATACTAGTAAAGATAGTAAACTAATAGCTTTTCTAGTATAGTTAGAAAATAATCTCTTTAGTACTAGGCCTAGTAAAGCTAAAAATTAATCTCTTTATCTAGTTATCTTAGTAAAAATTATTAATTATAAAAAGCTTTTCTTTATTCTCTTTAAATAAATAGCTAATTATAATAGGAAGCTAGTTAGTTTCTTTATAATTAAATAACTCTATTACTTAATTTAGAGTATTATTAATAGTATTAATAGTAATGTAAGTAGTAAGTAAGTAGTACTAGTAAGTAAGTAGTACTAGTAAGTAAGTAGCACCTCTTACTAACTTTATACGCCTATATTATCTTAATATATAATAGCTTAATACTACGTTACTTAATTAGCTTTAAATAAAGTAAGTATTTAGCTTACTATTTCTTCTATTAAATTAAATTAAATGTAATATAATAAAACTACTACTATAGTTTTCTAAGTAGTAGAAATAATACTACACTACTAACGTAATTACTAGCCTAACTTAAAGAAGCTTAGTAAGCTAGAAGAAAAAGTAATAATTAAGTATATTCTTAATTTAAATTCTTATAGTTTTACTTTATCTCTAGCTACTATATATAAGATAGCTAATAAGCTACTAGCTATTTATAATATACTACTAGTTAAGTAAAAGTAGCTAGCTAACTTTATTAAGTATATAAATAGTCTTATAATATATTTTAATTACTTATATAATAAGTAGTAAGTTTTATATAAAAACCTAGTTACTATAAGAAGCTAGTTTAAAATAGTATAATATATAAGAGCTATATATAAAATAGCTAATAAAAATATTTATAACTTTAATAATGTAATAGGTTACCCTATTATTAACTACAAGTAATCCTTCTAGAGTATATTAGTAGATTAAGAGTTAATAATAAAAGCTTATATAGTAATCTATAATAACTATAAATAATAGAAGATATCTTATAACTATCTTGTATTAGTATTCTATAGTTAAAGGATTAAATTACTAATACTATCTTAATAATACGTATTACTACTAATTATATAACTATACTTCTTAGCTAGCTTTATACTTTGTATTTACTAAGATCGTAAATTATAAAGTTATTACGTATTTAGCTTTATACTTTATATTTACTAAGATTATAAATTATAAAGTTGTTACGTATTTCTATTATAGTTAACTTTCTAATTAAGTTTATTACCCTATAGATTATATATACTATTATTATCTATAGTAAAGCTAGTTAGCTCTAATTAGTTTTCTCTTGTTATAGCTATAATACTATTCCTCTTTTTAGATAGGTTCTTGTTTCTCTATCTTAGAGCTAAGGTTATTAGTCTAGTTTATTTATTTATTTCTAATTTATTATTCTTTATATCTTCTTATTCTTAGCGTAATAAACTTCTTCTTATTACTTTTATTACTTATAATAGGGTTAAAATATTTCTATACGCCTATTATACTTAATTAAAATATACTTACCTTGTATTTTTAAAAGATAGTATATACTATAATAAGTATATTGTTACTAATATCTAATATAAGTATACACCTTTAGGTATTTCTCTTATAGAGTATAAGTACTTAATTTCTATATAGTTTTTTCTTACTAAGTTATATAGAGTAAGCTATTAACTAAGCTTAAGAGATACTATTATTATAGCTTATAGAAGCTAAAGCTAAGTATAAGCTAATTCTTTATAAGCTAGTAGATCTTTATTCTTATATTAAGTATCTCTATAAGATAAAGGCTTATAATAATACTAAATTATCTAAATAGCTATATACTTTAGAGGCTAAGATAGACTTTAAAGACGCTATAGAGGCTACTCTAGCTCTTATTATATTAGGTATTCCTAACGTCTCTCTATTTAGTGTTAGTAGTACTAATTTTCTTAGTTTACTATAAGGTAATCTAGAGAGTTTTGTTTTTAGAACTCCTCTAGTTTCTTAAAGTAGTTAAGATTATCTTCTAGTTCCTATATATTTTCCTATAGTTATCCTTTTTTATTTATTCTTATCTATTCTACTAGGTAGTAGTTTTTTCTATTGTAAAACTAGTACTATAAGATTTCTTTAACTTCTTATTTTTTTTATTCTCTATACGTATCTACTTTGTATACTAGTAGTTCTACTTCTTATAGTACTTTTTCTAGTAGTACTACGTAGAATATTAGGTGTATCCTTATTTTATCTAGTAGCCTTAGTTTAAATATAACTAGTATAACTTCTTTTTTAATCTTATATTGTTTTATCTTAACGTAATCTAGTTTAGAACTTAATTATTTACTCTTAATATTTTTACGTATTAACTATACTTTTTCTCCTTCTCTAAATTAGAGTCCTTCTTAGTATTTTTTATTATAGTACTTTACTATTTAATCTTATAAGAATTCTATATCTCTTTAAGTTTATTTATAAAGTTTTCTCTTCTTAGAGACTAAGATACTTAGAATTTTAGTATCTAGTATATATTAGGGTTAAATCTATAGTTTATAAAGAAAAGTAATATTTTTATTACTATATTCTTTACGCTATTATATACTAGCTATACTATAAGTAGTAGCTATACCTAATTATTCTAATTGTAGTTAAGGTAGTATCTTAAGTATTATTCTACTATCTAGTTTATACGTTCTAATTACTTATCTATCTATAGGTAATATACTATTAATATTATATATTAGATTCCTAATAATACTACTATTATTCTCTATAGTTTTAATATAAATCTTACGTCTCTATCTATAATAATTTTATATAGGATACTATATTAACTAACTATAGTCTCTAGGACCTAGTATATAGTAACTTCTATCCTACTTTTTTCTTTATATAGTCTAAAGTATAAGTACTTTATAAGTTTATTTACTATTATTAAGATTCTATTATATTTAACTCCTAATATTAGGTCTTTAGACTTTAGTAGTTTTGTAATAAAGTCTATTATAATAACTTTTTAAAGTCTTTCTAATATCTTAACTAGTTATAATATTCTATATAGTACGTATTTTATATATTTATTTCTATAATATTCTATATAATCTTGTAGTACTTCTATTACTAATTACTCTACTTTTAAGATATAGTAATCTTTTAAGAGTCTATCTAATATTTTATTAATACTTTAATATTGTAAGGGGTCTAGGGCGGGGAGCTATTAGGGTACGCTTAGCGCTGTCGACGAGCTCTACTAGGCTGAGTAACTAGCGCGTGCTAGCTCTGTCGGCTAGTATATTCTACCGCATACAACTTAGTACAACCCTAAGCGAGTTCGAAGAACTTCAAGCGATAATAACTAGTATATATATTATATACTACTACAATAGCTTAACTAGCTATTAGCCCCTTTTTGTTAGGATTAGCTTAGTAGTATGCTGTCCTTACAAATATCTATATACTAGTAGTTTATAGAATTATTATATAAATTCTCTTTATATTTTACTTAGTATATATATTCTTCTATATACTTTTATAATTTCTTCTTAGATTTTAAGCTTCTTTATTTCTTTAAAAGCTTTCTCTATTTTTTTTTAAATCTATTTATCTAGCTCGCTATTTTTTCTTTTAAGTATTATAGCTATCTTAAGTATATTTAAAACTAAGTATCTTTCTTTATTCTTAACTAGAACTATACTAGTAGCGTTTACTTCTTTTTATAAGTCTAGTCTTCTACTTAGGGTATCTATAAATTAGTTATCTTTACCCTTAGTATATATAATTTCTATATTAAATATTAATAAAAACTCTTACTATCTTATATAGTATTATAATAAGTCTTTATTTATTATAAATTCTATAAGATTCTTATAGTTTATATAGACCTTTATTTAATATTTTACTCTTTATAAATATACTTTTTATTACTTAAATACTTTATAGATTACTAATATTTTCTTATTATAAATTAAGTAGTTAAGTTCTACTAGTTTTATTTTCTTAGAGAAGTATTTAACTAAGTATTCTTGTTTTATATCTAGGTCTTCTTATATTAGTACTATTCTATAGACTAAATTAGATATATCTATCTTTACTATTACTAGTTAGTCTAGGTTATATATCCTAATAACTAGATTTTCTATAAATCTTTACTTAACTTAATTAAATACTTTATTATACTCTTTAGTCTATTTAAATTGTATATCTTTCTTTATAAGGTTTATTAGTAGTTCTATTAGCTTAAACTAATTAACTATTAGTTTTTTATAAAAATTTACTAGTCTATAAAATTATTATACTTTTTATAAGTTCTTTAGTATTAGCTATTCTTAGATTACTCTAATCTTATTTAAGTTAATCTTAATTTTTCCTAGTTCTATAATAAATCTAAGGAAGTCTATTTTCTTTATATAGAACTTGTATTTTCTTATCTTAAGAAATATAATATTTTCTACTAGCTTTTCTAGCACATTATATATATATTATACGTGTTCTTCTTCTATTTTTAAGAATATAAGTATAATATCTAAGTATATAAATATAAATATATCTAAGTACTCTTTTAGTACTATATTAATTCTTTCTTAAAATACTACTAGTGCGTTTATTAGTCTAAATAGTATAACTAGATATTTATATAGTCTATATTACGATCTAAACGTAGTTTTCTATTTATCTCTTTTCTTAATTCTAATCTAGTAGTACACGTTTTAGATATCTAGTTTTATAAAGATTTAAGCTTTTTATAGTCTATCTTGTATTTTATCTATATATAGTAAGAGATATTAGTTCTTATTTATAATTACGTTTATTTTTCTAAAGTTTACGTAAAGTTATTTATTATTTATCTCTCTTTTATCTATAAATATAAGTTTATATACTACTAAGGATTTAGATTCTCTTATCTATTTCTTCTTAATTACGTTCTAGATAAATACTTATTTAATTTTAGATTCTTCTTCTATTTTCTAGTAGACTAGGCTCTATCTTACGTCTTTTTCTTCTTCTAGTTCTATCGCTAAATCCTATAGTTACTATTCTAGAAGATAGTTATTAGGTTCTATAAGTTATTTCTCCTATTTCTTATATTCTTCTAGGAACTATCCTTTATACGTAATTATATTAGCTTTTAATATATCTTTCTTAGAGTAGCTAATTTTTCTTATTCTCTAATTAATCTTTAGGTTAGTTATCTATAACTATAGTATACCTAATATTATATCTTATTTATTATTAATTATTATTATATCTATAACTATATTTTTAATTTCTAGTTTATTAATTTTTAATATAGAGAGTACTATTTTAAATTTAATAAGTTCTTAAAATAGTTTTCCTTTAATTATACTTAATTATTAAGGGTATTTCTTTATTATATAATATATTCCTTATATTTCTATAAACTTCTTATATATAAAGTTCTTTATAGCTTTACTATTAATTATTAATTATACTTTCTTTCTTTAGTACGTTTTGTTTTTTATAACGTATAGGCTTAATATACTTTCTAGCTTTTCTTATTTAGGTCTTTCTTTAATTTATCTATTCTTCTAGAGCTATTACTTTATATAATATTTATAGTTCTTATGTTTTAGATATTTATTATATATATACTTATACTATAGTCTTTCTTTAATATATTCTTTTAATAGCTTAGGTCCTAGTCTAATTAATATATATTCTTTGTTAGGTATCTTAATTATTTCTTAACTTTTAATTTCTTTCTTTAGGATTACTTTTATATAGTTATATCCTTTCTCTTATTTTAGCTATATATAGTTTTATACCTTTTTTTCTCTATATAAGTAATAGTATATATTTAAATATAATACTTATACTATTTCTAGATATACTAGATATTCTAGATTTATTCTCTTATTATCCTCTACCTAGTACCTATCTATACTAGGTCTTGTTATTATTAGGACGTAATATACTATTAATATTTATAGTATATAGGCTTTATTAATCTATTATATTTTTTTTATAAAATACTACTATTCTCTTTATATAAGTATTCTTCTTACTATAACTATATATTACTCTATCTATTCTTAGAATATTATAAACTTTATTACTTTAAGATTACGTTCTTTCTTATCTTTATATACTTCTTCTATACTTATAACTAGTAAGTATTTTTAAATAAATTTCTAATTTTTATTTTATTTTACTATATCTATTATTATATAGCTATTAAAACTATATATATATAATAGAGTATATTCTATACTTTTTATATAAATTTATCTTTTATCTCTTTATAGTTCTTCTAAGGAAACTATAGTAGTCTTTTTATTTAGTTCTAGTCTTTTAGCCTAGATTAATAGAGTCTAGGGCTCTTCTCCTTCTAAGTCTTCTATTAGTAGGTCTATTATATAAGCTATTTCTTCTAGCTATACTTTTATTCTACTTTCTTTTATTACTACTACTCTATACTTCTATAAGAACTATCTTACTTTTTATTTACTAAAAAGATATATATAGTAGTTATCTTTATAATAAAAAGTCTAATAGAGTATTAGGTATTATATTTCTTTACTCCTAACTACTTTTTCTTAAAGTTTAGCCTTTACTTTAAGTATTTCTCTCTTATTCTTAGTTGTTTTAAACTAAGTTTCTTTATTTTTCTTAAGATCTTTACTTCTATAGTCTTTTACAAAGTATCTTAGCTTCTTATACTTATAATATACTATATCTTTCTTTTATTTTAAATAGTAGTTCTTTATATAGTAGCCTAGCTTACTATAATTAAAGTATATATAGTCTTTATTCTTTATTTTTTTTTTATTTTTATTAGTATTAAGGATTATAGGGTCTCTCTTATTATAGTTCTAAGTATATCCTTTATACTTATTCTTATTCTATTCTTAAAGATTATTATTAATTTATATTACTTATTACTTTAGAGCTTCTAGTATTCTTAGCTTTTCTATATAAATTATTTCGTATTATATTTTTATATTTAGTCCTTGTTTAAATCTTAATATTAGAGATAGTTTATTCTATTCTATATTTTATAATAGTTATTTAAACTATAATATATAATTAAGAATACTCTAATTTTATATAAGCTTTTCTAGCCTTTCTTTAGCTTATTAAGTAATATCTATATCTCTAAATACTACTCTTATTTATCTTATAAAGTATTTATAACTTCTAAAGATAGCTCTTATTTTATCTTTTTAGTTTATCTAAGTATATATTATATAATCTATCTAGTAAAGCTTAAAATATCTTATTACGTCTTCTTTAAAGTATATTCTAATATATATTACTTTCTTATCTTCTCTATTAAAGTATAGTATTTATATATTAATCTAAAGTTATACTAATACTATAAAGGGTTTTAGGTTTTCCTTTATTCTATTAAATTTCTTAAGTATTAGTATTTTTAGTAGTTTCTTCGTCGTACTTATTTCTAGTTATTAGGTAATTAGTTCTATCTAATTCTATCCTTTAATAATAGCTTTAATTTAGGCTTTATTCTACTTTACGTATTCTTAGAGTTCTTTATTTTAGGTTTCTAAGGCGTCGATTACTATCTTTATATTTTCCTTTTCTAAGATTAAGTTATTTATATAATTCTTAACTTACTTTTATATAGTATTATCTAATTTATAACTACTTATAAGTACTTTAGCTACTTTCTTAGTTAAGCTTTCTACTATTATATTAGCTAGACTATACGCTACTTACACTTTTCTTCTCGTAATAACTAAATTAGTAAGGTATAATAGGTCGCCTTATTATTAACTATAGGTAATCCTTTTAGAGTATATTAGTAGATTAAGAGTTAATAACAAAAGCTTATATAGTAATCTATAATAACTATAAATAATAGAAGATATCTTGTAACTATCTTGTATTAGCGTTCTATAGTTAAAGGATTAAATTACTAATACTATCCTAATAATACGTATTACTACTAATTATATACCTATACTTCTTAGCTAGCTTTATACTTTGTATTTGCTAAGATTATAAATTATAAAGTTATTACGTATTTAGCTTTATACTTTATATTTACTAAGATTATAAATTATAAAGTTATTACGTGTCGCTATTATTATTAACTTCCTAATTAAGTTTATTACTCTATAAATTATATATACTATTATTATCTATAGTAAAGCTAATTAGCTCTAATTAGTTTTCTTTTACTATAGCTATAACAAATAAAGTTAGCTTTATAATAAGTAAGATTATAACTTAGCTTATTATAATAGAGTTAGAGAAGAGAAGTAAGATAAAAGTTATCTAGTCTAGTAATTACTATAATTAATACTACTAGCTAAGTAGTTTTACTATTCTTTATTTTTACTAGTAAGTACTACTTCTCTACTTAGTATAAAGAAAACTATATCTTATAAAACTAAGCTATTAGAATTAGTAATAAATACTAAATAATAAATAAGCTAGCTATTAACTAGCTTAAGTCCTTTAATAAGTATATAAAGAACTAAGTAGTTTATATATATTAGCTACTTATACTTAATAGTTATAGAAGCTACTACTCTTTTATATTTAATAAAGTTTATAAAAAGAATAATATTTATATACTTTATATACTAGCTTACTTATTTTACTTACTTTAGCTTTTTAATATTAGTTACTTCTTTTTATTAAAGAAAGTATATAGCTATTAAGTTAAAAGCTAAATTTAAAACTATATTAATTATATTACTAAACTTAAATTCTTACTAGGTTTTTATATAGCCTTTAACTAAGCCTTTAAAAAAGCTAATATTTACTTTACTTTTTAAGCTATAAGCTTTATTTTACTTTAACTAGAAGTAGTTATTTTAAGACTTAATATTTAGCTCTATATACTTACTCTAGCTACTCTAACTTTAGCTTTACTAGAAGCTCTCTAGGTAGCTTATATACTAGTATAAAAGCTTATTACTAGCTTTAATTATTAGTATAATTAATTAACTTAAAAAGTATAAAGTAAACTTTATATAAAATAACTTAATAAAGTAGTTTTAATAATTAACTAAAAAGAGTAAATAGTAAATAAAGCTATCTAAGTAAGTACTAAGTATATATACCTAGTAGCTTACTAAGCGCTAACTAAAATTAGAAAAGTAGTTAAATATTAGTAAGTTATAAACTTACTAATATTAGTATAAAGTAAAAAATATAAAAGTAAGTCTTTTATAAAAAAAAGAGCTTATAAAATAATACTTAAAGCTAAGTTAATATATAATTAGATTTCTAGTTTTAAAAAAGTAAATAAAGTAGCTAGTAAATAAAAATTATAAAAAAAGAAGTAGATTTAGAGAAAAGAAGTCTTAATAAAAAAATAAAGAGAAAATATACTTACTAAAACAAAGGCTATATAGTATTAAGTTAATAAATAGTATTAAGATAAAACGTACTTAAGTCTAAGTTACTAGGCTTATATATACTATAAAAAGTATAGAAAGACTAAGTATAACTTATATATATATAAAAAAAATAGAAAAGCTACTACTTAATTAATTATTATTATATATACTCTTTACTTAACTATATTATTAAGTTATATACTTAAATTAGTATATAAAGTTAGTAAAAAGTACTACTTACTTACTACTAATCTTACTAAATTTATTATATATATATATACTATCTACTTTACTATATTATTAAGTTATATACTTAAATTAGTATATAAAGTTAGTAAAAAGTACTTCTTACTTATTAGTACTACTTACTTACTACTTATATTAGTAATTATATAAGTAGCCTTTTTAAAATATAGACCTACTTATACTAATTTATTACTTTAGTTTATTAGATTATTTTAAATAATACAAAAAGAATTAATTTATAATTATAAGATTTTAAGATTTTTTAATACTTATAGTATATCTTTAAAAGTTAAAAGAAGTTTAATTATTAGTAAAGCTTAAGTAAAGTTATTTAGTTTATTTATAGAAAGCTTAACTTTTAGAGATTTTTTTTATTAGTAGCTATAAGTTGTATAATAACTTTTTTTACTATTTATAATTAAAAACTTTATAAGTTTACTACTATTTAGTATATTAATATTAACTATATAAGAAAAAAGATTTATCTCTATTATTATTATATTATATACTTAAAAGTAACTTTTTATAGTATTTATATTTATAGTTATCTATATATTTATAAAGCTATTTATATAGTAAGCTAATATTTTAACTAAAGTTAGTAAGTAAAACTTTATTATTACTAGTATAGAAGTTAGTAAAATAAAGGGAATTTACTTTTTAGTAAAGTTTAACCTATATTTTAAAATAAGTAAATACTTTTAAAAGTACTAATTTAAACTATAGCTTTTATTATTATTAAAGCTCTAAAAGTTAGATTATTTATTTTAAAACTAAACCTTCTATAAACTTTTAAGAAAACTTTATATTAAACCTAAAATAAATATAGTAGTAGTTTTACTATTTTTTCTATTAGTAATCTAAGCTTTTTAAGCTTAGTAAAAGTATTATCTTAAAGTACTAACTTTTAAGATAGTAAAAGTAGTATTTATACTTTATAGTTTTATAATACTTTATAGTAATTAGTATCTATTTAAACGTAATTAAAAGTATAAACTATAAGCTAATATAATTTATAAATTATTTTATAGTTAATTTACTACTTATAAGTTAAAAAATACTTAAGACTTTACTAAAATATTATAAAGTAAACTTTATATAAAATAGTTTTAAGAAGTATAGTTCCTAGTTATAATAGAGTTACTTATTATTAACTATAAGTAACCTTTTATAAAGAGAGTTATAGTAGATTAAAAGTTAATAACTAAAGTATATATAGTAATTTAGTTATAGGCTAAAAATAGTAGAATAATTCTTAATAGGTAATATTAATATATTATTACTCTTAGTTAAAGATTAGATTACTACTACTATTCTAATAATATATACCTTACTTTCTATATACCTTTAGTAATCTATTAATTTATTACTTATATCTAGTTTTAGTAACTATAGATTAATAGATTACTAATCTATTAATCTATAATACTTTCTTATCTATATACTTTATAGATCTATAGATTATATTATATATCCTAATTATAAGATATTTTTTAATTATTAGATATTTCTTAAGTTAATTTATTACTTTACTAATCTTGTTATAGTAGTAATAGAAGAACTATAGATAGAACTAATCGATTCTACAAGCCTAGACTTATATAATTCTAAGGGGCACGAGCCTAACTAGGAAGCTATACATAATTAGGATACTTAGAGTAATCTATAATCTATAGACTCTTAGCAATAGTAGATTATAGATTAAGCTAATCTATAATCTATTAATCTTAGCAAATATAGATTATAGATTATAGTAAGTATATAGTTATTAGTAATGTATATTATTAGGATAGTATTAGTAATTTAATCCTTTAACTATAGAACGCTAATACAAGATAGTTATAAAACATCTTCTATTATTTATAGTTATTATAGATCCTAATACAAGCTTTTGTTATTATCTTTTAATCTACTAACTTCCTAATTAGGTATTAGGAAGTTAACCCTAGTAGTACCTATTACACCTTACTAATTTAGTTATTACAAGAAGCAAAGCGTAAGTAGCGCGTAGTCTAGCTAATATAATAGTAGAAAGTTTAACTAAAATAAGTAAAGCCCCTAGAAGTAGTTACAAATCTAATAGTACTATATAAGAAATAATTAAGGACTAAATTAATAACTTAATCTTAAATAAAGAAGACATAAAAATAGTAATTAACGCTCTAGAAACTTAGAATAAAGAGCTATAAGATTACGCAAAATAAAATAAAGTATAAATTAAAGCTATTATTAAAGGATAGAATTAAATAGAGCTAATTACACAACGCCTAGTAATAAGCGTAATAAAGAAACTAATAAAGATACTTATCTTTAAGAAGTTTAATAGAATAAAGGAAAAACTAAGACCCTTTATTACTTTAGTATAACTTTAGATAGATATATAAGTACTATACTTTAATATAGAAGAGAAAAAGGTAATATATATTAGATTACACCTTAAAGAAGACGTAATAAGATAGTATAAGCCTTACTAGATAGACTATACAATATATTCTCTAATAACCTAAAAGAATAAAACAAGAGCTATTTTTAGAAGTTATAAATACTTTACTAAACAAATAAGAGTAGTATTTAGAGATATAAACGTTACCTAATAAGCTAAAGAGTAGTTAGAAAAGCTTATATAAAACTAGAGTGTTCTTAAGTACGTATTACAATTTAAGTAACTATTCTAAAACATAGAATAGAATAAGTTAGCCCTAATATTACAATTTAAACAAAGACTAAACTCTAAGATTTAATACAAAATAATCTATATAGAGAAACTAAAGATACTAGAAGCTCTAAAGTAGTAAGTAATCTAAATTAATAACAATCTTTAAGAATAGAAAAAGAATAAATATAGTACCTAAACTAGAAACTAAGATGCTAGAGACCCTATAATCCTTAACGCTAATAAGGACAAGAAAAAAAGAAAGAATAAAGACTTTACATACTTTAACTATAGCAAGAAAGGTTACTATATAAAAGATTACTATTTATAAAAAAAGAGGGATATAGTATATTATAAATATAGGAAACTAGGACACTTTACAAAAGACTATAAAAGTAAAAACCTTAAAAAAGAAAACTAGTTAAAAATAACTAAAAAGAAGAAAGAAGCACTATAAGTATAGGCTAAACTTTAAGAGAAAGTAGCTAGGAGTAAAAAAGTATAATATATAACGCTCTATTAGACCTTTTATTATAATAATAACTACTATATATATCTTTCTAGTAAATAGAGAGTAGCGTAGTTCCTATAGAAATAGAGATATAGAGTAGCTATAATAAAAGAAAGTAGAATAAAAGTATAGCTAAATAAGATAGTATATATAATAGGCCTACTAATAGAAGATTTAGAAAGAAAAGAGCCCTTAGCACTATTAATCTAGGCTAAAAAACTAGTACTAGATAAAGAGACTACTATAGCTTCTTCTAAAAAACTATAAAGAAGTAAAAGACAAGTTAGTATAAAAGGTATAGAGTATACCTAGCTAATAATATATAGCTATAATAGCTATATAATATTAGATATAAAGGAACGAAATAAAAAATAGAGGTTTATTTAAATATACTTAATAGTTATAAGTATAAAGAAAGTATATAAAGACTAGAAAGAACGTAATCCTAAAGAAATAAAGTTTATACTATTTTAAGAATAAATAAAGTAGTATATAGTTATAGTAAGAAGAATACCTATAGAAAAAGAGTAGTAATACCTTGTAAAAGAAATACAATAGATTAATAAAGCTTATATACTAAAAGTACTAGTAGTATACTATATCCTAATAATAGATATACCTAGGAGAGATAAGTACTAAGAAGGGGACAACAAGATAATAGACCTAAAACATCTAGTATACTTTAAAGTATTATAGATATTATACCTAGATAAAAATTATATTATATATAGAAACCCTAAAGCAAATAATAATATATAGCCTATAAGAAGAAGGGGCTATAACTATATAAGAGTAATTCTAGTAGAAGATATCTAAGGATAGGAAATAATCCTAGAAGATAGATACGTAGTAGTAAGACCTAGCCTAAAATTATCTAAGAAATATATCTAAGAAGGACTATAGTACAAATACATGTACGATAAATATCTAAAATATAAAGAATATAAGCTTAAAGTAAGACTATAGCCTTAGAAGGATAGATAGTTTATAGAAGAGCCTAAGTAAAAATAGCTAGAAAGTATAAGAAGCTTATATATTACAAAAATAAGTATATACTAAAAGAAGAAAGTAGAATTAATAATTAATAGTAGAGCTACAAGAAACTTTATATTAAAGAAGTTTATAGAAATATAAAGAATATATTATATAATAAAGAAATACTCCTAACAACTAAGTATAATTAAAAGAAAACTATTCTAGGAACCTATTAGGTTTAAAATAGTTTCCTCTATACTTAAACTAGAAGAGATAACAATTAAGAATATAGTTATAGATATAATAATAATTAATAATAAATAAGATATAATATTAGGAATACTATAGTTATAGATAACTAACCTATATATTAATTAGAGAATAAGAAAAATTAGTTATAGTAAAACTAATATATTAAAAGCTAATATAAGTACCTATAAAGGAGAATTCCTAGAAGAATATAAAAAATAGGAAAAATAGCTTATAGAGCTAGAAGATTACCTTCTAGAATATTAACTATAGGATTTAGTAATAGAACTAAAAGAAGGTAAAGACTTAAGATAGAGCCTAGTCTACTAAAAAATAGAAGAAGAATCTAAAATTAAATAAGCGTTTATCTAAAACGTAATAAAAAAAGGATAGATAAGAGAATCTAAATCCTTAGTAGTATATAGACTTATATTTATAGATAAAAAAGGGATAAGTAATAAAAGACCTTACGTAGATTTTAAAAAAACTAATATAATTATAAATAAAAATAGGTACCTACTACTATAAATTAACGTAATATAAGATAGGCTATAAAAAGTAAAAATCTTTATAAAACTAGATATTTAGAACGCTTACTACTAGATTAGAATTAAAAAAGGTAATAAATAGAAAATAGTATTTAGAATATAGTATAGATTATACAAGTACTTAGTTATACCTTTTAGCTTAATAAATACGCTAGCAGCATTCTAAGAAAGAATTAATATAGTACTAAGAGAGTACTTAAATATATTTATATTTATATACTTAGATAATATCCTTATATTCTTAGAAATAGAAGAAGAATACATATAATATATATATAAGGTACTAAAAGAATTAGTAAAAGCTAAAATATTCTTTAAAATAAAGAAATGCGAATTCTATATAAAGAAAATAGACTTCCTTAGATTTATTGTAAAACTAGGAAAAATTAAAATTAACCTAAAAAAGATTCACTTAATTAACAAATAGCTAAAACTAAAAAACCTAAAAGAGGTACAATAATTTTATAGGCTAGCTAACTTCTATAGAAAGTTAATAGTAAGATATTCTAAAGATATAGAACTAATTATAAAACTTATAAAGAAAGATATACTATTTAAATAGACTAAGGAATATAATAAAGTATTTAATAAGATTAAGAAGAAGTTTATAGAAAACTTAGTTATTAGAATATATAATCTAGACCTACTAGTAATAGTAAAGATAGACGTATCTAACTTAGTCTATAGAATAGTACTAATATAAGAAGATTTAGAGACTAAAAAAGAATACTTAGTTAAATACTTCTCTAAGAAAATAAAGCTAGTAGAGCTTAACTACTTAATTTATAATAAAGAAATACTAGTAATATATAAAGTATTTAAGTAATAGAGAATATACTTATAAAGAGTAAAGTATTAGATAAAAGTCTATATAGACTATAAGAATCTTACAAGATTTATAATAAATAAGGAACTATTATAATAATATACAAGATAGTAAGAATTCTTATTAATATTTAATATAGAAATTATATATATAAAAGGGAAAGACAACTAATTTATAGACGCCTTTAGTAGAAGACTAGATTTATAAGAAGAAGTAAACGCAACTAGTATAGTTCTAGTTAAGAATAAAGAAGGATATTTAATCCTAAATATACTAAAAATAGCTATAACACTTAAAAGAATAAGTAATAAGCTAGATAAATAGATTTAGAAAATAACGTAAGAAGTACCTAAAGAAATAGAAAAACTTAAAATCTAGGAAGGAATTGCATAAGCCTATAGAAGAACGTATATCCTAAGAAAAATCTAAAGAGAATTTATATAACAATTTTACAAATTACTAGTATATAGTTATTAAGAGATTAATAAGACTCTAGATAGGTTACTACAAGATTATTATATCTTAAAAGTAAGATAATTAGTAATAGAAGTAATACAAGACTATATAGAATACTAGAGAAATAAGTATAGTAAATATATACTATATAAAATACTATAACTAGTAGAAGTACTAGAATAACTATAAAGAGTTATTATAATAGACTTTATTACAAAGCTACTAAAATCTAAAGACCTAATATTAGGAGTTAAATATAATAAAATCCTAATAATAGTAGATAAACTTATAAAGTACTTATACTTTAGACTATATAAAGAGAAAAGCGGGATAGAAGTTACTATATACTAAGTTCTAGGAACTATAATTAGTTAATATAGACTACTAGATAAAATTATTATAGATAGAGATATAAGATTTATATTAAAACTATAAGGAATAATAATAGCGTAATTAGGAATTAAATATATAATGTCTATAGCATATTACCTATAAATAGATAGATAGTTAGAATAAATAAATTAGATAGTAGAATAGTACTTAAGATACTACCTTAACTATAACTAAAATAATTAGGTATAACTACTACCTATAGTATAGTTAGTATATAATAGCGTAAAGAATATAGTAATAAAAGTATTACCTTTCTTTATAAACTATAGATTTAAACCTAGCGTATATAGAATACTAAGAATTAAAGTATCTTAGTCTTTAAGAAAAGAAAACTTTACTAATAGACTTAAAAATATATATAATTAACTAAAATAGGATGTAAAATTCTTATATAATTAAATAGTAAAATACTATAATAAGAAGTATAAAAAGGGACCCTAATTTAGAAAAAGAGAAAAAGTATAGTTAGTATAAAAAAATATTAAGAGTAAATAGCCTAGCTTAAAATTAGACTACGTTAAGATAAGACTATATAAAATTAAGAAAAAAGTTACACTAGTTATATTTAGACTAAAGCTACTAAACAAGATAAGGATATACCTAACCTTCTATATAGTACTACTTAAGATAGTACTATAGAAAGTAGAACTACTAGTGTATAAAGTAGACACGTATAGAGAATAAGAGAAATAAGAAGTTAAAGAAATCTTAGTATACTAGTTCTATAATAGAAGAAATTACTACTTAGTAAAATAGATAAGTATAGATAAAAAAGGACAACTATAAGAAAAAATATAGGAACTAGAAGATAATTTTAATTACTTTAAGAAACTAGAAGAGTTCTAAAGTTAAAACCCTCTAGAACGCTTAGTAGTAAACTAAGAAAACTAATATTACTACTATTAGATAGAGAGACAATAGGAGCGCTTAACGTAGGACCTACTATAGCGATATTAAACGCTTTATCTAAGTCTAGCTTAGCTTCTATTACTACTAACTATTTAGCTAATTTCTTATTATTTAACGCCTTTATCTTATAAAGATAAGAGAGACAAACTTAATTCTCTACTAGCTTACTCTATATAAGCTCCTAGATCTACTTATACTTAGCTTTAGCCTCTATAATTTAAGATAGTAATTTCTCTTAAGTCTAGTTAATAGCTTTCCTTATTATTATTAAGCCTAGACGCAAGAATAAGTATAATAAATATATACTTAGAAAGAGAGACACTAAATATATTGCAAGAACTACGTATATTTATATAAATATACGCCTTATAAGCCTTACTATTATTTATAGAAATAATATAAGGAAGAGACTTAGGGTTTAACTTAGGAGAAGCGTAACAAGAATAAAGAAATATCTTAATACTATTACGTAATATATAATTAGTAAAGAAATAGTAATAACGTATAGATAAAATAACTATAGAGAGTAATAAAGAACTATATATTAATAAAGAAAGTAGATTAATAACCTTAGCTCTAAGATAGATAAACAACGACCTACTTAGAAAAGGAGATAGTATTATAGTAGTAATAGAAGAACTATAGATAGAACTAATTAATCCTATAAGCCTAGACTTATATAATTCTAAGGAGTATAAGCCTAACTAGGAAGCTATATATAATTAAGATACTTAAAGTAATCTATAATCTATAGACTCTTAGTAATAGTAGATTATAGATTAAGCTAATCTATAATCTATTAATCTTAGTAAATATAGATTATAGATTATAGTAAGTATATAGTTATTAGTAATACGTATTATTAAGATAGTATTAGTAATTTAATCCTTTAACTATAGAACGCTTATACAAGATAGTTACAAAATATCTTCTATTATTTATAGTTATTATAGATCCTAATATAAGCTTTTGTTATTATCTCTTAATCTACTAACTCTCTAATTAGGTATTAGGAAGTTAACTCTAGTAGTACCTATTATATATCTTATACTTTATTAGTACTTAAGTTAAGACTAATTAGTTCTATCTTAATTTCTCTTATTATAGCTATAATACTATTTTCTCTTTTAAGTAAGCTTTTATTTTTCTACTTTAAAGCTAACGTTATTAATCTTATTTCTTTATTAATCTTATTTCTTTATTAATGTTAAGTTTTTTATTTTCTTTTATACTTACTCTTTTAACTTATTATTATTTTACTTTTACTATTTAAGTATTACGTAATAGTATTATAATATTTCTTTATTCTTATTATAAATCTTTAAGTTTTTCTTTTACTTATCTTTTTTTAAAGTATAGTAAAGCTTATATAGTATATATTTATACTAATATATATATTTTTTATAATATTTCTAAGGTATCTATAGTAGAGTATAAGTTAAGAATACTTATATATATATTTATACTTACTTATAATAAAAAGAAGTATTAACTAAACTTAAAAAAAAACTATTATTATAGATTATAGAAGCTATAAAAAGCTTTTTAGCGTATACTAAAAGAATATTAAGCTTAACTTTTTAAAAATTAAATATATTTATCTAATAACTAAGCTTATTTAACTTATTTCTATAAGATAAAAGCTTTAAACAATAAAAAGTCTATTAAATAGTCTACTATCTTAAAGGCTAAGCTTAATTTTAGTAATACTATAAGGGCTACTCTAGCTCTTATTATATTAGACGTATTTATTACCTCTTTATCTAGTACTAATAGTATAAGCTTTCTCTATTTACTATAAAGTAGCTTAAAAGGTTTTAATTTTAGAACTCCTTTAATTTCTTAAAATAGTTAAGATTATCTTTTAGTTTCTATATATCTTCTTATAGTTACTCTTTTTTATTAGTACTTATCTATTTTACTAAGTAGTAATTTCTTCTATTATAGATCTAGTATTATTAGATTTCTTTTACTTTTTATTTTCTTATTCTTTATATATATTAGCTTTATATATAAGTAGTTTTACTTCTTATAATACTTTTTCTAATAATACTATATAAAAAGTTAAGTATATCTTTTTTTTACTTAGTAGTTTTATTTTAAATATAACTAGTATAACTTTTTTTTTAAATCTTATATAGTCTTATCTTTATATAATCTAGTTTTAAACTAAATTATTTACTTTTATTATTTTTTAATACTAGTTATACTTTTTCTCTCTTTTTAAATTTAAGTTTCTCTTTATATTTCTTTTATTCTACTTATAAAAATCTTTCTTCTTAGAGTCTAAAATTTTATATTTCTTAGTATCTAGTATATATTAAGATTAAATCTATAATTTATAAAAAAAAGTAATACTCTTATTACTAAATTCTTTATACTATTATATACTAGCTATACTATAGGTAATAGTTATACCTAGTTATTTTAATTATAGTTAAAGTAGTATCTTAAGTATTACTCTACTATTTAATTTATATATTCTAATTATTTATTTAATTATAAGTTATATACTCTTAATATTTAGTATTATATTCTAAATTATACTATTATTATTCTTTATAACTTTTTTATATATCTTATATCTTTATCTATAATAATTTTATCTAGAATACTATACTAGATAATTATAGTTTCTAAAACCTAATATATAAAAACTTTTATTTTACTTTTTTTTTTATATAGCTTAAAGTATATATACTTTATAAGTTTATTTATAATTATTAGAAATCTATTATACTTAACTTCTAATATAAAATCTTTTAATTTAAGTAACTTTATAATAAACTTTATTATAATAACTTTTATAAAGTACTCTAGTACTTTAACTAGGTATAATATTTTATATAGTATATATCTATTATATTTATTTTAATAATACTTTATATAGTCTTATAGTACTTCTTTTACTAGTATAGTAAAGTCTAATAAGGAAAAGAATAGTAAAAAGAAAGTAAGTAGTTACTAGAGAAATATAAGTACTAAGAGCTTTATAAAAAAGTAAACTATTAAAGAAAAGAGGTATAAAAAAGCTAATAAGATTTTAGGTTATAAAATATAATCTATAGGAGTATAAATAATATTTAGAAGTAGTTTAGCTAATAAAGTTTAAGTTCTCTAAAACTAATAAGCCTTTAGGCCTTAGATCTATATAAGGTATATAACTATATAATAAATAGTAACTAATATAAAACGTAAACTTATAACTTTAGCTTTAGGACTACTAGCTTATATACTATTACGTAAGGAATAGAATAGGTATAGGAATAGAATAAGTATAAGAATAAGTATAGGAATAAGTATAGGAATAGGTATAAGAATAGGTATAAAAATAGGTATAAGAATAAGTATAAGAATAGGTATAGTAATAAGTATATATATAAAACTTAAGATAAGCTAACTTAATTTATATAGAAATAGGTATAGTATAAGTATAAGTATAAAAATAAAAATACACTATAAATATATAGAGCCTAAAACCTAAGAGGCTATAAGTAGTATAAAAGGCTAGTAGTATAACTAGCTAAAAATAAAAGAAGCTAATAGGAAATATTAGAGAATCTCTTAGAAAGCTTTTAAGTACTTAATAAATAGCTAATAAAAGTATAAATAATAGGAATATTAAAATAGAAAAATAACTAGTAAGAAAATAGTAAAGATAGAAAAAGATAATAAGTAGTATAGTAAGAAGAAATAGCTTAGTAGTAGTAAGTAGTATACTATAATTATAAATAAATAACTTATAAAGAGAGTAGTAAAAGAAAGAATATTATAAAGTAATTCTAAGCTATAAGATCTAACCTATTATCTAATAAAGAGACTATACTAAGGCTATTTCTTTACTAGCTAAGAACTTCCTTATATAACTTAGAACTCTAAAACCTAATACTTAAAAAACTATAGGATACACCTAAAAGAATTAGTATACTAATAATAGATAATAGCTCTACTATTTAAAATACAATCTAACTAATAATTAAAATATCTTTAGAGATATTTAGCTAGCTTATAGTAACTATTAAAATAATAGTAGAATAGAATAGTAGAGTATATATTAGCGAATAAAACCTATTTATAGATAAGAAGTTTAAGTTTACTAGTACTAATATAATAGAGTTTCTAGATAGTATTAAAGAATAAGTAATCTTTTATAGATAGCTTATTAGAGACTAGAGTTATAATATTATTACGTTTAGTAATATAATAGGAAAAGATATTATTAAATAAAGTATAACTAAGTTTATAGAAGTAGATAAAGCTAAAGATTAAGTAAAAGTTAGAGAAGTAATAAGAAATAGGTTCTAAGAGTCTAATAAAGTATAATAAGAAGAAATAAAAGAAGTACTTTAAACCTAGCTATAGTAATACTTACTTATAGATAACTTCTTTTTCTAAGACTACTTTAATAACTTTAGCTCTTAGTTTATAAAGTACTAGAAAGTAGAAATAATTATAGAGGCTATAAAAAGATACTACTTAGTAAAAAGACTTAATAAGTACTACTTATAAAAAGTTTTTAATAAATATAACCTAAGTAATAAAAATATAGAAGACTTTAACTTTTAAATAATCTAGAAGTACCTTAACTAGCTAATATAAAATAACTTATAAGTAGAATATTTTAACTTAGCTTTTAAAAGAACTATAAGTAAACTAAAGCTTATAAGCTATAGGAAATAGCTATATATAATACTTAAAGAAATATTTAAGCTTCTTAATATAAAGCTTATACTTAACTCTTATAACTAAACTTAAGGATAAAAAGAAGTCTAAATACTTCTAGGAATAAAAGTTATATAATTAGAGGTTAATAATCTTATAAAATACTTTAAAATAATAAAAATCTAAGTAATTACCTTTATAGCTATAAATAACCTAAACGCTAGAGCCTAAAAGTATATTTAGCTACTAAAAATATACTTAGTTATAAAAAGTTAAATTAAAGTAGATAAGAATATATAAACTACTTAGGCTATAGTAAACTTATAGTTAGTAATACCTTCTATAATAAGGCTATAATTTTAAAAGAACTCTTTACTACTATTTTAGAATAGGGTAAGACCTTAGTATTAGAATAACGTAGTAGGTATAAGTTTAAACTTTTATAGTTATATTAGGTATAGAGACTTA
Source organism: Ophiosphaerella korrae (assembly GCA_028456385.1). Classification (NCBI taxonomy): domain Eukaryota; kingdom Fungi; phylum Ascomycota; class Dothideomycetes; order Pleosporales; family Phaeosphaeriaceae; genus Ophiosphaerella; species Ophiosphaerella korrae. Next base: position 1,395 of record JALNQF010000105.1, on the reverse strand, counting down.
AACTACTATATTAATAACTATAAAGAAAGAAAAGTTTAATACTTAATAGATAGATTTAGTTTAATCTAGAAACTAGAATATACTAATAAAGTATAGAGCTAACTTACTAAGAGTTTATTAAATAGATTAGAGTAAGAAGTAACTAGAATAATATAATAATCTAGTATATCTAGTAGAGAATATAAGACTTAAAATATAGAGAAATAGACTTTTAGGTAATACTAAATACTATAGTATAATTGCTAGTATAGCCTTAGATAATAGTAGTAATAAATATACTTAAGAGTATAATAGATAATTTAGAAGAAGATAGAATAGTAAGCGTAGAAGAATATAATAGATTCTAGATATAGTAACTAAAAATAAAAAGAGATTTAGTAGAAGAAGATATTACTAAAACTATATATATTGCTATAGTAGGGTTTAGAACTTAAAAGCTTTTAGTACCTATTTTAGATATATAAAATAATTTTAAAAAAGAAGCTAAATTCTTTAAATCTAAGTAGACCTAATTTAATAATATAGAAATAGAAATAGATCTAGAATAACTTCTTAAAAAAATAGATAATTAAAAAAACTATATAAAGAAGCTTAAGTAGATTAATACTTTAGAATTAAATACTAAAGAAGTAATATAAAAAGTTAGAAAAAGTAATAGTATCTTTACTTATATAAATACTTCTAGCTAATATACTAGACCTTCTTAAAAAGCTTATAAAGCTAACTTTTATAGTAAATAAGTTAAAGGAATTTATAAATATAAGAGTAATAGTAAGTATAATTAAAGACTTAAGAGAGACGCTTTAGAGCTCTAAGAGACTACTATTAGCTCTATCCTAGAATAGCCCTTACTTATACGTAGTAAATACTAATATTTTTAACTAAGTAATAGTAGAAGCTATAAATAGAAAAATTATTAGATATAAAGCCTATAGACTTTTAGGCTCTACTAATATACCTTCTATTATACTTATACGCTTTACTAGTCTTATAGCTAATATAAATATAGTAAGAGAGTGCCTAGAATATAACTAACCTAGTAGGATTAAAAGACTTAGAAAAGAATACCTAAAGGTATAGTGGGGTGACACGAAAAAAAAGCCTAAAAAAAAGTTATAGTTTTTAACTAGTAATAACTCTACGAATAAAATAGCTAAAAATATAAGCGAACATAAATCCTAAAGAAAATATTAGGGTCTATATTTTAGTCTACTACGATTTTTGATTACTAAGCGGATACGATCTAGGATTTAAACTGTTTCGAGGACTTTTTTTTAAGCTAACTTTAAAGCTTAATAATTTTTTATTTTTAGTATCTTTTTCTATTATTTTTTAGTATAAGTTAGATATATATAGTTAAATTAATATAGTAGAGTTATACTTAATTCTAATTAT
>JALNQF010000104.1:0-164073 GCA_028456385.1 Ophiosphaerella korrae | reverse complement strand
ACGACTAATACTTTAATTAGATTCTTATCTACCTATTAATACTTATATACCTCGTAATACTCTAATAAGAGCTAACTGTTAATTAAGTTAAGTAACTAACTTGTTTATTGACCTCGCCCGTCTCACAGAAGCCTACTTACCCTCGTTACCCTTACTAGTTCTAAGGACTTAACACTCCCCTACTCGAATACTACTATTAACCTATCTACGAAATCTAAGGTTATAATATAAAGGTTTTACTAGGAGAGAGCATTACTACAAGTTCTAGAGACAAAAATTTACTAGAAATAAATATTCTAAGTATAGTCGAGTGAAAAAGGCGTTTTATCGGCGTTACGGGCCTTAGTGTATTAAGTCAATACAGATTAGTGTAGCTATATCGTACTAAGCATATATTATTCCGGGGCTGCAACATTAATACAATCGTGCTAATAGGATAGCTAGTACAGACAACACTAGAGCCCTTACTAGCTCTAGCGCTTCGCTTATCCTAGTACTTTAACCTTTAGATCTATTGCATCTGTCTCTAATGCAGCACTCTTGCGCTTCCTGCTACGTTTTCCTTTGCTCTTTGCCTTAGCTACATCCTTTTTAGCACGCTTCTTTTATGCCTCCTTAAGATCCTCGTAGCTTGTAACCTTAGCCGTCCCTATTATTAGCGATCTAGTAGATTAGCAGACTTTAGCTTCGTTGTTTACTTTCTTTAGAAAATAAACTTGTTCCTACTAAAGGGCACGCTTAGCAAAGTATTTTTAGGTAGTATTAGCAAATTTCTGTATATGCCTCTATAGGCGCTATTTACTTATCTTATCTTCTATATAGGTATCCTATTTTGTTAGGTTATGCAACGATGTAAGAGTCCCTAGTGTTATAGGTGTTACTAGCGTCTAGAGTACTTCACCTAGCGGACAAAGGTTAATTTCGTAAGTTCTAGGGATAGGAATAGTTGGTTTAGTAGCCGATTTTGGGATATCTGCGAGTACCTTGTTAGGATTAAAGGGATATAAACCGCTCGCTTTCTATCCTACAAGGATATTTCTCTTAGTAAGAGCTCTTTCCCTTGCAGGGCTATATAGATAGGTAAAATGTTAATTACCAATTGTCCCTATACCCCCTCGCTCTAGTCGTTTAACCTAATCACGATAGGCTGTTTTTAGCGGAGCAAACACAGCGATATTATAAGGCTGTAGCTTGTAGGATGTGTAAGAGGGAAGGCGATATAGTAAAATGCTGTTCTCAAAATAAAACTCTAGGATTTCGAGGGTTTTGTGCGTTCCAAAGCTATCGCATATGAGGACCTATAGTTTTTATTCTTTAGTTTGAGGGTTAAATATACGCTTGAGCTACTCTAGGCTAATTTGGTATATCTAGATTTAGAGTATGTATAATGCTAATTAGGAGTATTATTGGGCCTAGGTACCTACCGTCGGCGCTGATATATTCGATCGCGGTCACTACTGTGCGCTTTACATGCACGCCTCGATAGCTTCGCAGGTTATCCTTACTGACAAGGACCTTAATACTGCCGAGTATACTTAATATTACCCCTATCTTGTCTATGTTATAGATATTTTCGGGTAAGATAGTCTGATCCTAGAGCACTTTTCTAATTACCTTAAACTATTATACGACCTTGTTATAGATATTGTCACGATCCTAGTCTAGCGCCGTACTTTTTCTTGCTTTGAGTTCTGGGTGGCGTTTCTCGAAAGCTCGAGCCTACAGTACCTTTGCATGGTGGGGCGCACGCCTTGAGGAATGTCTTGTGCTAGCGCTTGGCTTGCTCGGTCCATGTTAGCTCAAGTTACTATGGAAATGGTGATGGTGGTGGGAAGGGTGGGGAGGAATGAAGCGAGCGCGTAGCTTGAGGTGGGGACGAGCCTGACCCTGAAAAGAGGGCGTGGAGGGACACTTTTTTGGCCCATCTATTTTTAGCCGCTTCGAAGCCCCGCTGGGCGTGAGTGACTTAAAAAATTAACAATTTGTGCTCGGAAAGGCGAGATTCAAGACTGAGATTCTTCATGTTAGAACGCCCGATCGGGTGCCTACAAATCTGTTTGTGCTTAATTACTTGGCAAGTCATTGGACGGTTAGGCGAACTCTATGTGTGATAAATAAAAAAACAGTGGATGTCCACAACGACTGTTATTGCGAGTGCTGGTAGCTGCTTAATGAGGTTCGCTGCATGAGGTGCATGGGACGAATGGCAGGGGCGGACAGCTCATTGGTAAAATGGCCTTGAGGATAGAGAGCCGAAGCTCTAGCCTCAGCCTTGCCCGGGCTGATGGCGAGCGCTTTTATCACCAGGCCGGGCTCTTGTCGCAACCTGCCGTCAACAACCGTTCTTTAGACTGCCAACTGCTGTGATGGCTTCCTCGATATCTTTTGGTCCGAAAAACTCTGGCTTTCAAGCCGGCATCATCAACGGACCGGTCAGCACTGAGTTCCACCTCCCTCCTGGTAAGTTGCAATGGTGCTAAGACGCTCTGCGCTGACGACGGCCTGGCCTTACTATAGAACGTCCAGAAACTCCACCTGTCCCATCAGCCGTCATACCGTTTAGTCGCGATCGAGACTTCATCGAGCCGGGGACGATACTCAAACAGATTGATCAAAAATGCGTGGTTCCGGGCTCAAGAACTGCGCTTGTCGGTCTAGGTAGCGTGGGGTACGCACGAACGCGTATAGCACCAGCTGCACCTAACAATTAACAGCAAATCGCAACTCGCCATAGAATACGCCTACCGTACCGGAGAACGCTCACCCGGTACGTGGGTATTCTAGGCGCACGCAAGCAACGCGGCGCGACTCGAGCAGAGCTTCCGAGACATTGCCAATTATATCAAGCTCCCAGGGCGACAAAATCCAAAGGCCAACATATTCCAGTTACTACACGACTGGCTGTGCGAAAAAAAGAGGAATTGGGTGCCCATACTTGACAATGTCGATGATGCTGACTTCCTCCTCGAGGCTCAAAGCGGTGGCGGCGGTGGCAAAGGGGACAGTCGTGGCAAAGTTCGCAAGGGCCTAGACAGAGAAGACTCGCGGCCGCTCGTGTCGTATCTGCCGCAGTGTCAGAATGGTTATATACTTATAACAACACGAGGGAGATATACGGTGCTGAAGATGGTTGAGCAGCACGACATAATCACGGTTGAACCGATGAGCGAGGCTGATGCGCGCACCCTCATGGAGAAGAAACTTGGGAAGCAGGAGGACAATGACGGAATTTCCGAGCTTGCTATGACACTCGAATTCATGCCACTAGCTATCGTGCAAGCAGCCGCCTACATCTCCGAGCGAGCGCCCCGTTATTCAGTGCAGGAGTATCTGGAAGAGTTTCGGCAAAGCGATCGCGAGAGGGCAACACTTCTCGATTTTGAAGGCGGGCAACTGCGCCGAGATCGGGAGGCAAAGAATTCCATCATCATCACCTGGCAAATATCGTTTGATCATATCCGTCGAATCAGGCCGTCAGCATCCAATTTGCTGTCGCTGATGAGCTTCTTTGATAGGCAGGGGACTCCTGAGGCACTGGTTCGGAATCGAGCCATGGGTACGGAATTTTGCGAGGCGCCAAAGTCGCGGCACTCTCGAGGAATTAAATACCTGAAACTTATTTTCCATAGTAGCAAAAACCGCCGTAAAGGCCAGATTCAGGACCCTGAGTGTAGAGATTTTGTTGACAGCTTCGAAGACGATGTACTCATTCTAAGAAACTTCTCTTTTATCTGCATAAACAGAGACAAAACCACCTTCGAAATGCATAGATTAATGCAGCTAGCTATAAAAAGGTGGCTTGAAGCGCACGGACAGCGGGAAAGATGGAAGCATCAATTTATTGTAAATCTCTGCTCAGAGTTTCCGACTGGAGAATACAAAAATTGGGCAATATGCCAGGCGCTTTTCCCGCATGCGATATCGGCGGCTGCGCAGAAGCCAGAGAATCAAGGGTCGTTAAAGATGTGGGCTACGATTCTGCACAGAGCGGCATGGTACGCAGAGCAGGGAGGAAATGGGGCTGAGGCGGAGGAAATGTCGGTTGCGGCAATGGGAGCGCAGAAGAAGCTGCTCGGCTGGGAGCATGAAGATACCCTATGGAGTATGTCATTAGTTGGCGATGCTTATAACCTCAGGAGCCAGTGGAGTGCGGCAGAGTTGCGGTTTGTGCAAGTGATGGAGACGAGCAAGAGCAAACTTGGAGTAGACCACCCTCCCACGCTGACCAGCATGGCCAATCTAGCGTCGACGTACAGGAATCAAGGGCGACGGGAAGAGGCGGAGTCACTAGAGGTGCAAGTAATGGAGACTCGCAAGAGCAAACTTGGAGTGGACCATCCTTCCACGCTAGCCAGCATGAATAACCTTGCGTTCACTTTTAAGGGCAAAGGTAATGAGGGGAAAGCTATTAGGCTAATGGAAGAATGCGTTAGAAAACGGAAGTATATCCTCGGCCTAGATCAACCATATACGAAGGGCTCAGAAGACCACTTAATAGTTGGCGCATGGAAGGCTTAGCCCTTGGTTCCCTAAGTGAAGAATTATTATAGCGATAAATATTTTTCATAGTCAAGTCAATTGAAATTTGTGCCTTAGTCTTCCTCTTCTACATTATATATTGTATTAATTGTCTGCCTGGGGTTCTTCATCCCCCTTTTAACATAATCACTTAGGCCGTCTTCATATAGTTGAATAGTAATTTCTTGCAAATACAAAATAGCTCTAAAGCAAATATCGACTAGTTTCAATATCGCGTTATTAAAAGGCGCCAGCACTAATCGCTCGTTTTCTCATTTATCGATCACGCACAAGGGGCGGGCCGCCTTAGTAGATGTAAGTGTAGCTAGAGATTTAAGTAGTTTAAGGTATACCACCTTGACAGCCGAACGGGCTTCGCAAGATACATATAATACTTACATAAGGTAAGAAAGGCTTCTGGAACTAACTAGAAATATAACAGCTTCAGCCGGGAAGGTACCAATTAACCTGGTAATACCAGATAAATTCGCACTCCACAGCTACTATAGGGCTAAGCACATTCCTAAGTATAGTGCGCCGGCTCTCTCGTTTAGATATTACTATTTCATTCAAATCAAAAATGATTAAGCTTAATGTTAGGGCTACAGGGTATCGGGATCGATTTATAGTATAAAAGAGGCTCCCTTCTGAGTTTGTAATGAAGCGACGACGTAAATGTAATTTTTAGGTATAAGGGGTTCTAGTATTTTATAAATAGCTAATTTATAAGATACCTATAGAATTATATATATATAGACCTTTGTGCGAGATCAAAATGGCTACAAAGACAAAGTATCTGTGATTCGTCCGATCTCGGAGGGTGTCCGGTTACGTAGGGATGAATGTTAAGGAACGTTACTTCCATAGAAAGACAATGAGAGGGTAACGGATAGGAAGTCGGTGACATTTTAACTAAATCATATACGGTTGCTACTGATCCTGTCCCCACCAAGCCCCCCGGCCTATGCTAGGCTCTCAACTACGCTTCTCCTTTCCCTTCTTTTTTAACTCCGCCTAGAGTGCCGAGATAGAGCGTCTGGCGCTGGTTCATCTTCTACCACTCTCAAACGAAGATAAAAAGCTTGCTGAGCTACGATGGGCCGGGACAACATTTCGGGAGGTTCAAAGAAGCTGGTCGCAATACCTAGCGCGTAAGATTTTCCCGGACCTAGACCTTCCAGACTTTGAGGCGAATGCTGCACCTTCAACTAGGTTTACGAGAGTAGCCGGGACGAGGCAGGTTTAATATCAATTGTCGAAATGGATCCACTGTTTCTGCCGGCTCTCTATATGCAGTTAGAGTGAGCTGCGAACAGTCCGGATATCAATATACTGACGTGCCTTTTGAGCTCAGATTATATAAGACCATAGCTTTCAAAGCAAAGGGTCGTGATCCTCCCAGAGAAAGAACTCGCACTGAGAATAACGTTTCGGGCATCTCTTAACTAGAATGGTAATTAGTTGATCAGTGCTTCTGAAAATCCGGCTATGGGCACAACTTACAGCTTTTACCCAGATTAGGTCCATTTTTCTGAACTATGTGCTGAGCAGCGAGAAGGTTACAGTTGCAATACCATTCTCCATTTCGGAGATGCCCAAACTTTGAATATGGTGAGAAACTAGTGCTTGTCTGCTGCGGTTTATTTTGTTCAGGCCGATGCTCAGATTGGCGATGACACTTGAGAGCTAGAGGAGGAAATCGCCAGTGAGATACTCGCCGTCGTCTAGCGAACGTGTGTGGGATAACCTTGAGCATAAAATTCTTCCACATGCTGCCAATAATTGTGGGATTTCAAGGTATCGAAGCAGTGTCAAATAATCAAACTACCCACGTTTCTTTTATTTGCAGACCTACAGTATAATAAATGCCCTTCTTTGGCTCTACTGACTGTCGACAGTGTTTGCTTCTCAGTTTCAAAAGTGAAGTGCTGGACCAATTAGGGTCCACTGCAGCCCATGCCGGACTAGCTGCCAAACAAGCCTAGCCGTTCATTGGCAGAAGAGCGATCATGACATCTTGTGGTTGCCTGGATATGCACACTGTTACAGCAACTTGAGAGTGCATGAATTCTTGGTTGGGTCTGGTCTTCTGAATTTGGTGAGCCGGCTACAGGGTCGAATTTGCAGAGTCTGTGCTGACTTGTTGTCGGGCTCAATATGCTACCAAGGCGAATGGTCTAGGATACTATAGCCACTTACCAGGAAGCAATAAAACTCAATAGCCAGCTCGGCGGTAGGCTTGAACAGAAGTAGTAATTAACGTTACATTACTAGGTAGTTTTAGGACTAATTAGTGTTAGGGTTCTCCTTGTCTTGGGACTCATTGGTCCTAGGGCTGTCCTGTCCTAAGGCATCGGTTGTCCTAAGACTGTCCTTGCCGTAGGACTTATTGGTCCTAGAACTTAGTAGTCCTAGGACTGTCCTTGTCTTAAGGCTTTATTGGTCCTAGGGCTTTGCTTGTCTTGCAGATTATTAGCAAGCTAGGGAATCCATCAGCTCTGTTAGCGACAGCTTTCGTTGTTTGGGAAGTCATGTGAAGGGTGAGTTCGGCACACAAGACCGATGATTGCACGTACCAGCAGGCAAAAGGGGAGGACTCAAACTGAATCGGTTCGCTCTATTGACTACTTCCGAGGCCAATGAGGTGCAGTTGCCGCGTTGCATAATCAGATCAAACAGGATGCTTGTGCGCTCGATGAAGCTAGCAGTCAATGACAAAGTCTGAGATACAAGGTGTAGCGGTGGTAGTGAGCTATGAAGACTTTCAAAAGGAATGAGCGCATCGGGCGGTCCAGGTTGCTAAAACTGCGGCTAAGAAAGCTTAAAAGAGGCTAAAAAAATTGCTAGGGCTACGCCTACAGCCGAAGAAACTAAGTCGAGTAAAGGAAAACGTGGTCGAAAGCGAAAGGGCGCAGCATCAGAGCATGAACCTGGCAATATAGAGTAACTACACAAATCTCCATATACAAGTGGCACACGAGTCAAGGACATTAAAACAGTCCCGATTCCGTATAGAGCCCCAGAGGCAAAGACATACTAGTGAGAGATTAGCCTTGATCCGTAGTTTTTTTATACTTTTGTAACAAACTATAATCCTAACGCAACCTTAATTTCCGTTGGTCGGAGAAGTTGACCGCAGTATTCAACAGCTTGCACCTAGTTGCCTTGATAGGAAACGACGCTAATCGTTTGACATACGTTTGCACCTAGCCACAGCCCAGGAAAGCAGTGTAGACCAAAAGGCTTTGTCTATAGGCTCTAAATGCTCGCCGAGCACTTGTTCATTGTAAACATGTGGATTCTCTTCGTCTCAAAGACTGCCTGCATCGGCTGATCGCGTCTGATGTATCGCTTATCGGCTAGATCTTGAAGGCTGTGAGTTCTGATATGCTGCCAGGTTCTCCGTACAACCTGGGGGCGCGAGAGCTATTTGGTATCAGAACGAATCAGAAATAGATGGATTGGGTTATATCGTACTTTGGGTGTATTGATGGGTTTTGCTAAGGGCATGGAGAGTCGGTGCGGCTTCTGTAGCTCGTCAACAAGCTGCCAACATGATTGTATGGAGCATGTGCACGGAAGTTTTGTCGTACTGCCGTTGTGGAAAGGATCGATCTGTGACATACAAGCTTCACTGATAGCATGCAGGGAGTTCGCATAATAGGGTTTCTCAACCTTCCAGAGACCTGGGACAGAGTTGGCGCTACCCTTTGCAGCCTAGGGAATTGGTGCATCGTGCTGCCTGTTCGGCAAAGTTCATGTGCGTTTTATTAGCAAGGGATATGCTAGGATTGTAATGAGTCGCATTCATCCTTTAAGTATTTGATGTGCGTTGCGTCGCAGCCCAAGGGTTGAGTTGAGTGCACAAGAGGAAATGTGTTGCTGGGAAGGATTGGAGTCTGGCGCCATTCTGCTGAACTCTCTGGCTTCTGCAAGCGATAACTAGGAGAGCAACTCATCGCCATGCTTGCGATCAGCCGCGGACACGCTGCGGGATGCTCATTTCACATTGCCTGTAAGGTTGCAATAATCGGCTCGGATGCTTGTTTCATGACGGTTCCTCCCGGCGTCAATGGCTCGTTAGCCACGTTCAGCGCACAGCTTTGGCACCGTGGGCTCGTGCACGGTTTGTCAATTCAACTGCCCAGCTCGCGTCACGGCTATCTGCGGCTTTTCAATACTATACATGATGCTGCTATGATACCGTCTTAGACATAATATCGTCCGCTTGATACGCCACCTACAAGCTTCGCAAAACCTCTCTTCAACGTAACGTAGGGTGATCCCTCTCAACACAGTCGTCAATTCGGGCTTATGGTAGCAAGACCAACATTTTCTTTTCGATTTAATTCCAGCACCGTTCCGCCTCTGCCCAGCCGGCAAACCCTACGCACCGTCGCACCACGCGAAAAGCATATCGTAGACACGACATCCGCGCACGATTCGCCCTATCGCACCTCGCCAGTGTACACGGCGTTGCAGGAGATCAATGGACACGCCAGTGACTAAGAGTTCTCGCATTCAATCGCGGTTGAGAACAAAAGCACTACAGATTCTCACGCTGACAGTCACCAAGCTGTTTACGCACTCTAGCGGTGTTATACTTTATCTTAACTTCTGTATCAAATTTGGAGATTCTATCACACTCTCAGAAGCAAACACACTTTGATTCATCGCAAGGCATACCTCTATCCCTGTACCAAAAGTTTACCATGCTTTCACACGCCATGGCAGGACCTACATATGGAAAGAATTCGTGGTGAGACTATAGCTAAGAGGTGGCATTCGCTCTCGGACGCGTCAAAGTCATCAATATTTAGACAACTTAAACTGTTTACACAAGAACTTCGGCCTGTACCTTGCCAGACTGACGGCGTCTCCAATCTGAATGGTGGTCCAATCTACGATTATTGGCTTCAAACCTCTTCCTTGGGACCTTTTCGCACTATGGCCGAGTCCCACTTGTCGCTTAAGAGTAACGTGACTCTCGGGTCTCTTAAGTTGCCAAATTTATTGAGTCCCGCTGCTATTTTAGATCTAAAACAACTTATTACGTTTCATGAGTTAGCACTACGTACACTAGTCCTTACACAGGGTGATCTAAGTAGCTTTAATATACTTACCGGCGATAATATAGTAGTTAGTATTATTGATTGGGATACCACAGGATGGTTACCCTACTACTGGGAGTATACAACAACATAGCATGCTAATCCTCAAAACCGTTTCTGGCAGAATGAAGTAGACCATTTTCTAGATACATAGAAGAAGGAATTAAATATAGAGAAACTTAGGTGTACGTACTTTGGTGAATTTTGGTTGACTGTGTACTTAAGCAACAAGTTCTCTCCCCTCTATTGCGTCCCACGTTGCTACCTTTCTTTGATCAAACTGCCCTTGTCGGTCAAACCGGTGGTCAGCGGTCTTGTTTGCAACGTACCATATGACAGCGTTCCTTACAGCTTTCCAGTCAGTATGATATGTCCCTAATGTCTTTCCGTCCTGAGCAGCTAAGTGAGGGCTTCTTGAACCCACGAAACGCAATTCTAACTCTCATATCCTGCACGTATAGGAGTTTTGGCAAAAGTATCTACAAGTTATGCTCCATCTGCAACCTTGCCAATTAAAATCCTAACTAGAATGGTAGAAGTTCGTTGCAGAGATATTTTACGATTCTCATAAATCTGGATGTTCTGAGGCGTTCCAGCAACAATTTGCATAGACCCCTTCGCATGGCAACGTCTTCTATTCGCGCCTTTTCCTTCGCTCTTTGGGCCAATGATAAATGCTTAGTGATACTTACCTATTGGGCTTCAGCTACATCCAAGCCATGATTGAAGGGCACCTACTTGTCCTCGCTATCAGACATTGTCGGGGCTCCGCTATGTGCGTAAAGGGCAATGCACAATCGATCTTTTTCAGATGGCATTCCTGAAGGCTAGCCTGCCTTTTCTTTGATGTTTCCTCTGGAACTGCCAAATCAACTTTAGCTGTCCTCACAATATAGAAATTCTGGGGCCTAATTTATGGATGCGCCCTTAGTCGCTGTTTCATGCGTGCTTCATTTGGTGATGAGTAGCCCTAGCCACCAGGGCCGTATGTTTAAATAACCTCTTACAGTTAAGGCGCGCGGTTCCCTCTAGGAATAGTTAAGCACGTGACCAATAGCACGAGAAGTGTTAAACGCAGCTTTTGTTGCTAAAGGGATTGAACTAAAATTTTGGCTCGATACGTAGGATGGCTCGCGACACCGGGATAGATGTTGCATGGGCGTACACCGCGAGCCGTCGCTGCGTGAGCACTGGGAGAAACAATATAATAACGCGCTTACTCAAACAGTTAACAACTACATGTTAGAAATTCGATGGGAGCAGCTGGATCGCTACTTGTACTGTACAGAGGTTGACCAAGCGTTCAAATCGCTATTTGGACGCGTGTGGGACCTCTCGGAGCACATCCACGAGCGTTCCCCGAGCCTCTGGGCTGCTGGGAAGCACCTCTGCATCGACGAGGCTACCGCTAAGTTCACTGGCTAAGCTAGCGAGATCGTAATTATTGAGTTAAAGCTTACGCCGGAGAGCTATAAAATATGGTGTTTAGGTAGCGATGGCGTCGTACTTAACTGGTTATTCATGCCAAAGGCACTGGACCGGGCCCATCAACCTTGACGTTAAACTCGCTGAGCTGAAGGCTCTGGCACCTACAGAATTAGTGCTTGTTACCCTTGTACTCGCCAAAAATGCTGCTGGCGAGCGTTTGTTCTTGCTAGGTCACCACATCGTGTGGGACGATAATCTTGTTGATACTATCTTGATGATAGAACGCCTTAGAGAGCGCGGCATCGGCGTTGCTGGGACAGTAAGGACGACCAATACAGCGATAGAGAAGGATTTTGAGACGACAGCAGAGACTGATGTTCTTAGTAGCTCTACTGCCGTCCACTTTCGCGGTAAGCAGAAGCTGCGTAAAGAGCGCTTTAATAGGGATCTTGTAAGCCTTAAGGCGCAGTTTACGCCCTAGGTTGAGTGGGGAGAAGCCTTCTAGGCGCTCTCAGAGCACCAAACTGTACTACAGCTGGCATGAGGAGACTCGCAAGCCGTCCTATTTGCTTCTGCTATCGCTGATGGTGAATGCTGAGGCTCGCCACCAGTTATTCAGTAAATCGAGCGTCAAAGACGACGGACAGCGCTGGCATCTACGAGTAAGCCAGTTTAGGTATGCGTAGCTCGGGCTGGAATGTTCCAGCGGTCAAACCGCTAACACCAACCAATCTCCAGCCTGCCAACACAGGGTTATTCTTTAGCGCTGGCAATTTAGTGACTGCGATGAAGAACCATGCATTCCGCGAGGTTGGTGTGCAGAATGTATAGGTGGATGGTTGGCTCGGCAACTGCGTGGAGGCTAGGGTATCTACTTTTACTTTTCTTCTCGACAGGCTTCTGTTCAAAGCACCTACGCATCGATTAAATGATCAGAGGAACTCTCTTGCCAATCGCATGGGGGCTAATCCGCAGATTTTCGGAGCTAGGAAACTTCAAAGCTGGCCTTTTCCTACATATGCCAACTTGGTTGGATAGGCTGATGAGATAGCGGTGCCAGGGATTGTTACACAGCGTCTGTTGGAGGAGGCAGATCCAATCGACGTTTCCGACGGCTGAGAGAATCGGGTGCTTTGGCACATGTGCATCACATTGCCGCGTATAGGCAATGCGGGGTAAGGCTGAAATTCCGGTGAAGTTGAAGTGGTAGAAGGATTGCAGCTGCCCATCGGGGATCCGTTTGCACGGCAAACACACAAATCAAAAGTATCATCCTTCCAGAGAAAGCCGTGCACGACGCACAGCTTGAGACCTGTTACCGTGTTCTACACTCCATAGACTACAAGTCAACTGTAACCATGGCAAATACCCTCATAGCTGAAATCTCGCGTATAGGTCTCAGAGACCTCAATAATCCAGCTTCAGCTTCAGCGTCAATCACTGACGTTCAGCACCTCGCATCCTACAACTGGATCAAAGCGCCGAGAGCCACACCCACCATCGTTGTTCCCGGTAGTCCAGACGTATGGTCCCCTCCCAACGGCCCCTTCCGATTAAAAAAGGATACTGGCTTTATCTACATTGCTCAAAATGCTGTGCGACACCCAGACAGCCCTCTCGAACCGCTCTTCCGCGCGTTGTACGTCTCGCATCCATCCTTCGACATCGCCTCTATCGATGTCATAACCGACCGGAATAACATCCGCAAGCTCCTTGGCCTTGTAAACTCTCGCTGGAGTAGTTACAAACGGGAGGACTTTACCATCCACGTCGAGGTCACGCACAATACCGCCATCTTCTGCCGCCAGGAGACCAAAACGGACGAGTACATTGGCCCAAACGAGTTCAGAGGGTATGGCCACTCGTTCGAGAAGAAGTGTACTAGCCGTTAAGTCAGTGGGAGTACTGGGCACTATAGAATTATATCGTATCGCTTTGGGGGCCTGAAATTCATTGTTCGTCACGAGACAGACGGATATGTTAGTGACCCCGGCACACAGCTGAGCCTGCAACCCGCCGGCAACCAAGCCCCCGAAGTCGACGACCTCTCTAGCGTCCTAGATTCCCTGTCGCTATCTCCTGAAAGTAGTAATTCTGAGAAAACCTATCCTGCCAGCTCTAAACTCGTAATCCGAAAGGAAGGCCAAGCAGTTCCGCTCCCCTCAACCCTCGAGGTCAAAACACGCGTTGCACATAGGCCCCTTGCTTTCGAGGACGTTGTATCACAGCTCTGGGTCTCACAGACGCCCAAGCTCGTCCGCAAGTACCACACTAAGGGCGTATTTGCGGTCCCCAAAGTGGAAGATGTGGCGGCCCAGATCAAGGCTTGGGAAGACCAGAACCAGAAGGACCTCAGGATGTTGGCCGGCCTGGTCAGTAGGATTCGCGATATCGTGAGGGAGAGTGGCGGGAGAGCTATACTAAAATATGATGCCAATGGAGATAATTTGGTCTTTCACAAATTGGGAGGGAAGCAGATGCTGCCAAAAGGCTTGTATGCGAAGTGGGAGGGTAGGATTAGTGACAAACAGGACAGTTAGTTAGATGCACATGAGCCGAAAATGAACAGAAACGGGATTTCTAACGAGGTCTTGGGCCGGTAAGCTGTGGGTTGAGGGCTAGAGGTCAACTCTATGGACTGCTCTCCCAATTGAGACTCCGGTTCGACTGTCGGCTGCTTCATAATTTTTTCTCTTTTTTTTGCCATTATGAAAATTGTCCTAGGGAACCGCTGAAGCTCAAGAACAATAATTTGATTTGATTGAAGTAGTTTGCATGTGAATACTGGGACACTTTAGTCTATATGCTTAGATACCTCGTTTAATGCTTAGCTTAGTTTAGTAAGGCCACGCCTCCACCGACCGTAATTGAGGCCCATGTCTGTGTTGGTGGGGGCGGTATTGAAATGATGTCGAGCTGCGCTCGAAGGGAGTCGATCATCTCTTGGAGTTTGGCATTCTTTCACACTTGTGATGAGTTCAGCCGCTTTTTCCATCCCAGTTCTCCTGCCCGCTTGTTCGGGTGAGATGGATTCCCGCTCTGTGGAGAACGATGGCAGCTCATCCTATCACGCTTGCGGTGCCGTCGATGGTGGTTTGTTCAGCGTCGGCTGCGGTATGGTTGCTCGGAAGGCCAGCGTGTGGCAGCGCCTGTGCCTCTGTTGTCACTCTGTTGACGAGGATGCAAGCCTCTTGACCTGTGTAAAAGTCCTGCACCTACTGAACAACCACCTCCAGGGTCTGTCGCCAGCGCAGTCTTCTGATGTTATTGTACGCTCCCTTAACGTTGAACAACACTTTAGGTTAAATCGGGCTAGGAAGTCTTTAATAGTCTTATTGGATTAATAAAAGGCAAGACGAAACAGGCTTGGTTAGAAGAAATAGTCGATATTATGGATGAGCTGGAGAAGGAAAGACCGATGAGTATCGAATTCAAGAATCTTCGTAGTATGATCCACTTCCTGCTATTACAGAAGTCTGGTTGACTTGTGACGGGTAGCGATCTCTTAGCACAAGCACCAATTCCGACAGACAGTGGATACTTCTAGTCCGCATCTGTCATCTACTGGAAGTTCGTAACACTCCTTCTGGACAATGACTTGAGGTGGATTTTTACAGATCAACTAATGGGCCCACAAGCCATCCTTCCAGCATCCTCCTCCTCCGCTGGTAGTTAGTATTCATTACACTGAGGCGGGCAAAACTGACTAATGATAGACCAAACTAAGGGTAACAGCAACGGGATGGATTTGGCCGGTGATAATGGACGTAAGGCCTATGATATTGACGGGGAGCGGCATCCGCCGCGAAAAGATGGTGCGCAGTATAAATGCAATGTGTCCCCCAGCTAATTTTCAACAGGTTCATCGATACCAATAGCCCAGCGGCCAGATGTAACGCAGAGAAATGAGAGAGGCAGGCGTAAGCGAACAGGCCCGAACAGAAGTCTAGTGCTGACTGCAGTCATAGAGATTGAACGCATGTACTCGAATGGACCGATCAGCTAGGTAATACTGTTCGGTGAGCTTCTCTCGAACGTAATTCAGAGCAGTAATCAGTCGAAGAGGAAAATGACATTAGGAGAGACTACGGCAATCTTTTAGACTGCCATGATATCCAAAGACCCAAACAAGGACATTTCCATTACTCTTTGGCTTGGTCGCAGATACGGACATCGAGTAAACGAAGCGTTGGTGATGAAGCTTACTTGGTCATCTTTACTAAGGCTTGAATGACTTCAACCACATAGCCCTTGGGGATTTCCAAGTCATCTGGTGTTATGTATCTGACTGTTGTACTTCCTACGTTCGTTGGATCATAGACCATTATCTCTTCTCCTCTATCTGTCAGCCATCTTGTTTCTTGTGCTTCTTCGAAATAATGGCTGGACAGATATTCTTCTTCTCCTTTGAGCGCTTTATCACCACGCAAGATAGTACAGGTTTAGCGTCTTCTAAGTTAGTAAAGAGGAATGATAAACCTTTGTGGACATAATCAAACGGTATGCGTTTCCAAGTGCGATTCCCGTGCCGGCAGTGCTAGTGATGAAAGGTTGCTCCACGGAGTTGATATTAGAAGGACCTCGTGCTTTGATCAACGTCTGCTGCAACGATATGCGAAATGATGTGCAGCTAAAGGGATAGTGGAAGCAAGGTGACGAAGAAGAAATCTAATAAAGTATTCGCGGCTTTAGTATGGATGCGGAAGATATATTTACTCTTAGTTGGAAGGCCGCTGACGTTTTTCACCGATAGGGAATTCGGGTGTCAGTAAATAGTAGGGCTCAATTCCATGTGATTGTCTAACCAGCCGATGCTGCCTGAAACAATCAACTGTGATCAGGCTCCCATAGCATTTCGACAACATTTGACTAAATGTGCAAGGTGATGAGTTTATGAAGTTATTGGAAGGGCTGAGCGACGGTCGTTTGATCCGGAGCATTCTAGGAGTGAAACGTGGCATGCAGCGAGTGAGCCGTCTCTCCAGCTGGGACGTGATCCTGCCTGCCGTCCAGGTCCACGAAAGACTAGAGCTCAGTGAATGTAGAGACCCTTGGAGCCAGAAGTGGCTGCTGCGTCCAGCGGGAGACCAACTGTTATTTTAGGGCGCAACTCTCGACATACCTCTGGTTTCCATTTTGCGTTACCTGTAGGGGTCTCCTCATGAAAGGCTGACTGTGTCTTGTAGAGAAGGATATAGACCAGATTTTACGCCGGGGAACGTCTCATGAGCTGTCCTCGTCCGACTGGCCTGTGATTCCTCCGAGGCCTTCCCCATACATGTTGCATATGTTCGTCAGGTTGCGTGCACCGTGCCTATTAAGACCTTATTTTGAGTGGCCTGACGCCATGGAGCCCGTCGAATCTGGCCTACGTTTCCACCACCTAGAGCTTTTCCTGTGTTGTCGCATACGGTAACCCGCCTCGTCGAGCCGCCCGGTCGCCGTCCAGGTCGCGCGCGCCACGCCTATTAAGATCCTCCTCTGAGTCACCTGAGTGTACCGGATAAGCCTTCGTGGAGGGGCTTTAGCAAGTTCTCTAGATGGGCCTTATCCAATCCTTCGCGGTTGGATGCCCTTTGCAGGTTTCATCTTAGGCGTTACCCAAATGTTAGCGCTGGGTCAACGGTCGTTCTACCTCCAGCCTTCGTTCCTAGAGAAGACGTTTGCGGGGGAGGGCTCTTTCACACATAAGAGATGCATCAGGCGGCTATTTGCTATTATGAGGAGAATAGAATGCGATACGTACTGCTAATTACCGACGTAGCAAAAGATTCCTGAGGCTAGGATAGATGTCTGGAGCGACCCCGCTCTTCATAGCCACATCCGAGTACCCTGTCTACAAAGTAATCGTCTTGCTTTGATTTCGGGGTTGTAGGATAATGCCTATTACTGTGATGTAGGTAGTAGTTCACCGGAATAGACTTGGGTGCTATTTCATAGTATTCCCAACGACTTTTCTTCTCAGCCAATTTCCTGCTATATGTTCATGGCTTATCCTAACATCTGCAAATAATCTTCTCTACTATAAAACAGCGGGACCGCAATTATGGCATACCCGATCAAGTATAACTCCACTACGATCACAGCTGGAAGTAACTCATCCAGCAGTGTCTCAGGAGGGAACGCCCCAAACAACAGCGGAAATGCCCCAATAATCACTACTTGTACAAGTGTGAGCACCGCATCTTCCAGCATCACCCATAGCGTCGCGCTTGACCGCGGCGTGAACCAAGCGCATTTCGAAAATAACTCTTCTACATTCACGAAGATGCACATCACCATTCATACCACTGGTGCGTGGCCAAATTCTCCCTACAGCAATAATCATGTCACCATTCTTCTGATCCTGAATCAGAAGGATGCGATCCAGGTTGATATGAGAACTGATGAAGGGGGATAGAAGAGGCCACCTAGTGTGGAAGCTGGTGAACTATCAGCATTCGTCATTGGAGATCAAACGTTTTGATTGCGATTTTACTAATATTATCTATACATTTATAACTCGAATATTTACAGAGTTATTTAGGATTTTAGGGTACCCCAACCCCGGTACCCAACCCCTACACATTTACCAGCCTAAGAGAGTCTAAAGCTTAACTACTTTAGTATATTTAATCTATTAATATATTATATATATACCTTGTACTAAATACTTAGATTAATTGAAATAATTTATAAAGGTATGCTTTTGTTGTTGGAACGCAGCTCTACTCCACTACGGCAAAAAACCAAAAAGGTTCGAATAATCAACAACGTTGATTACCGGAGTAGAACAGTATATATTGCCCAAGGACCCTCCGGGCCCTTATCGGCTTGCGCACTTGCGTACTTGCACAGCTACGGCATACAGCGGCCTGTAGCCTAACATTTGTGGCTAGGAGTAGTTTGGCGCATATATGTACATAAACCCTTATATGTAATCGCTGGATCTTATTATTATTTTATCATTCTAGCTCGGATTTGCCGAGCCGTAGGTACTGTTTTAGAGCTCGCCGCACCTCTCCATTAGTTCATGTGCTATATAGAGGCGTCTGTACCACCAAGGCTACCCCATCTCCACCAGGGTGTAGCCAGAGCGGGTCAGCTTGCAATGTAAACGAGTACTCGGAAATCGATTGGGATACTTGGATCCCTCTATTCTCTGGTGTTCTGTATTGCTCCTCTTCGGTATTTCCGAGTGTGAGGTGGAGGTGGGGCCGTGATCAGCGTGTATTCTGATTTCGACCTTCTTGATTCAAGGTCCTAACCTATCTGGGTTGGCATCCGTATGGTTCCGCACCTTAATCAAAGCATCTACACTTTTGATTGAGACTGGACAAAATTGTTTATTTGTCCTTTTGACACTGCCTCACGGACGCCCTCACGCTGTCCACACCAGACTCACCTGCCTTCAAATCGGTACGGACACAATGGCTCTTCTAGGCGCTTGGTGATTTAAAACCTGGAGGAGTAAGCATTATAATGTATCGGCCACCCTTCATCCCCGGGCTACCACCGCCACCATAATCATTTGTGCTCGCAGCTCCTATTGTGTATTCGGGGCATCTCGACCTGCGCGCGCGCTTTCTCGTTTAGCTGGCCACCCAGCACTAGTTGGACTGCCTTCTGCGAAGTTCAGGAACACCTAAACCTTGAACGTTTCCAGAGCAGCAGTCGCTATCAATTTGCTGATACATTTGTAGCTTAATTTCTATCAGTTGGGGCTTTTGCATGGTGATGAAGGCTCACAGATGACGAAGGGAATGAGCTATCTTAAGGCTTGGAACTTACTGGGAATAGCCCGAGAGATTGTGTGTTGCAAAGGACACCGTCAGAATGGTTGTCATACACTTGTGCGACATCGACAATCACGGGTACGCCGATGAATGGTTAGGCAGTTCGCAGCATTGATATTAGATTTACTGCCGATTTGCAAGCTCTCTCCGGTATTGACCATGTCACCTTCGTATGCCTAGGAGCATGATAGTTCCCCGGTGCACTTATCGGCCTAAGGGTTCTTATTTGGCGAAGCCGGTAGGCAACCAGCAGATCTAAATACTGGAATGGTATTGGTGTACACCTTCTGAATGGGGGCAATGGCTTTTATCGGAATGACCAAAATTCCAGGCCAATACGGAATACGATGATCGGGCTTGACATAGCGCACGCTCTAAATACTAGTTCAGTGATAGCTTCCCTGGCGTCCATCGTATCATGCTATTACCGTTCAGCAATGTTCTAACCGATCCCACAAAAGGCTAAGACACACGACGGACTCGGAAGTTTTCAGCATCTGTCGGTCGGCCTTTTAGTACTAAGCAAGGGAGTTGCTAGAAACCTTGGAGGTGCGCATGTAGCGTAACCCAACGGGACCCTCAGCTTTCCCAAAACTGATTGTATAGTATATTAGCGAGTGGGTCTTGGGTGCTGGTTTGCACCCGCGCTCGTATTACAATAATGGCTCTTTCCGTTATGGTTGTGCACAGCTCGGCTGAAGTACATGCTCGGTGGCCGTAGACCTTGGCATTATGTCTAACCCGAATATATAAAAGGCCCTGAGAATGACGAACAGGAATTACAAGCACTTTCGACACCGTCTACCATCTAGAGTTGTCTCAATTGCCTATAAACATGAAGGTTTCCCTCGCCATTCTCACACTGGAGACTCTCCTCCTTTCGGTCTACGCTACTCCTGCTGCTGTTCCGGGAGCGAATGTGCTGGAATCCAGGGCCGTTGTCTCTTGTACTGCTAATGGCGGTCCCACCGCTAGTTGCTGCACCGGGAGTTTGACTCGCTACGGTTGTGCCCATACTAATACAAATTCCTGCAATAGAGCTGGTACTACACCGTGCGGCTCTATTGTGCAAATCTACTGTTACCTATGGGGAGAGACTGTTAATGGCAACTCGTACGTTTCTTGATGATTGAAATGACTAGATCTTGAGTAATAGTTTTTGGCAGGATGTGGTACCGTCTCAATCCTACTACGAATGGCATGATGCCAGCGTCGTTCTTTTCTTGTACGTATTGCTTCCGTAGCAGATATGATAGAACTAATCATAGACATAGCTTGTACCGGAATCTCTCCTTGCTAGAAAGTTCTGGTAATAATTGCGCTGGTTGAAGGTTATAGTCGTTCTTAGGGGATATATGAATATAGTAATAGGCTGAAGCACAAGAATCGCACAGCGCCGGGGAAAGGCGAGAGGAAACGCCGAGGAACCAAGCTCGCTAGCTCCCTGTTTAAGTACCACTAAGTGAACGGTAAGCGCTGATTTCAAGATCCTATAGTAGTATGTAGAAAAGCTATCTAATATATTACAATATATGCTTACTACACACGATAGTTCTTCGTCATCATAGGAGCTAATCTCAGCGGAATTTGAGATATAAGCTCAGTAGATCGACACAGTCGAGGAGCTTATAAAAGCATGCTAAGCTCAAGATAAGACACCGACGGATACGAGGCTCACAAGGCTTCTGAGACGCAATACGGATGGTTACTTAATACTTCCTCTTACATCCTCAAATAGAGCATCAAAGCAATGAAGTACAGCAATCAATACTTTGATACCTACTTGAGCCCATAATCGCACTCTCGTTCTTTCCATGCTTATAGCCTTCTAGCCATCTTGAATGTCTATTAAACTGCCTCCTGTCACCACGGATGCGCCAAAACTTGATCTATTGTTAACCTAGCCGTCGGGTCAGGCTTCTTCATTCCAGATACCATCTTCTGTGCCTCAGAACCTAATTCCTGACCCCACTACTCGAATCTCAATTCTGGCTGGTCCTCAACAGCTACCTCGGCTATTTGGGATGCTGCTGTAAGAGCATTAGACCAATTTTGATCAGCGACCTGTTTAAGAAGGCCGTCGTTTGCTGACCCAAAGTAGGAGAAGTGTCGAGTTAGTGTCGAGTTAATATCTCTTGCTCTGAGCTTATACCAAGCTTCACAAGGCTCCTGGTAATCATTGATAAGTAGCACCTCCCTAGCCCCAAGGGCAGGTAGTAAACCGACGATCACATGTAAGAGGACAGCCACACAGCTCCCTCCAAAAAACGCCGTTCCCATTATAAGAACAGTCCTGATCGCACTCGACAGTGCAGCCACAGTGTAGAGGCAGAGGGCTGTCGTTGCGTTGGAGGGTACCTTCGAAGCCCTTTGGCGGCCTTTTAGTGTTTTGGAAGAGTTTAGGACCCATGTTTTCCAATATCTAAATAGAGTTGTGTGGGCCGGGGTTATATAATACCGGTGGTTTTCAGCCCGTGTTTGGCGTCTGCCTTAAAACTGGAAGGTTGCTCTTGACCACTCTCTCGTATGTATCTCTTATTCGAACAGTGAAGCCATTTTCAAAACTGATTCACTATCTGAGGGAAGACATACACCGAAGATTCAAGAAGGATTGTGACTGACCCAGAATTAATGTCCTCGACGAACAAGCTGTGGTTGCATTTGGAAGACCTCGAAGCCAAAGAAGACAGGTTGTTGTTGTTGTTTAACAGTTTCAGAGTATTACTGGAAGATTCTTAAAGTACTATATGGCTAGATTATAACTTAAATATTGCACAGTGTATTGTGGGGGGCACGGATGTGTGCGTCACATTGCAGGTGACTTTGGAACGATCCAGAGGTTTTCGTCTCTCAGGCCAGCGAGATTCCTTATTTTTCAAAGTTAATCTAACGTGGTTTACAAGCAAGCGCCGGGCCCCAAAACATACCAAAAAAGTTGAAAAACAGCTTCTTGAATCTGAGCAATCGCTTAGTAGAATGACCTAAAAATCTTGTATAAGCCTCATATACCTGTCTTAAGACTAACTCTTAAGTTTAAAAAGAATATATTAAGTTGGTCTTACGATAAAGTAAGATGACCAATAAAGGTAGAAAATTAGGGGGTAAAATATTATAGCTAAGGAACGGTAGAAACCCGTAAAACTAAGAATTCTAGGATAGCTTAGAATATGTATAAGAAGCTATATATAAGTTTTTAGAGCATTTCATAGAGCTATAATTCAGATTCAAGAAGCTGTTTTTCAACTTTTTTGGTATGTTTTGGGGCCCGGCGCTCGCTTGTAAATCACGTTATCGATATGAAAGCCCAAGGGGTATTGCAGGCTAAAGTCACAAGACTTCTACGCCCCTCAAGCTCTAAGAGTGCATTGAAATCAAATAGTGAGAACCTCCAAGTCTCAAGGAGACACAGCTTAACACTGACCTAGATATCGGCAAGAAGTTTTCAGGCTTCGATAAGTCTTACGTGTGTGACGCTCTGAAAGCTCTGGACAAAAGCGATAGGCGGATTGTTGGGAGATACATGGCAAAGTTCAGGGAACGTATACTCAGTGACGGAAGAGTGATGGAAACCATGCAGCATCATATGAAAGCTTTTTGATAACCTTGAATGCACGAATTTCTGTCTATCTCATAACTTGCATCTGTTCATATATGTGTGTGGCGGGAAATGATGACCTCATTCTACGATAATGGTAGCTGGTCCCCATGCACAGATACAGCATAGATACAGGTAATGCTAGATAGCATAGCCTATGTAGTGTTTCCGATGGCATAAAAGTGATTGAGCGCAAATATTGCAACTGACCGCATCCGCAAAACGTCTTTCCAACTCCAGTGATGGGTCCCACAGGACAACCACAGATACTTTGCATCGTATGCTTTGACTGTGGTTATGGTAAGGGTTAGACGCTGATCAAGATCGTCAACAAAAATCCCGATCTGAGTCGTTTCCATCGGAGCTATACAGTCAATCATTCTGGCCGAGAGGTTCAGTTCAGAGGCAAAATGCACAGGCTTTTGTTCAGTAAAGAAATATTCCTTCTCAAGTCAGTTGTAAATGAAGCTTATAAGAAGAAGAAGAAGATATGGGACAGGCGGGAAAACAGTTGGAAATTCATTACTGGCCGGAGGCGCGCGTTGAAGACAACATCGCACAAGAAAGTATCACCAGTTTACACCCTCTTTTGTGAAAAATAAAATTCCACAATAGTATATAGATTCCTGTCAGAACCACTCTATCCAGAAAGCATTTCGTCAAAAAAAAGTTCAACACATTCCATCTTAAGATCAGTCAAGTGACTATTGTAATCACAGCCATAACCATCCCCTTTCAGCCTTATAAGACGTGAGTTAAATCCCTTTGCCTGAAGCTTGTTGTTCAAAAGCTCTGAACTTTGTATCGGGACGACATTGTCCTCCTCACCGTGAAGGATGAGTACTGAAGATTTCCTATTGGACGGCAGGGATTCCATCTTTTCAAGCCGGTCGATTGGAAATCGAATGTTCCAAAAGATGGAGAATACATTCTCCCTCGCAATAGAGAATGCTATAAACATAAATTCCTTCGGATAGCGACTCTTGCCTGGTGGTAATTGTCCTCCCAGGAAACTCCGAATCGTATGGACTTTCTGAATGGCCTGTGTGGTCTCTTTCTTGGTAACACACTGGTTCATATATTGACTATCAGCTGGTCGGAAATATTCTCCAACAAGCGGAGACCGAAACCAGGTTGCCTTGGTGAGAGATGGACGATGCATGAGAAATTCCAATCCAATCATTCCCCCAGCGCTCTCTGCTATATGAATGATTTTGCTTGAATCAATCTGCAAATTGGGGTGGAGAGTCTTTATATCCCGCTCGAGGGAACCATCTTCTAAGCGACGCAGAAAAGCATGGCTGGCTTCAAGCACCTGTTTCCCGTCCGATTCAGGAATTGTGGGGCGCTCCCAACCAACAAGCACCGCATTGTGCTTTTTTGCCAGCTCATGGACTACAGGAGACTGCCAATTGAGATACACAGGGTGCCCTGTTGTCATGCCGCCGCCATGCGTTGTGACCAATAACGGGACTATGCCACCTTGTTGTAATACACCATGAGGCACGCAAACGTATACGTCGAGGGTAGGCCACATTTCTCGATAGGCAGGCGAACGCCGAATCCACAGCCATATTAACGCTATAGATAATTGCCAGGTATCATTCTTTGGTCGTAGTTGTTTGTAGCTGAATTTGTGAACTTTGAAATCGCTGAGATCCAAGCTATTAGCCGGCAAGTCGATAGTTCGAAAGCGAAGTGGGTTGCATGCAAAGTAGAGCGTTTCGAATGCATTACACAAGGCAAGCACAGCATGGCAAAATTGGCTGAGCTGAACGAATGGATGAAGGAGAGCAATGCAAGACATATCTCCAAAGTATAGCATAATAGCCTCTATGAAAAACCTCAAAGGAATGACCCCGGGCAACTGCAGAATTTCTGGACTATTGTATTAGAATACCACGATTTGGAACCTGGGAAGTGGAGGCTTGCGCATTAGAGATAATAGAAGGCTTTCAGGGATTTGTGGACAGTTGTCCGCCTGGACCAATATAGCTTGAATTTGATCTTCTTGATCTTGGATGCCGTGTGCGGTACAGAAACGTTTGTATATATTTAAATTCTCGGTAGACCACTCTTGATCGCTAACAAACATGCCACAACGCTTTTGAACGCAGCGGAGCTCGCGCAAAATTTCATTGGTCTCATATGATTCTCGTGTCGTGCCAATGACACGATCACACATCCACACTTTGTAAGGAGATATTGTGCCAGTGTTGATGTAAACACTTATCAAAATGTGCTCAAAAATAGTGAGCTTGACGACGTCAGTGTCATGAAAACTCTTCATAATGAGCTGCCGATGGTAGGGAAAGCGAAGAGAATCACAACGTATTTCGAACCATATACAAATGGTAAGCTATAGCGCCTGGTCAGGCGTCGGAGCATAGCTACAACCGTCGACACTGAAATTCCCGAAAACAATGTACCTTAGATGTATGACAATAATCTTCAGCGTCATATTGCATGACAAATTGACAGAAACAGCTAGCTGCAGGGTGGTGCATTTCCAAGCCATACAAAAGAAGAATTGGGGCGAAAGAAAAGTCGATTGTGAACCCTCGCAGGTTCTGTTGTGGCACCTAGCCGGCATGTGTATTGAAACAATGGCGTTACGCTAATGACCGATCGACTTCGCAAACTGGGAGAGACGAAAAGCCTAGCTTCTTGGCGTATGCACCAAGGGTCATCCAGACAAAGAATTATCGCACTATACTATTGCTATCGGTTTGTGGGTTTATACGGTGAATGGCTCCTTCGACGTTAGCATCCCGACAAAGAGACCTGAGCAAAGAATCCTGATCATGCAGTGCTAGGGGCTCAACTTAATCCAAGCCATAAAACAATCGCACGGTTTGTTATTAAATCCACTCTTTCGGTTTGACCACCGGCCCTGGAATTCCGTGCGAAGGAGGGAGAATGAGTCATATTTCTCCAAAATCTAAATCTAACACGTTTATTGCAGTGGATAGTGTGGGTAGAGTCATGCTTTTGTAACTCTGACATACCAGAGAAGCGCCGGCCATAGTCATCATAAATATTCCTTTTCTCATTAGGGTCTTTGCCACACATACGGCTTCTGTTAGCCCTCAGGTTTGTTGAGATCATAGGCACTTTTACGGCGTTGTTTCCACTCACCCTAGCCTATTCTTGAAATCGAATGCTGCGACGAATCAGGCGCTTGGTTCCATCGTCGGGGATGAGGGTTATACGACCTGTAGTTGATTTGCTGTGAGATTTCTCCTTCAGTGACTCCACTTGAGTCAATACTGCCTTTGAGCGACTTCGTTCCTTTTCATTGGGTCGTTCCAGTTTCCTCATCTCCATGGCCTGCAGCATGTAGATGCTCCCTCGGTTTCAGAATTTCTGTCTTCAGCATCCTTCTCATCCGCGCGGTACATTTTGAGGATCTTGTCGTTGAGGAAGGTCAAAGGATGGCTAAAGTCTTCGTTTGTGAGAATAGAACTTGTGACTCTTATTGATGGACTGGCCATAGTTTCTCGGTTCCAGTAGTTGGTTCAGACAGGAGCCATAGTCAGATTTCATTCATAGCAGTTGATTGATAAGAAAATATGCAGTGTTATCTCGCAGAAAACGGATTTAACGGCCATGTATGTGGCGTCTCGCACGCACCATATACAGCCCGGCAGCCTGGTAAGCTTGCTAACCCCTCTTTGGACGCCATTTGTATGGATTCGAGGTAGTTTAACAGGCGAGCGATCGGGGCATGCGTACTATTGATCAGACATTCGAGGCCCCGACAGTTTTTGACGTAACAGCAGATTTCTCGTGTCGAACGCCATGATGCAAGCGCAGGGGTACCTCGCACCAAGCATTTGCATTGCATAGCGATGCTCTGCGTTTCGACACTCCCTATGCATGACCATGACCTACCATAAGCAGAGTCAATGTCGTTCGAGTAAACACAACCTTATCATGCTGTAGCGGCTGATGAGACAGGCTGATAGACATGCATTCCAGCTAATACAAACAGGGATCTTACGGGGTGCAGGCTGTGTAACATTATTCAACCAGCTTATCAAACCCTTACATTTGATCGGCGCCTGTCCTTTCCTTTGCCTCATGCAGTACATTATGTAAACCGCTATCACCAGCTCTCTTAACTTTCCGAGCTATCTATGTTAGTTTGTGAGCTCGAGAATTAATGCAAAATACTCACAAGCTACCTTTGCTGCATCTGGCAATGCTTTTGAAATGCGCCAATCGTACACGTCTTCACGAATCTCTGGGATGTTAAGCTTGGCAAGTCGAGCGTCAACAGCCTCCTGAATCTCATCCTTAGTCTCTCATGAAACGTCTTTCCATCTTGTCCAGCCCCGCTCAAGTAATTTTATCGCAGTCTCATAGGTTATATTCTATTTCTATCTAGTGCCCGTTCCGCTGCGGTAGACCAAGTACTCACTTTAAATGTCTGAAATTGGAAAGTACTATATCCTGAGGCTTGCTGTGCTTCCTAGGCACTAGCGCGTTTGATAATTTTAAAAGCAGCATCCATTACCAACGACGTTTGACAAGAAGATAACGTAGCCTAAATTTCGTCGGTTACATCGCGGGGTGCGGATGTGTGCAATCTCAATTAGTTTGTTTGTAGACTAGCGTTTGTGGCCGCTCATTCTGTCCTAGGTGGCAGTACCTATATGTCCGCGAGGCTGTGATAAACTTGTGAAGAAGGGTAGGTTTCGGTGTGTATAGCATTCAAGATAGTTTTTGGCGGCGTTGAAGCCGCCCATTGCCCGATACACCTTTGAGAGTGACCGTCGTGGCTAGTACTGAATCGTGCCCCGACGGGGATTTATGTTGACTAGCCCATTCCTTAAGCTCGTCAGGTGCTTCTGAGTGCTTATTTAATTGGATCAGATTCTCGATATGGGCGAAAGACCTTTTGGTAAAGAAAATGGCCTCGTGATTGCGTGGAGTCGGGCAAATGAAAGGCGCCAGAAAGTATACCCTCGGAATCCGATAATCTTGTTTCAAGCCGAGTCACAATACTCCTTTGGTTCGCATACTTCAGTTAAAAGTGCAGAGATGAGTCTATGTTAATGAGCGGCGCAAGAGAGGACAACGCTGCTTGTCGCATGTCGGAATGTTTAGATGCTGCTAGTAACGCCTCGCAAGCCTCGGACTGAAAATCCAATACACACCCTTCAAGCGCGTGGAGAAGTTGCTGCATGATTGGAAATAGTGTCTTCACCAATAACAGAAAATGTGTAGGGGAAGGTTCCCGACATCTTTCTCTTGGGTAGGCGAAAGCTAACCGACCGAGCGGTTGCTTCTTCTCGTGACGCGGAAGTTTATCGGTTTGGCTTAAAGCGAGAGTATGATTGATGAGGAATTTAAGGCTGTCTTTTTGAGGATTGGGAGGCGGGGAGATATGGTATTCTGAGCCAGATGAAGTCCAACGCGTTTGGGCCTTCTCAAATCGCTCTAGCACTAGTCTCAAGACTTCTGCACTGATAGCCCCTTCCGTATCGTGGAACCTTATGGTATGGCTTCTTCCAACATTAGATATCACTTGTCGATCGTTTGCTTTGTCGTTCAGTACAAGGTCCGGATACAGTGTACGGAAAATGCGAATGGGCTGGTGAGGTGCCAGTACAAGTTGCATTTTCATAAGGCGTTTGTAGACCTTAAGGATGATTGTAATTTTACGGTGTAATGAGGCATGTTTCAGGGAAAGTCTAATTGAAAGAAAAAGTCCTTGTTTTTTTAAGAGATGCTATAGTCGCATTCGGATCTCCCTTGAGTGTGCTTTTTGCATACTTATAAAGACGCGCCGGCGCAGCTGGTAAGGTAAGCGCTTTTGCTTCAATGAAGATATGTCAACTTACCGACAGCGGCAACAGCCGCAGCCTGATTCAAGTTCCAGCCCTCCCTGCACAACTCCGCTATTATATTATCACTGATCTAACCCGCAAGAGCAGTATCGTGAGGAAGGCACTCACAACGGCTCTGTTATGAAGTCACCAACCGTCTATACATGCACAAGTGTCTAGTAAAAGAAACATTATCCTCGTATGGATTATGGCTATATTGCTATTGCTGACAAAACCCATGCATTCAAAATCTTTCCGTTTCCAGTCAAACGTCACAATAACGAACAGCAAAGGTCTGGCAGAAGCAGGCTAGTTGGCCTTTCCTGAGTGGAAAGAGCATATGAGACTGTTGGTTAACGAATCCGAAGCAGCTCTCCCTCTGGTTCCTTCTAATTGTTCTAATTCTCCGATAACTTGGATATTTTTCTCATCTCCTTCGCCACGTATCCCTTACCCGCTTCCCCGGTTTGCTTTGGTTAGGCAAATTTGCAAGGCGTTCAAGTCTAAGCGAGACAGTGCATGGGACATATTCATGTATTGTTAGAAAATGAAGCCATGAGAAGCATGTCTACCTAGGTATAGGCAAACAGGTTTGCAAGACCTTCCCCTTGGCGGAATTGAAAGCAGGTACAAAATCAAAGATGTGTTCCTCGATCCATGGATAGCCGCAGCCACACAGCCACGCTACTCCCGCGGAGCTGCTGACGTAATTTGTTTCCGCACAAAGAAGCTACGTTCCTCTTCCGTCTCCCTTCTTTTGATCAGGCATTGCGATGTTGACTCTTCCAGTTGCGGCGAGACGGATCTCATGATTGTGGACATGTTCCACCTTCATTCGCCGATGATGAAGATCTCAGCGCACTTCCCTGAGGCCATGCCTATGATACCATGCGCCTTCTTTTCTAAGGTCTGAGGCGTTGGAGAGCCAGTTATATCTATGCCGTTTGTTCTGTTCATCTACAAAAGCTTTCCATAGGTGAATAGGTCGAGCAATATTTCCCTTTCCACTTTCTATTCCATTTCATTTCATTGCTCTTATTCCATCATTCCCCATCATTAGCCTTCAACCAAACACCCGATCCTAACAAAACCAAAGTCCATCGTCTCATTATCTATCTCATCGAATTACGCACCACTGATACCCCCAGATACGGACCTGAGTCCGCCCATCAACCTTTCCCGAAATAGTGATTTTTCTTGATAAGCAACAATCTTGTCAAAGCGTTCGCTTACTCTTCCATTACTGTTCGGCATCCTTCCCGGTGGGCTAATCTATCAGTCGACACATCGACTCGACTGCTCAACTATTGCATGTAAGATCATGAAAGCAAAATGACGGGCCAGGGTGCCCTAGATCACGCTGCAGATACGACTCACAGCCTCAAAAAGCAAGGGCCTACTGTAACCTTAAATAGCAAAGAACAGAAAGAGAATCTCAGCGAGGAGGGGGAACAGCCACCCAAAATTAATCAAGGGCTCCTAGTCGTCAAGGCAGCGAAGAAACTATTCCCGAAGCCAGCTAACACGGTAGTTCCACATGTGTAGGTAGTGCAACATGTTTTAGCACTACGGGAACAGAACACATTATTTCGTGAAGAGCGTTATAAGGCAAGCAGGAACCCCAATTTTCAGTTCTCTAACCCTGCATAGAAGTACGATGTCCAATCCTTCATACAGAAGGATCTACAACGCGACGCGGCTACCATTAGTCATAGACGTAACCAGGGATCTCACGACAGTAGGAGTAGACACACCCGGAGTACAGATAGTAACGGTGGCACTAATCGGACATCGGCAGTCGGAGTCATCGGAGATCGAGGACAGTGAGAGAGATTTGACATAAGTGAAACACCATCTCACTAGTCCCCTTTCGGACTTGCATCCAGAAGTCTACTCGACCAGGGGCGATATTAGAGCGGAACAACGTCATAAACGAAGTCTTGGTATGAACAGGTAGTATGGCATCTCTGGCCTTGATACTGGCGATTGGATGGGCATCGACGTGACGCTTTCCCATTAGCAGCAATGAACGTCAGAGGCATAGTCAACAATTTTCTTGGTAGCTAATGATAAATTGGCGCTGCTTGATACCATGTACACCTGATGACACTGTTTCTGAGACCCCCCCCCCCCGATTTGTGTGATATATGTATTGAATACCTTAAGGTAAAGATAGTAGACGTCAAGGTATCCATCCAGGTCCATCCACGCAAGACCCTTGCGAAATCTTTTCGACGAGGGTGTCTTAAACTGGGCAAGGACACCGATACATATACAGTACACAGATAAATAGGGCATCATAAGTGGAAGTTTGTGGATTGTTTGACACTCATTGTAGGAGCTGGCAACATACCTGACTAACGCTCCCTTCTGTGCTCTTAAAAAATTATATTGAGCTACGATAGCTCTCCCTTGGCTAATCGATTGTGGGATCAATTTGATGAATGCATCGGAGAAGTGTACCGCTTCTTGACCGTTTGTTGCCTAGTTATTTGTGCAGCGATGCAAGCATTGATTATAATCTTTGTTCAAATTCGTCATAAACCTTATGAAAACTCTCGCCTCCCCGAAAGGTTGAAAATACCGGTCCCCAAAATATAAACATCTGCATGTAGGTCTGCTAGTGATAATCAGCATCACCATCAACTTAGGATCAAATTTGGTTCCAAATCCCCGATGTCTTTCATATTTCGAAACTTCTTTTCTTGAAATTAATGTCTCAAAACCTGGTGGGACTTATGATGTAAAGAGCGAGTAGTTCCACCACTTCATGCCAGGTGCCGAAAATGCCCTGAAGTAACAACACATTGCACTAAGTTATGACCCCAGTTCCGCAAAAGGTCAATCCCGCTGATGCAGTTGCTGCTCATCGTCATCAGTAACTGGGTACTCAAACCCATTCACATTCCTCATCCCACTATATAAATCCTGCAACTCGCGTTTAACGAGACAACTCTCCGTGGTATATAATTCTCTCTCCTCTTTTCAAGATCATACCATTCACAGATCACTGCGGTAAGTTCAAGCCTCGGTCGTTATGAATACTCCCTTACATTTCCAGGCCTCCACTCCATTCCTCTCCCTCCTCAGTCTCGAGTCCCCACCTCGCCTTACAAACAGCGCAAAATTGACCTTTTGTAGACATTTCGAATCAGCCAGATCAATTTGTATCAATCTTTCAAGTCATTCAAGGACAATCCTGATCTCGCATTCTTCATCATGGCTATCACCATGACAGCTCGTAGCCAGTTCGCTGCTCTAGCAAAGTAAGTTTCCAAATCCCTCGAGAGGTATATGCAATATTTTAAATCAGAAACAGGCCTTCTACTCCTGTCCCTCCTCCCGGCGAGGACTTGTCAAAGTCCGCCGCGCGTCGCCGTGCTCACAAGGAACGCCAGAAGGCAGGCGAGGCTTCCCCCCCCCCGCGCCGACCACCATTCAAACAATGCCACGATCCAGAAGTCGAGCTCTGTGACTTCCTCATCTAGCAGTGGAGGTTAGGCTACAGTCTCACCTCCTAAGAAATCTCCGCTCCAGGCGAAGGAGGATAAGATCAAGAAACGCAACAGCTCTCTCCCTGGCGAGACGTATGTAGCTCCTTCAGCGCCCGTGTCGCAGAAAGCTGACAACTCGAAATATGCCGAACAAGCTCGCACCCGGGCAACTATTGTCTCCTCGAACTCTGTCGGCGGTTCCAAGTCGATCCTTCCGGCCACGTCCGTTTGGGGTAAGACGCCACCCCACTGCTCCGTCCCCGTCGGCTCAGAAGGTGGCCGCGGCAAACTCTGAGACAGTTGTAAAGGGTACATGGGGAACTTCTATCACAACCTCACCTAAGAAGACCGTTGTCGAACAATACAAGCCACTCTCAGGCCTTAGTCCCCACTCGACCTTCAAGGGTCGTAAAGACGAGACCGCCGCTGTGTCCAAAGCCCTGGATGGCTTTCTCGAGCCCCTGGCTCCGCCCAACAGCACGACATCATCATCACAGTTTTCGAAGTCAAGCAAGAAAGTCAAGAAGGGGCAAGTCTAAGAAGATTAAGGGTGCCAATGGTTTCTTAGTCATGCTTCCTAACCGAACAGCAAGATGCTGCGAAGCAGGCCTCGCCCGAGAATTTGTGAGCAAACCAGAAGACGCAAGCTAGTGAGACAGCTACTGACAATGCCTCTGGAGGTAACCATGCGCGCAAGAACCCAACTGCATCCGGAAAAGAAGCGGGCCACCGTTTGGCTGGCGTTACATCCGTTTCGACTCGCAAAATCAAACTGGGTGTCCCGATGGTGTTGCGCATGGTGCTCGTCTAGCTTGATGACTATTCTGCAAATGTCCTCTTTGTTTAGCTCACTCGGTGTGACACTTGAGCTGCTTAGTCTAATGGGCTTTTTCTCGAGAGGGTAGGGGTTTCGATAGGATCTTTTGTGTTTGATTTCGGTATGCGACCGTTCTAAAGCCAGTACTACAAGTATATTTCATTTGATACTACAGGCGATGTTGAAGATACGCGCGGGGTTTAAGTTTAGATGCCGGTCGGTTGCTGGTTGAATTATGGGCGGGTGATAACTTTGGGTATCAGCGGGCAAAGTGCTTTTCTATTGATTTGGCATTATGTAGACATAGGCAGATGGCTTAGATCCTATCGTATAAATGCCTATTTGCAACAAACATGCAAAGTCCTCACTATTGAAACCTGTTCGGTGACGTCACATATAGTGAAATGGGAACCCTAATATATTGCTTGTCCCGCCTTCAACAACAGATATGAGTTTTTAATCATGTTAAGTGAGAATGCAACTTTACAACGTGAAGGTTCATGAATCTTCCGATGATTGAAGCAGAGGCAGTAATGTAAGCGTAAGCCCTCGCTTCAAGGTAGATTGCAATTTTAGCTATTGGCAGTAGCGACTCCGGTACACTTGCCCAGGACGTACTTGAATAAATTATCATGGTAACCGTGAGGTTTTAGCACGCTTTCTTGACCATACTTTTTCGTGTTGACCTTGACAATATCCTATTAGAAGTCAACGGATGCCTATTACTGATCATTCATTATTTACAATGCTTCTATAGTAAAGAAGCTTTATTTGGGTACGACCTCTGATAAAGTTGAACGATTGGTGAGAGAGAGAGAGAGCACTACCCAGTGGTCATGGTTACCATATAACGAGATACACAAATAAAGAACTTGCGCTGCAAATAGGTTTTGACTACCTGCTGGAGTGGGCTGGCCCTAAGCTGATGGTAGCGGCCTTATTCCCTCCATGCTCGGAATACTCGAATGACTGTTCTGGGAGTTTACTAAGTCATGAAACTCGATATCACTTATCACCGTGGCTTTGACACCTCGCTTGTTTCCCCCACCGATGGTGACGATATGGCTACTCCGGGTTTTACCCTCTGTAGGCCTGGAGGTAGGGAGGTGGAACATTGATCGCAGAGACGTGTTGATCCTCAAGAACCAAGGTTTGCCACGAAGATGGTTTATAGTCTTCGGTACGGCCGGAAGGCAGATAATAAGAAAACCAGCGGGGACCTGCGCCGTGCCCCAAAAAGAGAAGAAACCAAGTTGATATGTAATGTCGGTCTGGTTCTGCCAAAGACGAATGTTGTAGTACAGTCGAACAACAGAGGTGACGCACGCGCTAAAGCAATAGGTATTAGCAGAGGATTCTATGCCTTATGGGATAGAACTTACCAAATACCAATCGCGAACAGGAAACAAATACCTATCTTCTTGTGCTTCGGAAGCTGGAGCCGCAAGATGGCTCTCTGAGGAAGAAGCAGGATGATTAAGTCTGAAAAAAGACATACAACGGCACCAGAGACGTTAATAGCAAAGATATCAAGACACTTGTGTGGTATTGTCTTGTTCCACCATGCCTCACGAGGACTACAAGAAAACATCTGCAAAAAGGTGAAGGCGACGTAGTATATGACGTTACCCCAAAGCACAGTGTGTAAGGCCCAGAAGGTAAAGTCGCGCACGCCGGGTGGGGCAAATATTCGAAGATACTGTAGCAGAATAATAACTTTAAGAAGGAGTATTTCGATACCCCAGATGATAGTTTCCGCATATTGAAGCTATTGGAGTGGTCAATCACGTCATGTCGACAGCTCTCAAGGGCATTAACTTACGAAGAGATATCTTCCAAAGCCTCGAAGGGTTATATTCCACTGGTGCACACCCATAGGTGCAGCGACGAGCAACGCCCCAACGGGTGCGTAGGCACCTACTAAAACGACCTGGGATGTGTTCAGCAAATGTTTTCTGCCGTGGCGCTACGCACGTATCGTAGACTCACCCAGGCTAGAACCAAGAATCTGTCCTCCCAACTAAACTTTCGGCCAATGCGGAGTTGAGTGTAAATATGTATCCCGAACACTACAGTGCAAACCGCAAGTATGGTGTAGAGTGCCACTCCTCCGCCATACGACATACTCCACGGATTGACGAAATTTGGCTTGACACCTTGTGGAGGGCGCTGGGCGGGTCCATTGAGCATCGCTTCAAGTTTTCCTCCTGCTGGTAAAACCATAATGAGCGGTTTAGTTGCAATTTCTGCCCAGAAACGAAGTGAAATATGGAATGACGAGGGTGAGACCAGGTTTACGAGCGATGATGCTTCCAGGGTGGAAACAACAGAACCCCAGGAAGGTAGCCTAGTCGCCTTAAATTCTCAGTGGACTCAGATTGCTGCCGAAATAAAGCATATCCTCTGAGCTACCCTCAGATAAAATGTGCCTTCTTTACCTAGGTAGTATATTGCATCCAGCATCTGTCGGAGTCCGAAAGGTGCAACCAGTGAATAGGCTGAGAATTCGCCCCCACAACTTTGCCAAGGCTGAGGTCAGAAGTGCATATAATGGAGTGGGATAGAATTCAAGTTGCTCATGTATGCCTCGAAGAGGGCTGCGCCGTTTCGCTATACGAAATGTAGCGTAGATATGCAAGCCGCCCGAGTGCATGCAGATGTCAGAAGTGCCCGAGACAGCTTGTAATCAACAATCACGCATATTAACGGCAAGGCTGCATACCTTGGTGTGTACCAGTTTAAGTAGGCTCTATGATAGGCCGAATGTTTGGCAAAGGGCCATCACATCATCCATTGTGTTCTCTCTCTAAATTTACTAAATCCGTACATATTACATTCATGCCTCTGACAGGGGCCCCTTGACTTGCAGAAAGTTTCGGCGACAGGGGCCATTGCAGCGGGTATCACCAAAAAAAAAAAAAAAAAAAAAAAAATACAGGGGCGCTAAACATGGCGGAACACGAACAGGACATACAGTGAGCATGCTGCAAGCTGCAAATGCGACTTACTGGTGTGGCTTCGGGAAAGAGCTATCGGGTCTCTTGCCCTGTCTGGACCTCCGCTGTCACTTGCATACACGGCTTATTTATGCATACTTCGGATGGCTGCATATGATGTGATGAGGCGGACCGCTTGCTTGGCGTGACTTCGCCGTCGCGTGTTTGGAGGCAAAGTTGACGTGATGGGAGCCGATGACATGAAGTATCCGCATAATTTAAACACCTCGCGACTCAAGCCACTCCAGACCATCCGTGGAACTCCTGAGCTCAAATCACCCAACACGTAACAAGAAGCCTAAGCTTGCGTATAATCGACATGGCCATCGAAGGATTTGTCGAAATCGCTCCAAATATTCACATGTATACACCGTCCAATCCCAGGAAGGGAGAGCTAGTTGTTCTAGCAACGTGGATGGGCGCCGCGGACAAGCACATCGCCAAATACGCAGCTATTTATCAGAAGCTCATTCCTACATCCAAAATCCTTGTGCTCAAGTCAGTCGTCAGCACGATGATCAGTTCGTATCGGAAACAAGAGAGAGCCATGGAACCGGCTGCAAGCGCAGTGTACGAGGTTATAAATGAGTGTGAAAGCATCCCCGAAGCGAAACCACACATTCTCCTACACATGCTCTCCAACGGTGGCATGAACTCTGCAACCAATCTCCTAGTAGATCTCAGGCGCAGGCGGAGACAATCAACGCCACTTGTTGGCCTAATTTGCGACAGCACACCAGCGGGCTCCGGCTACCGGAAGGCATATTCCTCCTTCAAGTACTCTTTCCCACAGCAATTCCCCCTAAACATTCTCACCTCGTTGGCCATACATGTCATTCTTATTCTTCTTCATGTCTCCATCTATGCTGGCCGATACGAGCATCCTCAGGACTATTGGCGGAAATCAATTCTGAACAAACATCTTGTTGAGAGCAACAGGTTATGCTACATCGCATCTAAAGCAGATAAGCTGACTGATTGGAGGGATGTGGTTGCGCATGCGGGGACTGCTCGCCGCGAAGGATGGGATGTGAGGGACATTATTTACAACGACACTCCGCACTGCAACCACCTAAGCAAGGATCCACAAGCCTACGAGAATGCTGTTACGGAGATGTGGACGGATAACAAGGTGGAATAAACTTTGGTGAGTGTCAAACTAGAGCCAGATGTAGTATGCCTAAGCAGAAATAGGACAATGGTAGTTTTGGCCGGATACATAGACACGCATAGATGTTACGCAGCTAGCCCCAATGTATTTAATCTCACAGAGGCTTCTTTGGCGACTAT
This sequence comes from Ophiosphaerella korrae, assembly GCA_028456385.1. NCBI lineage: Eukaryota > Fungi > Ascomycota > Dothideomycetes > Pleosporales > Phaeosphaeriaceae > Ophiosphaerella > Ophiosphaerella korrae. The sequence continues at coordinate 127,215 of JALNQF010000104.1, read as the reverse complement.
TAGGCGTGCTGAGCACTCGCGCACTTATTGTAAAACAGAAGGCACTGCCAAATAAGTCCAAGCCCAAAGGTATGGGAATCGTTCGCCACAATTTCAGGAAGCGAGGCCCATTATGTGCGCGGGGTGAAAGAAGTGCAGCCGTGATGATAAGCCCCTATTCCGGTTCCCCCCCATCTTGGTCTAGTATTACAACTGTTTCCGGGACAAGCTTACCTATCTTGCATACCGGGGTTTTCCCTTGTCCACATCAAGAATGTTGTTAGCAACTGCGCCGCCGCAAACCCGGTACCCAGATCCATTTGGATATTGTACGCTTGTCCAAACAATTCTCGTGCTCTCACTGCCACTTCTGGTTGAAGAAGATGCAATGATGCAGTCCTCTGGAGAACCATTAGCAAGGAATCGGGCGCCATAATCTTCCCAAGGTGATGGGTTAAATTGCGCGTAGTTACGCTGGCCCCAATCGCGACGGCAATGAGACCACCTAGTATGCGAAACTGCGATACTGCCGCTGTCCCGACAGCTATATGAATGTCAGTCTCTAGCCAGCAATACTTAGAGATTGTTCTCACCGAGATCTCGCTTGTCCATGGAGTACGGTAGCAAATAGATCAGCGCTGGCATTACCAGGCCAAGACCAAGTCCGATCAGCACTTGAAAGGCGTACTGGGATGCATGCACCTGATATTTCAACGAACTTCTTGCCAGCAATGTAGCACCTATTAGCTGCAGTGTGGCCCCGGCAGCAATGACTACTACAGGTCGAAGTTTCAATCTTCCTAAAAGAAATCCAGTCACGCCTGATCCAACGACTACTGGGGCTCCAAACACCAGCAGCCTGACAGCAGCATCGAAGGGTGACATTCCATTTGTAGTTATGAATCGTTGCGGGATTTGGAATACACAAGTGGAGACGACGCCACCGCTCAGCCAGGAAGTCCTGTTCCACTTTGTTAGTAACTTAAATACGGACAGCAGCTGGGTTAAACCCACAAGATAATTCCAACGCGGACCCGACTCTGACAGAAGCGCCATGGGAATACCGGCTCGGGATGACTTCTTTTTGTCGTAATATACCACTGCCAAGCGAAGAAAGCAATGCAGAACAGGCCAGAGCAAATGAGAAGAGGCAGAACAAATGCGGACGAGAAGCTGTAGCCAATCGCAGCCTGCTCAAGTCCTGTGGTAAGAAGGATACATGTTCCAAGCAGGAGTATGGTTCCGAGTATGTCAAGTCGCTCGAATATGTGACGAGTTAGGGAAGTCGACGTATTCCGCTTCGCTGCTGGCTCGTTCCACAGTGGGTGGGGAAAAATCCACGCTAAGGTGAGCATTGCGCATACTCCGATAGGTACACTACACATGTAAGTTTGCATAAAGCGTTAACTCGGATCCTCTACCTACTTGACGAGAAAGACCCATCTCCACGGGCTATGCAAGGTAATTCCTCCCCCGATGAGTGGTCCGCCTATTAGTGAGGCAGTCATCACCGAGGTGACAAGAGTAGTGTATGGAACATATTTCCTTGGATGCAGTATATCAAAGAATATTAACTGTCCTAAGGATATCACTCCGCAACCGCCAATGCCTTGTACCCAACGAAGCATGATCCTGCAGCACTTCAGTATTTGCCATGGCGGACGCATGTACGGAAATACTTACAACTGAAGCACGCTCCGAGCTCCGCCACAGCCCCCAGAGAAGGCAGTGAAAATAAGAATGGCGGTCATCATAGCCACCTTTCTTCCAACAATGTCAGAAAGCTTTGCCCATATAATCGGAAAAGCTTCCACTTCGTTAGCTTATGCACTTTCCACTTATACCTGATGACTGACCTCCCGAAGTTAACCAGTATGCCGTGAGTATCCATGAATTCTTCACGAAACCGCCCAGGTCATCTGTGATGGTAATGACTGACGTGCTGGTGATTGTAGATTCCATCTGTGCTACGAAGACGCACATACACAGGCTGCTTGCTTAGTTACTCTGCGCTATCATTGCGGACGATACTCACACTAAAGTCATGATATGTAATCTCCAACCCGTCATGTATGGCCCTTCATCTCCGATCTCCATGCCTAGATGGTCATTTTGCACTTCCAGCTCTGTTGCGGCAAGCTTCTCGGCATCGCGCGGTATATTCATCTTTAAAACTTCGCTAGAAGTCCAAGGCTCATAAGGTATTAGTCGAGTTTGGTAGGTTAATGGTTGAAAACTTTGCCAACAATGTTAAGGGCGGTAGCAAAATACAAAAAAATCTTCTAAAAACGAATAGAGTTAGAATATGAGAGAAGCAAAGACATTGCCGTAATCCGCATATATCGGGACTAAAAAGAGAATAGTAAGCAACAAGCGACCTTTGGGTCATGCCCATAGTTTCTGTCTCTTCGAAGACGACCGTGGAATACCAATATCTGTTGTGACACGACGAGTGGATCCGAACACAACTGCACCACCAGCCGCGCAATTTACAAACCCAGTCCAGCATCCCTGGCGTATTTAGCGGAAGGAAAGCTCGTGCGAAACGCTGTGATTGCCTATCTTGGTTTCGGCGGACGCGCTCTCGAGATGTCGTTCGGGGCTGATTGCATATGGTTACCTTGGCTCTTCTATTCGGCAGTCCAGAATAGCAACATGGCTAAGCTCATACCCTAGTGCGCACAAAAAATTCGTATAAAGAAATAGGCAAACTGGTTGCCTAACTGGTCGCCTTCTTGCAAGATGCCCGCGAAGAGCGATGGCCATTGGTGGCACACATAAATGTAAACACAGGGTGTCAGCCCCCACACCGAACCGGCAATATACCTCGCATGAACAATACTCCCGCCGCAAGGACGAACCGGGCAGCGACTCTGCAAACCTCGAATTTCCAAGCGTCCGACTGATAGCTACACGGATGGGTGGCACAGCGTATGCACGATGGCAGGGTTTTTAAAATCTCGATTCAGCAAGCCACCCGGGTAAAATGATACCTTGGTAATAATATGTGTTACCTAGAACAACGCATACCTATGATTCTTTGAAATATCTCCGCCCAGCTGGCTATCCTGACGTAAGGCAACCGACAGAGTATTCAGGTCTATTGATGCGCTATGATTCAAAGATCCGTTTGGAGGTTGAGCAGATACATCGGCATCAGGGTGTCTTGTTTATACACCCGGCGTTTCACACCTTCTCCGCAATTTACGGCCCGTCCGGATCCGGGTGATGACTGCAGCGAGAGGATGGCTTCGCCTCCCTCAGGTGTGGTGTCGAAGGGGTTAAGTTAATGTGCGCGCTAAGCTGGCGCCGGGGGAGTCAAGGCCACTGGGGGAGTTAGGCCACCCCACCAAATTCAATTGATCAGCTTCAACGCGCAATATCTCCACAACGCCAATTTGAATTCAGTTAAGGTTAAGTATAGCCTGCTTTATATGTGTAGCCGCTTTAGGGATAGACTTGTTAGCCTTATCTACTGTCTTCTTTATAGCCTTCTCTACCTTTGTTATCCTTACCTAGTCTTAGGTAGCTTTAATCTTAACTACGTTGCTAAACCGCTTATTTAGATTAATCCTAACCTATTTTCTTATATACTAGCTTATAAACTAATAATTAACTTAAACTTATAAACGTTAATTTTAAGCTTTAAAGCCTGCACTACTACCTTCACCAAAAACCACCTACCGCAGCCGCAACGTTAACCTCCCAAGTAAATATAGAGATAATCCAAATTCATCGCAAGCATCTACTTACTACTCTATTATAAAATCTCGTGATAATAGCTACTGTGTGGGCCAGGATAACCTCACTTTTGTGGGTGTGCAAATGGTGTTAGGTAGCTCGCTACATAGGCAGCCTTGGTCGCCGGCTTGAAATGAAATTACGTGAGGAGTACGAACTCAAGGCACTCCTAGCCATTGACCGGAGTACAGCATTCAACATGCGGCTTAGACTCGGGACCGACCAAGGCCTGGTCACATGACTTCTCTATTTGGCCAGGTGGGGGGCAATATGTTTCTATTGGTTGAGCGGCAAGTAGGCCTGTGACCTGTTACAAGATAGAACCTGGGCTTCGATTACGGAGTCCGAGGGCATGCTAATCTGCTTTTTTTGCTTCAGACATCAGACTCAAACAAGGTTTGAACCAATTAGCCTACAGTCATCTCTGTGAAGGAGACACAGAAGTCGGTAGGGGTGGCGCGTTGCGTATCTGTATTCAGGTAGCTTGGTTACTCTCACATGGGTGATTGAGCACATTGGCCGCCAGGTAATGGAGAGTCTTCACAGTTTTGCTATAAATGTGGGACAAAGGCATACCAAATGATCACTCTCTGAAGCCTCGCGTTTATGGAGTGTATTATATAGCTTACCTGGTGGTTCAATCTGTTCCATTTTGTTGAAAACTTCCATAGGGTCTCAAACCTCCTTTGTTATCATCTCTGTTCGGGATAAGAACCGCTAAATACCTAGGTATCTAGACGCCCCGTGAGAAGCAATCATGCATTCAAAAGACAATACCGCAGATGAGCCCACCCCAATCGCCATTATCGGCATGTCTTTCAAGCTCCCCGGAGACTCAACCTCTCCTGAGACATTATGGTCAATGATGGTGGATGGCCGATGCGCTTCTCGCGAATTCCCTGATGACCGACTCAATGGGGCTGCACTGTACAATCCAGATCGCAGTCGTGGCGAGAGTGTAAGTGGGCGAACAATCCGACTTTGCACTTCTCACGTTTTATAATCATGTACAGATACCGCTGCGCGGTGGACATTTCATTAACGAGAAACTGGGCGTATTCGATGCACCATTCTTTTCGATTTCCGCCGCTGAGGCTGTGGGTATGGATCCGCAGTCCCGAGCACTGCTAGAGACGACCTACAGGGCGCTCGAGAACGGTAATACTATTTTTTTTTTCCTTCTTCCACTTACTAACTAACGGTGCTGCAGCCGGTATACCCATCGAGAAGATATCTAACAGCAACACATCGGTCTACACGGGAAATCTGGCAGACGATTATAAGTTCCTCACTTCTCAGGACATTGAGGAAAACTCAAAGTACCAGCTGATGGGCATGACGGGCCTACTCTCTGGCCGCATCAGCTGGTTCTTCAATCTCAAAGGGCCCAACTTCACAATTGACACCGCCTGTTCAAGCAGCTTGGTCGCCTTGGATGTGGGTTGCCAGAGCCTCTATTCAAAATCGGCAGATATGGTGAGTTATTAACTCTATCGGGATCGTACAAACTAACTAAGAGACGAATGATAGTCCATAGTTACTGGTTGCAGTCTTCTCTTCTCGCCGAACTTCTTCCACATGCTCAACAACATGGGGATGCTTTCCCCTGATAGTACATCCTTTAGTTTCGATAAGAAGGCGAATGGGTATGGCAGGGGTGAGGGCATTGCTGCGCTGATCCTGAAGCGGTTGCCAGACGCCCTACGAGACGGCGATACTATTCGTGCCGTCATTCGATCGACTGCCGTAAACCACGATGGCCGCACACCTGGAGTCACTCAGCCAAGTAAGGACTCGCAATCAAGGCTCATCTTTGACACTTACGCCAAAGCCGGTCTTTCGATGGAGCCAACAAGATATTTTGAGGCTCATGGGACTGGAACCCCGGTCGGAGATCCGATTGAAGCCTCTGCAATTGGAGAGGTATTTAGAAACGTTCGGTCCCATAACGATCCTTTATACATAGGATCCATCAAGTCTAATATTGGACATGCTGAGGGTGCAAGTGGGCTGGCTTCAGTCATTAAATCTATTTTGATCCTCGAGAGGGGCCTCATCCCGCCCGTGGCCAATTTTGAACAGCTAAACTCACGCATCGACGCCGCTGAATTGAAAATCAAGATACCCACCGAACTGGTACCCTGGCCTTCGACGGGCCTAAGAAGAATATCAGTGAATTCATTCGGCGCTAGCGGCACAAATGCGCACGCTGTTTTGGACGACGCCTACCACTTTCTCAAGCAGAAGGGCCTGCAGGGCAGTCATTGCACCCAAACCGAGCCTCCACAGGTTGTTACAGCACCCGTAGTATACGAGTTATCGGAGGACACGCTCGCAGGTAGATCCGATTCTGGCTACGAGACGCCGGAGCTTGTTTGTGGCACGTGCAACACTCCGCAGCTCATTGTTTTCTCTGCACCTGACAAGCCTGCATTGCAACGAGTTACTACACTCTACGATCAATGGGCTGCAGAGAACTGGCGAGCCGTCAATAACAGGTCTGGGTTCCTTGGAAATCTTGCATATACCCTCGCGCAGCGACGGAGTCTATTCAATTATCGGTCGTTTGCCGTAGTAGATGGTGCTCGTTCATTGCGCTGTCTGAAGTCACAGCTATCTTCCGTGACACGAGCCATCAGTCAACCGCGAATGGCTTTCGTGTTTACAGGCCAAGGTGCTCAGTGGGCTGGTATGGGGCGTGAGCTCCTTCGATTTCCCATATTCCGCGACTCAGTGCGCGATGCCGACGCGTATTTGAAAAGTATAGGAAGCGAATGGGGTTGGCTCGATGCCATGTGTGATAATAATGACACTGAATCTATACACCGCCCGATATTCAGCCAGACTCTCTGTACTATCCTGCAGATAGGTCTCGTTGATCTATATCGGAGTCTGGGCCTTCACCCGGCCGCTGTCGTTGGCCACTCATCAGGAGAAATAGGAGCTGCATATTGCGCCGGGGCAATCTCGAGGCATTCGGCCCTGAAATTGGCGTATTTCCGGGGTGTGGTGGCTGAACGAGAAAGCAAGCGGTCGTGTGGAGGAATGATGGTAGTCGGCATGTCCCAGGAAGGCGTCTCTGCCTTACTCGCCGAATTTCCGGATTGTTGTCCGACACTCACAGTTGCTTGCATTAATAGCCCGGAGAGCGTGACAATTTCAGGACCAAGGACGGAACTCGACGTGCTGGATGACGTTCTTGAAGTACGAGGCGTCTTCCACCGTCGCTTGAAAGTCGACGTGAGCTACCACTCACTTGGCTTACAGGTAGCAGCAGCCGAGTACGAAGAGTACGTGGGATTCCTTGAGCCCTGCAATGACACCTGGCCTGCCGCTATTATGGTGTCTTCTGTTACCGGGAATATTGTGGATACGCAGACCTTGCGTACCGTCCACTACTGGGTGCAAAATATGCTTCAGCCAGTGCAGTTTTGCAAGGCACTAACCTTGCTATGTTTTTCGGTTGGGGTACCCATGAACACTACTCCAAATGTGAACCTTCTGATTGAAGTCGGTCCTCACGGTGCATTGCAAGGACCAGTCCGCGACACATGCAAAGTTCAGCCAGCCGCGAGTGATGTTACTTATCACGCAACTATGAAGCGCTTCACGCCAGGGGATCACACTTTTCTTACTCTGCTGGGACAGCTATGGAGCCATGGTGTGGAACTAGACTTAAGTCTTGCAAACTCCCTGGACGGGAGCCATCTCGAACATGATCACCGTAAGAAGGTGATGACTGACTTGCCAGAATACCCCTTCGACCATTCACTCATATATTTGCACACTGGAAGGCTCGGTAAAGAGTTTAGATTCCGCCGCAACTTCAAGCACGATCTCCTTGGCAAACCAGTGCTTGATTGGAATCCGCTTGAACCAAAATGGAAGAATATCCTGAAGCTCTCCCAGCTTCCGTGGGCCAGAGACCACAAGATCAATGGCGCTGTTATTTACCCAGCAGTCGGTATGCTCGTAATGGCAATTGAGGCTGCCAACCAGCTAGCCGATTACAATCGACCCTTAAAGGGCATCAAGTTCACGGACTGTTCCTTCTCGGCAGCTCTAACGGTACCGACAGATACTGCGGGTATTGAGACTCAGCTTACGCTGCGTCCATTGCGAGCAGACTCTGACCGCAGCTCATCATCCTGGGAGTTCCGCGTGTGTTCATGCAAAGATGGTCAATGGCAGGAGCACAGCCATGGGAATGTTCATCTCGACTTTGGCACATCCGAAGCAGCGTACCAGGCTGAAAGACTTCGGCAAGCTCAAGATGCGTACCGACTCGTTGACTCTAGCGGAAGACTACGACGGACGAAGGACGAGTTCTACAACTCTGCGTTCAAATCCGGCTATACATTTGGGCCGACATTTCGAGCTCTGGAAGATCTTGTCTTTAGCGATAAATTCAGGCCTCAGATTATAGCAAACGTGCGGCCATATGTATGGAAAGAAGTTGACGGAGCAAATCATTTCCAGTCTCATGTCGTGCACCCCACGACGCTCGATGGTATTCTGCAATCCAGCCTTGCAGCATTCAGTCGTGCTGGGGAAGAGGTCGTGCCCACTGCAGTTCCTACTGAGATTGAGCATCTCTGGATTTCCACATCTGGTCTGAGTCATCCAGGTACAGACGTGGTCAAGACAAGGGCTACTGTGATACAAAAGGGCCTCATCGGATATGAGACGGCGGTTACAGCGCTTGACAGCTCGTTAACAAAGATAGTTCTAGATGCAAGGGGCATCAGGCTCAGATATGTCACTGGGTCATCTGCCGCCGAGCAGCAGGGACGCCACGACCACCAGTGCTATACCGTTCAGTGGAAACCGGACCTGGATCTCCTTGATCCACTTGTGCTAGAGAGCCTTGACTCAGACCTCCAAATGGGAGTGCTTAACATGCACCCATCGAAGGTGCAGAAAACGCTTGTCAATTATTTGGACCTGAGTACATTCAAGAGGCCTGACATGGAGATTCTCCATATCAACACCCTCAAAGATCCAATGCTTGCCACACTGCTGCAGCACATTCTTGGACCCGAAGAAGATGGTGAATCCACCCTACCCTGCGCCAAGTTTGCCTCGAGAGAGCATAACTCGGATGTTTTGGAGCTTCCAACAGAGGAGGCCGAATACAATTATCCAGAGGCGTACGATCTGATTGTACTGTCTTGTAATTGGGACTCAACGGACTTGCTTCATGGTATTCAGCGGCTGCTCAAGGCAGGAGGGAAACTGATTATCGCTTCGAATGAGAAGTCCACGACATGCACCAAGCCAGCCAAAGAATCAAAAATAGCAATTGATTGGATAAACAGACTGCAAAGTCAGGGATTCTCCGATACAAGCGCCCTCTCCGAGGATTCTATAGATGACGGAACGCTTATTATATCGTCCAAAGCCACGCCAGTGTCGTCCACTGCTGGAGAACCTGCCCGCTATCGACTGCTCATGGATGCAACGCCGTATCAAGAGGAGCTCGCATTTTACCTTGAGGAAGCCCTCCGAAAAACTGGATTGCAATGCGATACGCGCTATATCGGCGATATGGAGGTTGAGTTAGATAGCTCTAAGGTCGTCTATGTTTTTCTATCGGAGCTCGAACGGCCATTTTTGGAGGATATCTCGAAGGAAAGTTTTATCCGACTTCGCAACATCCTAATCGCTTCGAAGAAGTTGCTCTGGCTCACCGGTCAGGCCAAGTCCGGCCTTCCCTCGCCGGATCGAGCAATTTGCGAAGGGGTGACAAGAGTGCTCCGCGTTGAGAATGAGAACTCGGTTGTCGTCACAGTGTCTCTGGAGAAAGATCGCATCTGTACGTTGGTCCAAGATATTCTACATTTTGTCAAGGGTACTACATTCTCCACGTCGCAAGGGTACGAAGTTCAGTATCGCAAGATCAACGGGCAATTTTACATAAGCCGCCTAACTGTTGCGAATGACGCGTCACGAGTGGTAGCAGGGAATGCAACGGAATTCCATTCGAAGATTCAGCCATTCGGGGCTGGCCCGCCATTGAGAATGACGGTTGAGACACCCGGTCTTCTCGACAGCCTTCACTTTGTGGAAGACGAATTCACTGCAGAACCTTTGGCGCCCGACGAGGTCGAGATTAAGGTTGCCATGGTAGGCCTCAATTTCAAGGATTTGCTTCTCGCCTTAGGACGTGAGAATGGAAGTACATTTGGCAACGAATGTGCTGGCACTATCAGCCGTGCTGGATCAGCGACGACTTTCATGCCGGGTGATCGAGTATGCACATTCACTGCGACTGCCTTCTCCTCGTTTGTCAGAGTAAAAGCCCACAGCGTGGCCCGTGTTCCTGACGCCATCACCCTTGCACATGCAGCTGCGGTACCGACCCAGTTTGTTACTTCCTGGCACGCCATTTACGAAATCGCGAATCTCAAACGAGGGGAAAGTATCCTCATCCACTCGGCTGCGGGAGGCACAGGCCAAGTGGCAATTCAGATGGCGAAACTCCGAGGCGCGGAAATCTTTGCTACAGTTGGTTCGGACGAGAAGAATAGGTTCCTCGTTGAGCACTATGGGATCTTGGAAGACCATGTGTTTAACAGTCGTAACACCGCATTTGCTGATAGCATACTCCAGAAAACAAACGGGCGTGGAGTTGATGTTGTTCTTAACTCACTTTCCGGAGAGAGCTTATTAGCTTCTTGGAACATCATTGCACCGTATGGACGATTCGTCGAAATCGGCAAGAAGGATATTCTCGCCAATAGCAATCTCCCTATGCGACCGTTCAGTAGGCGCGCAACCTTCTCAGCAATTGAAACAGGTCTTATGAGCGCAGAGTTTGGCGCAAAAGGACGCGACATAATTGAGCGGAGTCTCGAGATGCTCGCCAACGGTACACTGCAATCCGTGACGAACTTCGATGTTATGCCTATCTCCCAGGTCCAGGAGGGCATGCGTAAGCTCCAGTCAGGCAACTACTATGGCAAAATCGTGTTTGATATGGATGATGATGCTTGGGTTCCTGTAAGTAAAAGTTGCCTCCAACAGCAGTGCTCTGCTAACCCTTCCAATAGACAAGGATCAAAGCAAAATCAACCTGGAGCTTCGATCCAGATAAGACATATGTCATTGCTGGAGGCACTGGAGGCCTTGGTCGTGCCATTGCGTCGTGGATGATCAAGGAAAAGGGTGCCAGGAATTTGCTGCTCTTATCCCGTTCAGGTATGGCTGCTGCCGGCGCTGAAGAGACCGTAAAGGAACTTAGCGAATATGGTGGAATCATCGAGGTGTCCTCATGCGACATATGTGACATATTTGCTTTACGCTCCACCCTGGAACTCTATCACGGCAGGATGCCCCGCATCGGCGGATGCATACAGTCTTCAATGGTATTGCGGGATAGTATTTTTGCCAATATGTCCTACGAGGACTGGAGAGCCTGTACAGACGTGAAAATCATTGGCTCCTGGAACCTCCATACACTATTACCTGAGGACATGGATTTCTTTGTCATGCTTTCGTCCATAGCAGGTGTCATCGGCTCGGCTGGACAAGCAAATTACGCCGCCGCAAACACGTACCAGGACGCACTCGCTCACTACCGCACCGTACGCGGACAGAAGTCAGCAGTCTTGGACCTTGGTGTTATGCTTGATCATGGCGTTCTTGCTAATAATACGGTTCTGCGTGAGCGCATCTTGGCTCAAGGTCTTCTGGCTCCTATTTCAACGAGGGAGCTTTACGCCCTCCTGGATCACTATTGTGATCCTCGCCGCGCCAATGAGAAGCCGGAGGATGTGCAGTTGGTCATAGGACTTACGCCTCCATCTCAAGCACATGCTCGTGGTGTTCTGAGAAATCATGCATCGTTGTCGCTCCCTTTCTACAGCCATATCTACAACAGCAAGGCCGCTCATGCCGCGTCAGCCAGCGGAGGAAGGTCACCAGAGGACGAAAGGCAACAGGCCTTCGTATCTGCTCCCACTCTTGCCGAAGCCGGCGCTGTCATTTCTAAAGCACTCGTCGAACGGTTAATCAGTATGACACCTGGACTGCGGGATTGCATTGACGTCAACGTGCTGGATGAGCCGATGTGGAAGTTTGGCATTGATTCTCTACTCGCCATCGAGCTGCGAAGTTGGTTCTCCAAAACCTTTGCGGCAGATGTGCCGATATTCGAGATTCTGGGTGATGAAACCCTGGAAAGTTTGGGGGTGAAGGCCGCCCAGAAGAGTGCTTTAAGGCACAGGGAAGTGGTACCGGAATGATAATGATAGGGGGGAAATAAGGTCAAGTAATCGGGTTTCCAATTGCTCTAATAGCTTTGGTCCGCATCCAAATATATCTCTCGATGGTTATGGTGAAGAAGAGCACATGCAGTCGTTGCAGCTGCTTGTTGAGATTTTATTGTAAAACTGTATAGGAATTGCTTTTTAGTACTGTGAGATATGTATAGTATTGTCTTAAATTTCAAACTCACACGACGCACAGGAGAGAGATCTTATGTGTCGTACGACTATCACCGGGAATCATCATTCCCAATAATTAAATAAAAAATCTGGCGACCCGCCCAACGCGCCAAGCGGTATCCCCTTTGGCCCTTCCGGGCTCAATGCTAAGTGGACAAAACTTAGTCTGCTGGGCGGGCTCTCGAGTAAAATAATAACCGGGCTGTAAGCAATCCTGCGCTCACCACTCTCACCACCCCAACACAACAACGAAACCTAGGATTTATTCGAGTCTTATTATAGTCTATTACGAAACTAGAAATAAATCCTAAAATCTATATTCTAGGAGTTTTTAGCAAGAAAAACGGTACTATTTGTTGGGTGCGACTATCGCTTAGAGCCCAGTCATTATTTTACTCAAGAGGCGGGTAAAGCGAGCGAGTTCCGTACTGATGATCCTGGTCCCTTGGCTGACATGCAGGCTGCAGTGACCAGCTGTGTGCGACCCACCAACGGGAACCAATATCACAGGCGTGGTTCAGGCAAACGTATAAAACCCAACATGTGCTCAGCCTCCTTCTCCGTCGGCATCTATTCCCAACTTCTTCCCCCAAACATTATCCCCTTCACATCGCAAGATGGGGTCGCAGCAGAGGTTAATCGATACGCTGCCTCCGGCCAATCGGCCAAAACCTTTGGAGATCTTGGCTTTAGGTTTCAGCCGTACTGGTAGGCTTGCTGAGTTGATATTTTCTAGAGTGGTTGCAACTAATACGAATTTAGGAACTATGTGTTCGCTTGCCCTATACCTAACATGATGATGTTGTGTGCTAATACGCTTTGCTAGCACTCAAGGTCGCATTGGAAAAGCTAGATTACAGAGTATATCACGGATCCGTCGCAGTTCGGCGCTGGGAGAAGAAACACCTGGACCTCTGGGAGGAAGCCCTCAAAGCCAAGTTCTTGGGTGAAGGAAAGCGCTGGAATGGTGATGACATCGACAAGATACTCCAGAATTATACGGTATGTAAATTCCCCCACAGATACATCCTGGTAACACAGATCTACGTAACACGGATCATCTCACGCTGTTTTCTAGGCCATTGAGGATATTCCCAGTATTCTCTTCGTTGATGAACTGTTGGAGAAGTTTCCAGACGCGAAGGTAGTCCTTACGAACCGCGATGTTAACTCGTGGGAGATGTCTTTACGAAACACTATCTTCAAAATTATGAAATGGAAGACGCTGCCCTTCATTGCTTGGCTCGATCCGGTAACATTTCCCGCCTTCTACTAAAGGATGACTAGCTGATCTCTCTTCTAGCTCCTTTGGCGACCGTATTACGGCATGATGACCATTATCGCCGATCAATGGACCGGGGGCGATCTAGATAATAGCGAAGCACTCCGTCGCTTCTATACTAACCATTACGCAGACGTTCGTAGTAAGGTTCCTAAGGATCGCTTGCTTGAGTTTGACTCAAAAGATGGTTGGGGGCCGCTCTGCAAGTTCTTGGGGAAGCCTGTGCCGAACGAGCCGTATCCAAAAGTAAACGATGGGCAGTGGCTAGTCAAAGCCCATAGTTTTCTTTTCTACTATCGTCTTTGGGCTTGCACAAAGAAGTATATTGGTGCTATAGTTCTTCTAGCTGCCATCAGTGTAGGATACTGGAAATATACAGCAGCGTAGTATAAAAGAAATTATCCGCAAATCCTCGTCTATTCGGCTTTTTCAAATAATGCCTACTCTAGATAAATATATCTCTGTTGGGAGTATAGGGAATCGAACTGACGCACTTATACGATCCCATTGTGAACATTCACTAATAGATCGGCAAGATACTTCTACATAAGAAAAGAGCCCTTTCTAGTTTACTAGTTACAACTCCATCAAAAGAAGCAGCTATTACTATAGAGGCCTAATGATACCTTAACTAGCGATCGTCTAACAGACCATACTAATAGTGCGAAGTATAGGGACACCTAGTAATACCGCTTTCCACAAATCTGGCGATTGCCTAACAGATCTGAAAGATTTATAAACTCAGAATCTCCCTAACGCAGGACTTGATTCTAACAAGGATTTGCGTCAACTTGGGGAGAACTAAGTTGCATTATGCGAGTATCACTGCCATGGGTGATAAGGAACACCAAAATCCGGTATGGACGCAATCACCAAGTCAGTTTCCTATCAAATCAAGAAATACAAATGCTATCTTTTCAGCAGCATGCTATGTTATCGGTTGATGTGGGAATAGAGACTTCTCAATGCTAGGAGATAAATCGCCTATGATTATCTAGCGCCGGAAATGGCGTTGAACATGGATAAGAGACTCATGTCTAAGACTGAGTCCTGCCTTCGCTACTGGAATTGCTACTAACTATACACTATCCCTTTCAGGAGTACGTTTGTACGTCTGTCCATGCTTTTAAATTTACCCACTAAGTACCTAGGTAGAAATTTATATTCAAAGACTTTTTTTTGGATTCTTCTAACGTCCTGGTATGCTAAAGATTGAATATTACGATAATGCAGTGGATCGCGCAAATTCTTTGGATCATAACATAAGGATTGTCGCGTAAGAGCGGCATCTTGCTATAAGCGCATTCCATATCAGCCTATGACTCGTGTGAAGGGCAAGCACTTACCAGGGGCATTCTGTGTACCGACCTGTCAGCTTCGATGCGATTACATGTCTGTTTTACAGAAGATTTAACAGAAAAAATTGGGAATTTGGGTGCCGGTTGAAGATGCGCTTAACTTTGTTAGACAACATCATTCAACACAACTTACAAACACTTACATGGTAGGATCCTCCGCCAATAATTTTGGTATAGGAACCAAGATGCCACCAGAGATCGATTCGAAACATCAATATGCCTGCATTTCCCTGTACCCAAGCCTGTTGCAGCTATGATATACATGAACGCTTTGTCCTTGTTTTCTTGCGAGAGCCTTTTCCATTGGATTAATTCTTTAGAGCAAATGTTATTTATATTAATCAAACGGTTATACTCAGCTCCGGTCTCTGTCTATAGGAGCGTTGAGCACTAGTGTATCAAATTTTGCTTCATTGATAACACTCACCTCACGCTCCTTCAATATTTCTTCGTCCTTGAGATAGTTTTTAACGACCATTGTGTTGAATTTTCCAGGGTTCGAAAGGTTGACTGAGGTTTCCAGATGTGGCGGCGAAGACTGCACTTATGATCATCGAAAAGGCCAGGTTTTGTAGAGTACAACCGCAATCACTAACAGGAGGTGGTAGCATCGCCTCTGAGGACTCACAGTGATTTGTCTTAGATACGGCTCTGTTAGTGCAATCCTGCAAGTTTCGATATATTTGTCTGAGCTGATTCTTTGCCCATGTTGTCCGCAAATCCCATAGATAGTTAAATCTAACAGATTACGGTTCGATGTTTCCGAGATATGGGCTGGAGAGCTTGAGCTAGTCATTTTCTCCTTCTATGGATATAACCCACGTCAACTGAGATATCATAGTATACAGCATGAAGACTTACGCTATGGCCGTCATCATGCCCATGGTCCATAACTACTCTAAACTATCAGGGGTTAGGAGGCTTCGTAGTCATAATGGGTGGAATGCCTTCGAAAACTGGCAAATAAATATCGTGGGAGCTTTGCTGTCGGCGTTTGCACAAATAGTTTGGAGTAGTGAGATGCATTATATAATCCTTCAACCGCCAGACCAATAATTCTGATTTGGCAGAGTGGCTTGGTGAAACCGGCTGCATGCAGCAAAACGCACATTCCAAGGTGGAAGGACCGGTGAGGTTTTGGAGGCTAAGGCCTAAGCCTAGGCTGACAGTAGCATGGCCAAAACTCAGTTGAAGCACCCTTTCTCAACTATAACCATGTCCCTGGGAATCTACCCTGGGGGGAGTGAGGGACAGGTCGCGAACTCTCTGCAAGGGTCCCACATTGATGTGGCTTTGCCTAGTTTAGCTTCCATAGGTCCCCATTTTGGCTCCCGCTGTGAAGCCCATTTCCAGTGCCAGTTTCGGCTCTCACTCCTCTTCCGAAACCCGATTTTGACACCGAATTGTGACACATATCCGAGTTGCCGTTTAGGGAGTATATCCAAAAAAAAACCACCGCGAGGTATTTAGAAAATAGAAGTTATCCTTCCAAAATGCGAAGATTTGAGACTAATGTTTCAAGGTCGGTGTCACGGCTATCAAATAGTGGGTGATTCTGGGCGTTAGCGAAGGAAGAATGTTGTTACCTACGCCAAGACTTCTGGAGCAGATCAAGTGAGGTAGCCCTCCAAGAATACAAATACGGGCATGGAGAAAGGGTTAACGATTAAGTACCGGTATACGGGTTCGCAGTCAGCCCTTGAGGTCTACCTTGTTCATCCAGCCATATTGACCCCCACACCATCTGCGCAGGCTTCTAGTGAACTTCAACCTCAACGATCATCTCTCTCTCCCCACGGAGGACAAAAACGCCACTCAGGGTTGTGGCCAGCGTCCTTCTGAACTGAGCACTCATCGGAGAACTTGACCGTACGCCGAGCCCACTGGAAGTGGCAGTACCGGCGGCTAAACTAGAGGCGCTCAAGAGCATGGCCGCGGTTGAGTTGGTCGCTTTTTGCAGCGGCACTCAGTAATACCTCGGCCTTTGAGTGCTGCAAGTAGCTGAATTAGTTTTCGGTGAGTCTAGGACATGTAGATTGCTGGTAAAGACGAAGTACTGTTCATTTGGCTCGCTACGGAGGGTGGCTCGCTACAGAGGGATAGACGTTGTTAGGAGAATCAGCCTACATTTTATCTGCCATTCCTGCTGAGCCCATCCACTCAATATACTGCTCGATATCCTTCTGCATTGCGTTTGTTGCATTGACGAGTAGGCCAGTAATTGGAGTCTTACCGGCCTCTTCCTTCATCGTGTTGATAAAACTATTATTGAATGCATCGTTGATGTTGACCTTCGCAATGCCACACTCGATACACTCTTTGAGCAGCTTCTCCTGGAACCACTCCGCACCAGCGCCATGCAATACCAGATTGACTCGGTCGCCAACTTTTCTATGTATCCTCTTCAGTCGTTCATAATCCAGCTGTGGCCCCTGGGGACCGTATTTTCCGTGCACATTACCAAAGGCTGGTGCTAGCCAGTCAATGCCTGTTGCAACAAATTCTTCAGCTTGTTCGGGCGTCGTAAGAATGGCCTCCAGCCCTGCTATATCAGCGACCCCGTCCTCCCCGCCGTCTATCCTGCCCGGTTCCGCTTCAGTCACGATTCCTCGCTCGTTACAGTATTTGACCAGCTCCCTAGTCTTGTCTAAGTTGTCATCGAAATGGCTCATGTCGACCATAATGCCGTCCAGCCCTTTCTTATAGTTCGCAGCTTGCTTGACGATTTCAGGTGTTTGTGCGTGGTCCATGTGTAACGCTACGGGTACTGAAGCATTGTCGGCAGCCTCTCGTGCTGCGTGGAGGAGGATGCCATCTGCAAATTCGATCGCCCACGGGAAGAGCTGGATAATGACAGGAGCACGTTTGGCTTCTGCGGCCCGGACAGATGCTAGAATACCTTCAACATTGTAGCAGCATGTTGCGCATACTGCATAATTATTTGCTGCAGCATGCTTGACAAGCTGAACGGCTTTGTTTTGAGAGAGTTGCGGTGCCATTGTGACTTTATTGGTTTTAGTACGGTCGTGAGATGAGAGGAAAAGCGAGGATTAGTCCTACGGGCTCTTAAGGTAGAAATCCGGCTCAATCTTGAGCAATATGAGTCCCCTCCCGTTCCCGATGTTGTTATCCCGATCCTTCGGCACGTGTGGGGCATCGGCATCTGCTTTGGAAAATAGGTAGTGAGAGTACACGATGTCTAGCCAACCACCGGCTAATGACGACAATTTGAATCCCATTGGATGCTAATTTGATTCAAATAACCCGGCATTTGGACAGTTCGTCTTACTCGAAAGGGCCTGCCGCGGCGTCTGAATTCTCCTTCTGAAGCGATTGGTCGTTACGGTCGCGGTGTCGCAAAGCGTCATTCCAGAGCTTTATACTGTGCACTTCAAGCTGAAAGAGCTCATACTCACGGGATGAGCCGGATTCGGGCTGTGTGTGTAATGGAGGTTGAGGCTAGGATCGTTAGGGGGTTGGATTACATCATCGCTCTACCGTTTTAGCGCGACCACACGCGTCGCGTTCCTTCCCCAAAATAATTAGAGTGGTTCGTGTCCGACAAGACTCTCACATCTACATCGCAAACATGGCACGCGGTGTCGAAGGCAACGAAATGGCCACGCCTCGCCCTTCGCAAAAGAAGCAGCCGCCTCCAGGCTCACAGTCGGCGAAAAGCCAAAAGTCCATTCTGGGTTTCTTCCAGAAGCAGTCAACCAATTCGCCAAGTCACGCGCCTTCTAGTCCTGCAACATTGAAGAAGGCGCCCGTCTCTACACTATCTACGTCTGCTTTCACAAGACCACCAGCCTCTATCACGCCGGTTCCCAGCAGTGATGCCCCCGTGCCTTCAAGCCCTATACGGCAGGAAGTCGAACTCCCGCTTGGGAGAAACAAGGAGAATGGTCTGTCATTCACTCCACCGTTGCTCACCAAGACTAACATTGCCTTGTCAGAAGTTGCAGGCGTAGCTATCGGTAGTCCCTCGCGAAAGGTAGGTCACAGAGGTCTTGTCGATGCCGAAGTTCATCTGCTAATATTTCGCAGGCTAGGAAGACCGTCAATTATGCCGAGTCCGAAGACGATGAAGACGAAGACGAAGTGCTCGGCCCAATTGCGAATAATTCAAGGGGCAGGGTTTCGAAGCGTCGGAGGGTTGCCATCGAGGACGACTCGGATGATGACTTTGGACTAGATGCTGCGACCCAGCAGGCCATGCTTGAAGAAGGTAGGTCGGACGGCAACGTTGTCATGTGGTCGGATCTGGTCATACAATACAGGACTGAAAGCTAATCATAAGACAGATATTGACGACTTCATCGTACCAGACGGTTCTGATGAAGAGGAGGTGGTTTCAAAGAAACGCAAGCGACCATCATCAACGAGACCAAAAATCAAGTCCTCACCTCCGCCGGTGATCCTATTCAAGGAGGAGACTGAGGAGGATGTTGTCATGGATGGTGCTTCCTCAGCACAGAAGTGGACTTACAATCCTGAAAATCCAATCATCTACGAGCCACGCCTGCATACCCAAAAGACGAAAGAGAGTGCAAGCAAGAAAAAAGAGAGACCATCTGCTTCAGAGCCGGAAAAAAGATACACATGGCTAGCAAATATGCAGGACGCCGACCGCCACCCTGTTGGTCACCCGGACTACGATTGTCGGACACTCTACATCCCTCCTTCAGCCTGGGCGCCGCCACCCAATGGATTCTCGCCATTCGAGAGACAATACTGGGAAATCAAGAGCAAATTTTGGGACACAATCGTGTTCTTCAAGAAAGGCAAATTTTACGAGCTCTATGAAAAAGATGCTACCATTGGCCACCAGCTTTTCGATCTGAAGTTGACTGACCGTGTCAATATGAGGATGGTAGGAGTGCCAGAAGCATCTTTGGACATGTGGGCAACTCAATTCGTGGCGAAAGGTTACAAAGTCGCTCGAGTTGACCAGATGGAATCAGCCCTCGGCAAAGAGATGCGTGAACGTGATGACAAGAAGCCTGCAAATTCGAAGGCAGATAAGATTATTCGAAGAGAATTAGCCGCTGTGTTAACATCTGGTACACTTGTTGATGCTGGCATGCTTCAAAACGACATGTCAACATATTGTATGGCTATCAAAGAGATTGACAGAGATAATCTGCCAGCTTTTGGTGTAGCCTTTGTTGATTCAGCAACCGCGCAATTTCAGCTTTGCGAATTTACAGATGACATCGACATGACCAAATTTGAAACACTCATTGCCCAAATGAGGCCTGGCGAACTGCTCATAGAGAAATCCTGCATTTCAGCAAAAGCTTTACGGATCTTGAAGAACAACACGGCACCGAGCACGATTTGGAACTACTTGAAGCCGACCAAGGAATTCTGGCCAGCTGATATCACGATTCGGGAAATAGAAGCGAACAGCTACTTCGAATCTCCTACTGAGGACAACATCAATGCTTGGCCACCAGTGCTACGGGAAGCACGTGAGCAAGACTTAGCCATGTCGGCTTTCGGCGCGCTTCTGCAATATCTTCGTACGCTCAAGATTGAGCGTGATCTAGTGACTTGTGGTAATTTCCAATGGTACGATCCAATTCGGAAGGCTACGAGCTTAGTGCTTGACGGGCAGACCCTCATCAATCTTGAAATCTTCGCCAATAGCTTTGACGGAACCAGTGAGGGCACGCTATTCGCAATGCTTAACCGATGCATCACTCCGTTCGGCAAGCGGTTGCTTAGACAATGGGTTTGTCATCCTCTGGCGGATGCGAAAAAGATCAATGCTCGGCTTGATGCTGTGGATGCATTGAATGCTGATCCGACCATCATGGACAACTTCAGCTCTTCCCTCAGCAAATTGCCGGATCTTGAGCGACTGATTTCACGCATTCATGCTAATAGATGCAAGACTCAAGACTTCCTGAAAGTCCTCGAAGGATTTGAACAAATTGAATATACGATAGGTCTTTTGAAGCAATTTGGCGATGGCGAGGGTGTAATTGGGCAGCTGATTGCTTCCATGCCGGACCTTGCTTCAGCGCTATCACCATGGCAATCAGCCTTTGATCGTGACCTTGCTAGGAAGGAGGGCATTCTTGTTCCAGAGTCTGGTGTTGAAGAAGATTTCGACAACAGCCATCAAGAAATCGATGATTGCAAAGCCAATCTTGAGAAGCTCCTAAAAAAAGCACGAAAAGACCTTGGTAACAACGCCATAGTTTACCGCGACATTGGCAAGGAAATCTACCAATTGGAGATTCCAAAGAAGGTCAAGGTGCCGAATAACTGGGATCAAATGTCGGCAACTGCCAAAGTAACCCGATACTATACACCTGAACTTCGAAAGCTCGTACGAGCTATCCAAGAGGCTGAAGAAACCCATGGCCAAATTGTACGAGAGGTGGCCAGCCGCTTCTGTAAAAGATTTGACGAAGACTACAAGACATGGCTTGCAGCTGTGAAAATCATTGCTCAGTTTGATTGTTTAATCAGTCTGGCTAAAGCATCCGCTTCTCTCGGTGAGCCTAGCTGCCGCCCGCAATTTTCAGAAGGTGAGCGCAGCATAGTCAAATTTGAAGAGCTTCGTCATCCGTGCATGCTCAATACGGTCGATGATTTCATACCCAACGACATCAGGTTAGGTGGCGATGAAGCAAACATCAGCCTTCTTACTGGAGCCAATGCTGCTGGTAAATCGACTATCCTCCGCATGACATGCGTAGCGGTCATTCTGGCGCAGGTTGGATGCTACCTACCCTGCACGTCAGCAACACTCACACCTGTTGACCGTATTATGTCTCGCCTTGGTGCCAATGACAACATCTTCGCCGCGCAATCCACCTTCTTTGTCGAACTTTCCGAAACACAAAAGATCCTATCGGAAGCCACGCCTCGTTCCCTTGTCATCCTTGACGAGCTTGGCCGTGGTACATCTTCGTACGATGGCGTGGCAGTCGCACAAGCTGTACTCCACGACATTGCCACGCGTGTAGGCTGCGTAGGCTTCTTCGCGACCCATTACAGATCGCTAGCGAAGGAATTTGAGCTGCATCCCGAGGTCCAAAATAAGCGCATGCGCATCCATGTCGACGAGTCATCCAAATCGATCACGTTCCTGTACAAGTTAGAAGAGGGTGTTGCGGAAGGCAGCTTCGGTATGCACTGTGCAGCCATGTGCGGCATCCCAGATAGGGTAATCCAAAACGCGGAGAAGGCCGCCAGGGAATGGGAACATACATCCCGGTTGGGCGAGAGGATGGAAGTGAAGCGTGAGGAAGGAGGTGTGTACGTGCCTCTCGGGGTACAGAGCGATGTAGCCTGGGCACTTCGGGATGGGCTTGAAGGTGTGGGTGATAGGGCACTCGATGTACTGAGAGAAGCAATTGCGGCCATGTGAGGCAAAGTCGCAACTGTTGTCATACGATGAATTGTGGAGGATGTTTCTCATTCAAAATGTGGTGCGGACTTAGGGGGGCGGAGGAGTACGGCTGTGCATTTAGGACTGGCACATTTTTACCGGGGATATAGAGCTCGATCTTAGCGATCTTTCAACGCCCGATATTCTCCACTAATTAGCGAATCGTATTGTCCTCGGATGGGTCCTTATTCGGTATCTAGTGTGTAATCAACAAGGGGCAAAGAGCGAAACCAGCACGATGCACGTGGAATACAGAGCATTTATGCACTTCACACAAAAAAAGCGTGAGCATGTTGAATAAGTAATCTATACTCTCTCGAGTACTCAGCGAACCCCTATCAGAGGCTAAGGCGCTGCTCTGATTCTACTATGGCAGAAAATCGGATCCAAGGAAAGAAGCAAGGCCAAACCATGGGCTGTGGGGCAAAACATATACATCAGGGTTAAAAGTAAAAGGAACTGGGATTTCGTATGGTGAGACCGAGAAGTGGGGTCTCTGAACAGCAAAAAGAAGTCTTCTCTGGCGATAAACTAAAAGAAATAATATTTTCGATCAAATCAAGCAGGTATCTCTTTTTCCCCGCTCTAGAAAAAAAGAAAAAAAAGACAAGCACGGTATCTAGGAAGGGTTTCAAAAAGCAAAGTTTCCCCCTTTGTCTACACCGAGATGGATCAATTACAAGTGACAAGAGATAACGAGAGGTACACGCAATGCGGCGAATGTAGGTGTGGTTCGTGGGGCCGTTGGGCATATGTTCGTGTTTGCGGAAGGTGAAGAAGAATAGAGGATATAAGGATATCCAAAAAGCCAAAAGGTGAAATGTAAGCAAGACGGCGGATCTACATGACGGCGCAACAACCGCTCTTGTCCTTACTTGTCTTGACTTGCAGTGCAACACGGGCGGCTTCGGTGAAGGCTTCGTTGACACCTCTATTCTTCATAGCGGAACACTCTGTACTGGATTAGCTATACGGCTCACTGTGTTATCCGGCTGGCTGGTCATCTTACCCAGATACCGTAGCGCCTTGATCTTCTCTGCAACTCGAAGACCTTCGTCGTAGTCGATGCATGGCTTCTCAGGCTCTTCATTCTCTGCATCATCCTCCTCTCGTTTTCGCAGGTCACACTTGAGGGCGACCAGGACAAGCTTAACGTTTGGACAGTTTTCTGCGATTTCTCCCACCCATTTTGTTTCTACATTCTCGAGCGAGTCGGGCGAGTCAACAGAGAAGCACAGCATAATGGCGTGTGTGTCATCGTAACTAAGAGACCGTAACCGATCGAATTCCTCCTGGCCAGCGGTGTCCCAAAGGCTAAGCTCGACGTGAGTGTTATCGATGTAGATGTCTACATATTACGTCAATGGTGTTTCCGCATGAGCATGGAGGAGCGGGTGCAACGAACCGTGAACATAGTTCTCTATACGAATTGTTAGCATGGTCAGGCAGGAGCAGGATTACGGGAGCGCATACCAAACACTGTGGGCTCGCTGGCAAGCAAATTGGGTCAAC
Source organism: Ophiosphaerella korrae (assembly GCA_028456385.1). NCBI lineage: Eukaryota > Fungi > Ascomycota > Dothideomycetes > Pleosporales > Phaeosphaeriaceae > Ophiosphaerella > Ophiosphaerella korrae. The sequence goes on along the minus strand of JALNQF010000104.1, from coordinate 103,488 downwards.
GTCGGGCGCATGTACATGTAGGTGGCGCAAGTGACTTACTATACCGTGGGGAAGTAGCCTCTTGTGAAGACGTTCAGTAGGGAGGTCTTGCCGCATGCGCCATCACCACTGGGGATGCCGGTTAGCGAAGCGTGACATGGCGCATCTGCCGCGACCGCGATGAAGCAAGCAGGTTCCTAGCTAGGGGCTTGACGTACAGTAGCACGAGCTTGCGCTGCACAGACTTTGTTCCACCGCACATGGGCATCGCGACGGCTGGAGGGGAGGCGCGGCAATGGATGCGATTCAAGCGTCGGCTTAGGGATGACAAACGTGGTCGCGTAAGTGATGCAAGGGTGCTGGCACTGGCACTGACAGGCGCGGGCAAGGTGCCAGAGCGTGAAGGTAGCACGGAAAGCGAAGGTGCTGGCGGTGGTAGGAATGGGCGAAGGCGAGGGCAAGAGGCTGTGGGCGAGGACAAGGCGTTCCAGAAGCCGGGTTGTAGAGATGCAGATGAGACCAGATGGGAATGGGTTGAGGATCCAGGCCGGCGAGGTTAAGCCTAAAGGAGCGTCGACTCTTGGACTCCGCAAACAGACCAAGGCCGGCGTGCCTCGTCAAGTGCGATGGCGGGAGCAGGCCACGTGTACAGGGTGGTGATGTGATATAATATGGTGCTATGTATGGTGTCGACAGCACTGCAGACAGGAAGATACCGGTAGATGGATGGTGTGCTGCCTGGTTAAACTCGGCATGACGGATCCAATACCAGACTGGGACCAGCAGCAGCACCCGTGCAGCCCATGCGCCCCAGAAATCAATAGCCGCCGACGCTCGAAGGGTGTTCGGTGCATTGTTCCTTCGGCCCCAGGTTGTCTGTGCCGAACACGCGCACACTATGGACTGCCTGTGTGCGCGCACGTACGATCCCCATCTTCTATTGGCCACACGCGCCTGGGCTCGTAGCTGGCAGTTCGTTGTTCGTTCGTTGGCCTGCGGCGGACAATGCTCGTCCCAATCCGGCTAGTGCCATGGCGGGGTTGCGGCCAGGCACCACCGCATGTCAAGCAGAGCTGCAGAGCACACTACCCCCGCTGCACACCTTTGGGCCAACCGCCGCCTCCACCGCCTCCACCGCCTCCGCCGACAGCTTCAAGACATCTCCCCATACCTGCCTCCTCGCTGCGCCACAACCATGTCAGACGACGATGATTTCATGCAGGACTCAGGCGAGGAAGAGTACGTGTGCACGATAGACGCTTGTGCCCAGCTAACGCAGCACAGATACGACTTCGAATACGAAGACGACGACGACGAGCAGAACGGCGACGTCGACATCGAGAACAAGTACTACAACGCAAAACAGCTCAAGGGCGAGGACCCCGAGTCGGCCATCGAAGAGTTCCTGGGCATACCTACGCTTGAAGAGGAAAAGTCGGACTGGTGCGGCCATGTTGCAATTGCTGGGCCCGAGCTGTGCTGACGGGTTGTAGGGGCTTCAAGGGCCTGAAGCAGGCCATCAAGCTCGAGTTCAAGCTCGCACGCTACGAGCAGGTATATCTGCCGCGTCCAAATTAGAAAGAGCGACCACTGACCCAGACCAGGCAGTAGAACACTACAAGGAACTCCTTACCTATGTCAAGTCGGCCGTCACACGCAACTACTCGGAAAAATCCATCAACAACATGCTCGATTTCATAGAAAAGGCTGCCGAAGATCCCGACGCATACGGGTGCATGGAAAAGTTTTACGCCCTGACTCTGGATATATTCCAGAGCACCAACAACGAGCGGCTCTGGCTGAAGACGAATATCAAGCTCGCGCGGTTGTGGCTAGATAGGAAAGACTACCGCCAGCTAACTGACAAGCTGCGAGAAATGCACAAGGCTTGTCAGCGGGAAGACGGAACCGACGATCCGAGCAAAGGGACGTATTCGTTAGAGGTCTATTCTCTCGAGATTCTCATGTATGCTGACCAGAGAAATAACAAGCGCCTGAAGGTCGGTCCGATGATCCTCTTCCTGCCATGTGCATCCTGAGCTTACGAATACGACAGGCACTATATCAACGGGCGCTTAAGGTAAAGTCGGCAGTGCCACACCCCAAGATCATGGGTATCATCCGAGAATGTGGTGGCAAGATGCATATGAGTGAAGGTAAGCGAGAGCTCCAAGACAGGGACCTAGTGCTAAAGCGTTGCAGAGAACTGGAAGGGGGCGCAGAGTGACTTCTTTGAGAGTTTCAAGAATTACGACGAGGCAGGCTCACTACAGCGGATTCAGGTTCTCAAGTACCTAGTCCTCTCGACCATGCTTTCGGGTTCCAACATCAACCCTTTTGATTCGCAGGAAACGAAACCCTACCAGAATGATCCCCGCATCTCCACCATGACTAACCTTGTGAACGCCTATCAGCGCGAAGATATCCACGAGTACGAAAAAATCCTGCAGGACAACAAGGACCTGCTGCAAGATCCATTCATCGCCGAGAATATTGACGAAGTAACACGGAACGTGCGCACCAAGGCTGTCGTCAAGCTTGTCGCACCGTACACTCGGTTCACGCTGGCATTCATTTCGAAACAGCTGAAAATCTCTCTGCCCGAGGTTCAGGAGATTGTGGGGTTTTTGATTGTTGACAAGCGATTGCGCGGCAAAATCAACCAGCAGAACGGAACGGTGGAGATCGAAAGTAGTACCGACATGGATCGGGTGCAGGCGGTGCAGGAGTGGAGTGCCGCAATTGGAAAACTGTGGAAAACAGTTTTGAACGAAGGAGACGGGTTCAAGTCAGACGATAGTGGTCTAGCGTTTCCTCCTGGCGGCACCAGTGGTCACGGCCTGGCCTGGAATTCCAGTGCTATGGGGGCTAAATCAGGTAAACACAAAGGCAAGGGCAACTTTGGCCGAATGTCGGGCGTTTCTAGCAAAGGATGACTTGCATGCTGGAAGTGTGAGGGGTACAAGACGACCAATAACCGGGAATACGGGCAAAGACCACGGGATGGGATGGTTACACATTACCGTCACTGAGGCTGTACCTCTCCTGAAGAGTGAGACACGATGCCCAGGACGAGAATCAGGGTTGGTTGAGCAAGTAGCACAAGGCAAGAGTTTCCCTTCACATGAGCAGCTTGTTCCCCAAATGGCGTCTCAACAGACTTGGGCAGCGGATTTGTTCGGGAACACAGGTACATAGGCGCCTCTGCTACAGAGGGTCAGCGGCAGAAGATGTATGTAACATGGCCTCGTTCTCTGGTTGCAAGCAGCCAAGAAACCCGGTTGGGCGGTCGTCACGGGCTCCTGCAGCGATGGCGTAGCCCCAGGTGATGTGGCTTGAGATCAAAAAGACAATGCTGACCAGTGAGGTGACATGGGACTCGAGCTTTTCTGTCGACACAGTGGGCGACTCATGCGGATCGTCTGGCTGTAACAGACGCCTGGCTCGGGGAAGCGGCTTAGGCTGGGGGGTGGAGGGTGTAGCGAGGCTCGAGCGAGGCTCGAGCAAATGGGAAAGCAGGCAGCAGCTAGGCAAGGCTGCGTGTGTCGAAGATGCTGGGATGGGGGGCTCGCTTGCGGCGTGGGGACGGTAACTCTCACTCCAGCATTTTCGCCGGGCCGGCCGTTAGGTTTCTTTTTCCAAACGCCACGACGATGCGAACGAATCATGGAGTGCGTCAGGGTGACTGGAGTGCTCGCCGCTTGCTACCTAGTCACTACCTAGTCACTGCTGACTGCTCGCTGCTCAGACTTGGGTGTGGACTATGGAGCTTGGGCCCGTGCAAGAGGGGCAATACCCAAAAGGCGCTTTTGCGGCGTCATGGGTGGTTTTTGTTAAGGGTGCATTCCACGACGTAGTACGAGGCCGCTAGAGACTTGTTCCCTAATCTGCGTGCTACACCAGCCTTGGGCAGGGCTCCGCAATTGGGCTGGCGGTGGTTTGGTACTTGGGTTGGGGCTGCAACGGAGGGCATGGTGGTGGTGGTGGTGGTGGTGAAGGCCATGGTGATAACTACATGGATGTTGGGGTGGGCTGACAAGCCATTGCACCCCGCGCGTGCGTGTGCGTGTGCAGTATTGTGTGTGCTGACAGGGCTTGGGATTGGGTTGAGGGTGCCGTTGCTGGCCTCGTCCATGGCTGTCTTTCTGTTTTTCTTTTGCTCAACGCCCCAGCAGGCGCTGAAGGAGGGTGCAGTGTCCTGTCCGCCCTTGGATAGAGGCTTCTCTTCTTGTGCGCCGTCACGCCTCGCCCTACCCTCTGCTCCCTCCGGTTTCACTTGAAGCAGCCCCATCGCTCCTTGTGCATGAGGCGGCTTTGCACTGACGAGATCGATTCTGTGCTCTGTCCGTCTGCCAGGCTCCTGGTGCAACCAGCCTGGCCGTTTCAAACCGCCAGGACGAATGTGTCGCAGGGTGCTTTGGTGCTTTGGTGCCTGGCAGCCGAGTGAATTCCACAGGCAGGCCGCAGACATCACGCCTGTCTCTCCCATATATTGACGTGCCCCTGGGTCGCAAAGGGTACGACGGCATCACCGCGGACGAGTGCAACTACTAAAAGGCCAAGTTGCCCATCTGTGCAGCAGCCAACTCGTGGGCGAATTGCTGCTGAGTCTGCTGTGGCCTTGTCCATCCACCCAATTGCCAGCCGACCACAGTCACCCACAGGAGGGGGAGGCAGCATATACGACTCGCCCACGCCCACGCCCTTACGCCCATGCTCACTCGCAGACATACATACAGACAGACAGACAAACATACATATATACATACATATACACACCCACACACACACGCGCGCGCAGTCGATCTATCGGCCGCCGAGCACGATGAGCAGACCGTCGTCGGTGTTGACGGGCTTCCACCCGCATGCAACCGGCGGCCAGCACTATGGAGTTGGTCCCGCACTCAGCCCGGGCCAGGTGGATGCGGACCAGGTGAGCCAGGGCCAGTACAATGCCATGCTCCACGGCGGCCTGTCGTTTGCGCGGCCACTACCAATGCGCGCCCCGGTCCACGCTCCCGCCCGCTTTAACCACCACCAGGCCCAGCACGAGCATCAGCAACTCCAGCTGCACCAACACCAGCTCCAGCACCCGCACCAGCAACAGCACCAACACCAACAACAACACCACCAACAACAACAACAACAACAACAACAGCAGCACCACCGTCACCACCCCCTCGCCGCCATGGCTGACCAAGCCTACCTGGCCTCAGACGAGGAGCTGGCTCATCTGCAGAAGCTGTCCAGCGAGTATGAGCCCGAGGCCCAGGGTCCGCTAGTCGGCGAGCGCCAGAGCAGCGCTGCTATCACGACGCAGTATGCCAACGCCGACGCCGTCTATAGAGTCAAGACGGCCGCCCTGCCTGCCAAATACGCCTACTTTCGCACCTGTCGCGGCGACGGCCACTGTGGATGGCGTGGTGAGTTGCCCTCCCCCCTTCTTCTTTCCCTTCTTCCTTCCTCTACTCACCCCCTCTAGCTATCGCCTTCACCTACTTTGAGGCCCTGCTGCGCCTCCAGGACGTCAACAAATTTGGGGCCGAGGAAGCCCGCCTCAACTCGCTCGGCAATCTGCTCGACCATGCCGGCTACCCGCGCGACATCTGGATCGACTTTGCCGACGAGGCCTTCGACCTCCTGCGCAAGCTGGCCGACTCGCTGCAGCGCATGGACGGCGCCGCCGCCGCCGACATCCTGCTCCAGGCCTTCAACGACATGAGCGTGTCCATGGCCATCATCACCTATGTCAAGGTAAGTCCCCTTCCGCCGCCAGCCCTTATTGCTGGCCCCATCTCCTGACCAGTTCAGCTCCTTGCCAGTGCCTGGGTGCAGACACATGCAGACGACTTTAGCCACTTTGTCCCCATGGGCGATGTCAAGGCCTACTGCGCAAACAACATCGAGCCTGCCCAGTGCGAAGCCGACAACATCGGCATCGCCGCCCTTGCTGACGCCCTCGTCAAGCCTGCAGGGTTGGGTCTCGAGGTGTGGTACCTCGACCGTTCTCCGGGCGAGGAGATCAACCGCAGCTACTATGCAGAGCCATTAGACCACCACCAAGTTCCTCTCCCGAACGCCCCCATGCTGAGGCTACTCTATAGGCCGTGAGTATAGCTCCTGCGCCTCTGGCGCCTTTTGCCTCCTCTAGGACTGCAACTAATAGCTCATGTAGTGGCCATTTTGACATTCTTTACAAGGCTGAAGATGTCCCCTTCCAACAGCAGGCCATGCCTGTACAGCCGCCACTACAGGTTGCTCTCGCCAACTACGCCGAAGAATTTGTCCCAGCCTCGTCAAACCTCACCGATGTCATGACCATGATCCCAAGTGTCTACCCCACAGGTTTCAGCCAGAAATGGTCTTCGCTCTCATATGACTTCAGCCCCAGCCCCGTCTCCCAACCGCAAGTTACGGCTGTGCAACCCTACCCATCTGCAGCAACACCCGTGACTCCCGTTAGCACCTCTCCTTTGGATTTCATTATTCCAAGTCACTCCAGCCACGCGAGCCAATACAACCCCTCGAGCCATCACAGCCTTTCCCTCGATCAGCCTCCAGTAACGCTGCCCATTCACCCACCGCCGCCCCCTCCGGTCACTGTTGATCGTCCTGCGCCAGTGGTGGAAAGGGGTGTCGGTCCCTTCAGGCCTTCCATGTACGAACTGGAACCTGGCTTTGGCTCCATAATGCAAGCACAGTCTTTCCAGACCTCGATATTTCGCAAGTAGGTCGCACAAAAGCGGCAAAATACTCGTCAACTAATCCTACTCAGCTCCCATTTCAATACAGCCCATTTTATGAATCCAGACTTCCAACCTGAAGAATGGAATCCGGACGGAGAGTACGCAACCGGCAACAAGGGACGACACAAACACACCTTGTTATGACCGACTTTCTTTCTTGATAACAACCTATTTCGCTTCCCGGGAGGCTTATTCCGGCATATTAGCGACTATTAGCATCGGCGTTCCTCGAGCTTGTGGTCCCTTTTCTTGTTACCTGCATCATCATCATTTCTCTACGGCCTAACCCCCACGATACGATTCACGACTGATCATATTGTTAATCTCTTTTCGGAATATCAATCTGAAATTTTACATATACAAAAAGCGATGGTACTTCCTCGTGCCTGCACTTTGGTCTTTCGGCGGCATCCATTGAATTATCCTAGCATCCATACTCGTATCCTCTCCTTTTCGTTGGCGGAGTCCTGGCACCTTTGTCTTTTTTGTTCTGCGAAATAGCCGACTGCGACGACCGTGACGAATACCGAAGACTATCAACCTCAGGGTACCGACTTTAGAGTTGAGTATCTTTATTGTGGCTTCTAAGGTATACTTTGTTTTTCAACAATTACCTCACCTCTGTCCGCCGTGCAACACCCACAAGAGGTTCAACTAAATCTTTCCTTGCGTTATGCAACCTTATTCGGTATGCGCAGCTTGCTCTATCTCTACGGTCTTCCATCCGCTCCTCAACTACGCTTATCCCCAGTTCTAATCCAGTCCTCCGAGCCTCCCTAGCACGATGAGCTTTCGCCATCGGGTTCAGTCAGCGGCCCCGAGGAGCTTCTGCAAGGGATTACGACTTTTCACAACCCGGACATTAGTCAAGGGGACGCCTGCACTAGCGATATGGGATATACAATCCAACCTCATGGAAACAAATATAGCTTACTATTAGCCAGGCTCCACATGGGTCTTTATTAGGCGTGGATATCACGACGTAATATTGTGGAGGGCCATAGATATGGTAGACATAGCTGCCGAAAAAAATAATAATACAAAATGAGGTATCTCACAAATGTTGGCTCCGGTCAACCGCTTCTCCCAAGCCGTTACTGGTCGTGTTGAAACCCTGATGATACAAGATTGTCCATTATAGGCTGCGTGTGATCCTGTCCAATCCGGCCGCTCCCGTGAGGGGCCCATCCGTCCTCTCTCTCTCGGCACCCACCACCCATGCCCGTTCGCTCCCCGTACCCCTGCTCGTTTCCACCCCTCTGGTCCCCACCTGTTGATTTGCGAACCAAAGCGTAGATACCTACCTATCTAGCCTTTTCGCATACCTAGCACCCACACCCCCTTCATTTACGCCTCCACGTTTCTCATGCCGTGAACACTGGGGCTTCCTTCCCAAGCAGTTGATACCTTACCCCCTTCTGTAGATTGCCCCTGGGTGATTTTCTTTTCTCTTTTCACATGCCTAATAAACAAAGCGGCACATTTTAGAACACGTCCCGTCTCGCATGTATGCCCATGCTGCCGCCGCCGCCGCCGCCGCTGCTGCTGCTGCTACTGCTACTGCTTACTGCTTTGCGTTGCGCGCCACACAATCCACCCTTTGACTGCTGCCCTCTTCTTCCTTGCACACTCATAATCCGGTTGATGCCAGAAATTTCCCTTGCAATTTTTTTTTTTTTTTTTTTTCCTATTGTAGACCATCGATCGCAAACACACCCCACGCAAAATACTAAGCCCATATGCAGGCACGGCATGGGGCTCCAAACAGGCTTTGAAGCGGGGCCGGGGGGGCGTGGGGGAGGGAGGGGAGCGGGACTTGCATGAAAACAAGGGCAATTTATCTGATTTGGCTCAACTAGATATCTACGGTAATAGGTAATATCGCTCTTTTTCTTTCGGAGCCGAGAATACCGAGAGTACCACGATGTGGGGATCTCACTTTTTATTATTATTATTATTATTATTATTATTAGGGATTCTTGGAGCTAAACAAGATGGGGTCCTGCATAATCATCAGACGATTTGCCAAGGGGGCAGCAAGCTTCCGGGGTTGTGCATGGCCAGAGATGGAAGGATGAAAGGAAGAAAAAGGTGGAAAGACGACGAGGATGAAGAAGAGCCATTGCTTCACCGTCTTTTCCACGCAGCATGCGTGACTTGCAGGAAGACGCGCATCTGATGATTACGGAAGCGTGCAAGATCGATCATGCACGCCGCGGTCTTCTGCCATGCGTGCAGCGCCGGCGTTTGCGCCTCTACCAATCCCCATAGTCGCGCTGCCAAAGCTGCAAGAATACACAGTCGTTTTGCACACCGCTAGGACAAGAGCGCCCTCCCAGCAAATAGGCACTCAACTCACTCGATCATTGGCCCGATGGGGCAGCGATCGTCCGCAATCGCGGCAACACTACATGTCGCGCCAATCGAACGGCAAGCAATTCCCGTGTGTTGCGTTCCCCTCGTCACCACCACGAACAATCAAACATGCCACGAGCCTTTTTTTTTTTTTTCTTCCTTCTCCTAACCCGGGAAAAGGTCGTGTGTGGGAACACAGCAGCACGACTGGAAGCTGCGTGATCGCAACGCAACACGCACTCTGGCACTTGATCTTTGCTCCCGTAGCGCAGCTGGCGTTTGTCCCGAATGTAACGTTGGATGGTGGCGCTGAAGGCATAGCTGCCGCCTCGTCAATGGTTGTACCTAGGGGGAGGGGGGGAGGAGGCGGCACTTGCTACCCTGCGCCGTAGACAACCGCGCGTTGATGGCCCAAGTTGGACTTGGTAGGACCCATCATTCGTCCCGTGGTCCTGGTTTGCGTAGTAGGCATATCAAGCACATGTGAGACGCCAATAGTGCTGTGGAATACCTAGTGTCTCGAATTAGAAGCTATCTAAGCTGTAGCATAATCTATCATCGTGTCTCGCACGAAGCATGCAGTTTGATGTCAGATCCTCTAATCATGGCACATTTGACGACTGTCCCTCAAGCCAACGTAAAACCTCGGCCTTTGTTTCTTGTCCATCGTGGATCCAGTAGCAGGTAGGTTAGGAAATGTCAATACATCATCTAACGCAGTTTGAAAGCTGATTACCTGTGATCGGAAATCCTGGAACATTCTCATTTGTTGTTGTGATTGCACGGAGTTTGGCGTGAGAAGGCTATCGCCATTTGCAAATTCCGCTGTTGTGGAGGCGTGCAATAGAATCGTATCCACTATTAATATCAGTAATGTGGATTAAGCAAAATGTCCAAACATCATGTCTATGCAACTCGTATCATTATGGAGAGATATGAGGATATGCAAGAAGGTGGCTACTCCAGCCAAAGCTATATCGAGGCTCTCCACGGAGGCTTACTACCTAACTAGCGGCGGTCTTGGCTTTTTATCCAGGATAACACACACCTAGATGTACCTCTGTAGTAACGAGGAGTTAGATAGCTCAACACCATATTACACCTATAACTTAGCCACCTTGCTCACCTAACCTTGACCCTCTTGGGCGCCTCTAGTAGCATCTTAAAAAGATAATTCATAAGCACTGTTTGTAATATAATAGCTCCATGTAAGTTAAGAAGGAGTGAGAGGGCTTTTGCAGCGCGTTGAAGGAGTGCTAGCAGCGTATACTAGGTGCGCTCATACACAAGCTTATTATGAGTATGCCGTGGGGAATTCAAGCTCGTAGGCGCGCGCGAGGCCGGCTGACCAAATACTAATTCTATCATCTTTGAATACATAAAACACAGAGAGTTTCTACATAGTTTTAGGTGGTGGGTGGTTGTAAATGATGAGGCGTTAATCTCGTGTTGGGCGAAATATTCCAAACTTATGGCCTAGTACTGTAGGATGCACGCTAGAACTAAAATGATACATTGGTAAGACCACTATTAGCGTGCTCTGGTCGCTCCTGCTGCCCATCCACAAAGAAATCCTTCTCCGCACGTAGCTCCGACAACTGAGAGAAGGTGACTTTCTGTATGCGCTGGAGACTTGCAATTTGTTGTTTCAGTTCTCTAATTTCTACTAGCTGAGAGTCAGATGCGCTGACGGGGTTTTCAGCATCCATAAAGTTAGAACCCGAAGTGGCGCCACCAGAAGAGGCGGTCCAGGATTCCAGCTCAGCGAGACTCTCATCCAGCATGCCCACAGGAAAACTAGGGTGATTAAGGGCGTCCTCAAAAGGACTCTTGGTAACAAGCATCTTCCCGGTAGCGGACGCTCGTCCGGTAGGTAAACGACCTGTGAATTGCATGCTCAGGGTGTAGCCTGGCGGAATGAGATTGCTTCCACTGCCTTGGAGTCCCGAATCCTGTTTTGGTTTGACTACTGTTTGTATTTTAAATCTTTGTTCCGGAGAATCGGGGAACCCGATGGGTATCAGAAACTGCAGGTTAGAAACAGGACCCGGAAGATTTGCAAGGGTTGTTAGGAAATTGCTTTTTGCAATGTCCCAAGCTGCAATCTTGCCGCTTGCGTGGCCTGAGACAAGAGTCGTGCCGTCCCAGCTCAAGCCCAAACTGAGCGCTTCTCCCAGCTTTTGTGAGTCTGCGCTGAACCTGGCTCTAGGTGGAGGCTGCACAGGTCGATGAGACGAAGTAGCGTCTCGCAGGACATCGATGGATGTTGCCTTCTGAACGTGGTCATGAAAATCAATCGTCTGTAAACTTGCATCTGTGTAAGCAACGTAGAATGCTCGATCGGCAGGGTCTAGTATTGTCGCAGTAGGTACCTCCGGAAGCAAGTATGTCCTCAGCACCTGGCCACTATGGTAGTCCCACACTATGGCAGTCTTATCCCCAGACGTCGATACAGCAATGTTTGCGCTGCTCGAGCTATGCCCGCACACGATCGACGATATTGGTCCTCGGTGGGTAGACAGTGTATGTACCGGCGATCGCGAGGCATCGGGAGTGAAGGATAAAATAGCAGGCAGGGACCAGACGTGTATCATGGCATCTGCAGATCCAGAGAGGAAGAAGTTGGAGGTTGGATCAACCGCAATGCACGTCACGGGCTGAAGATGTGAAGTAGACGTGGAGACGAGGCGGCCTGAGCAAGTCTATCTAGTGTTAGCTTCCTAGATTCAAGGACGCATGCAACTCCAGGGCCATGCCTAACCTCCCAAGCCAGTACTCGCCCGCTTTCGGTCCCCAGCAGCAGAACTGTGTCTTGCGCAGCCAGGGCGATGCTGTGAATGCGCTCTGGAAAAGGAACAACAGCTTCTTGATTGCCCTTCTCTCTATTGTACACATGCAAAATGGCCTTGCCTGACTGGGCCGCAAAGATATGCGAGCTGCTCACGGCGATGCCATTGGGTGCTGTTGCGCTCTTCTTGAAGACATGGCGTTGCACGGCCAGTGGCTGGTATTCGTGAATGAAAATTCCAGCATCTTTAGTGACACCCGTATTCGGCTTCGTGGATGCGGAGATCGTAGCCACGAATTGTTCCGTCAACATACCGAGTATGTCAAGATTTGGGCGTCGTGGAGTGCCTTGAACTTTTCTCAAAGTTTCAGTAGAGCACGTCTGTGCCTGAGTCTGTGCGCCTGGGGATGCCATCACTAATCACTAAAATTCCGCCCGCTACACCTCACACCTATCCAACCTTAAACCAACCTCACCCAAACCAGTCGCGCCTCTTTACTACACCCCCCGAGTTGGCTTTCTCTGTATCTCCTTGATAGAAAAATTTGCTTGAGCCCGCTCTCATTCCGTTACGAGAGGCGCGTATCCCTATCTCGACTTGGCCCACATTTATTTCTACTTGCAAGGCTTCCCCTTGATAGGTCCAAGCCCGTGATGCGACACGCCGGGCGTATATCAATGAAATTTCTCTCTTTGAAACTCTACCTATCAATACTCTTGCTTCGCTTCGCCCTCAGAACTTATGTTGTTGGATTGCACTTCATCTTCTCCCCAGCATGCAGTGGCTAAAATATTTCTGCCAAGGCAAACACATGTTGCTGCATCCAGAAGGATCTCAATATGCGAGGATATATATTGAATGATGATGAAAGTGAGCTTGCGCTGTGAACGGAAAAAGACTGGTATTGGTTAGCCCCCATAACAGAATATCTCTAGCCAATCAAACTGCGCTTCTGACCTTCTGACCCCGCTTGATCAAGGGGTTCTACATCCAGTTACTCTTCCATGCTGGCTGGCCCACTAGGTAAGTCGTAGTAGGGTGAGCTATATCCTCTTACGGTTTCTTACTGGAGCACGCGTTTCGCTTAGTTGCCACGTCTAGAACTTGATCAATATGCTCTAAATGCTGGCGAACGAGACGCTATCTCAAGTTAAACAAGCCGGCTAGATTATAAATGCCAGGATTCCCGCTATCTACTTGTGCCGGCTGTCTGAATCACATCGCCCATCATGCCTGTCGATGAATTCAAAAACAAATCCTATGACTACGTCATATGTGGCGGGGGAACTGCAGGTCTAGTCATCGCGGCTCGCCTGACTGAAGATCCAAACGTGACCGTGGGAGTTTTGGAAGCTGGTGGAAATGGCTTGGATGATGTGTTGATTGATGCCCCCAACCTGTTCAATCAACTATATGGCAAACCGCAGTATGATTGGGACTTCAAAACCGTACCTCAGGTATGCACCAAGAGTTGCTCAAGGCCGAGGCCTAGCTGACATATTTATAGGAAGGAACAGTCGGCCGGGCTCATGGCTGGGCCAGAGGCAAGATTCTTGGTGGCAGCTCTGCTATCAACTTCAACATGTTCAGCATGGCCTCCAGACAAGATCTGGATAACTGGGTCGAGTTAGGAAACAAAGGATGGGGTTTTGACGACATGCTGCCCTACTACCGCAAGTTTGAGACCTACCATCCATCCGGCCAAGAATTTGCGGAGAAGGTGAATGATAAATATCTTGATGCAACATTACGTGGTACTTCAGGTCCAATACAGGTCAGTTAATGCGTTTCAGGCTCAGCTATAGCCTAACCACCACAGGTCTGCCTCCCAGGCGATGATCTCACTTGGGTACAAGATGTGTGGCCAAAGACGGTTCTTAATGCAGGATATGAACCGTTTGAGGACCCTCGAAGCGGTTCCGCTATTGGAGGCTTCAATCAACTTAACACAGTTCACCCAAAGCTGAAAAGGAGGAGCTATGCGGCCAGGGATTACTACGAGCCAAACGCAAACAGACCAAATCTCTCGTTACTCACCCATGCCCTAGTCTCTAAAATTGAATTAGAGAAAAGTGGAAAGGATGCGAAGGCTACTGGCGTACAATTTATTGTCGATGGCACCACACACACAATCAAAGTCAACAAGGAAGTCATTGTCTGTGGAGGATCGATCAATTCTCCCCAGATCTTGGAGCTCTCAGGTATTGGCTCCCGCAGCGTTCTACAAAATGCCGGTGTGGACGTCGTTGTAGAAAATGTCGGTGTGGGCACAAATTTGAACGATCATACTGCCACGGCGGCCGTCATAGTAAGCCATACCATACACGACCATAGCAATGAATGCTTACAAGCCATGTCAGGGGGTCAAAGATGAGTATCTCACTGCTGAAGCTTTGGCTCGCAACCCAGAAATCGCCCAACGGGCCATGGAAGCCTATATCCAATACAAAGCCGGACCATTCACGGCCCCACCTACCACTACAGGCTTTGCATCCCTCGAAAAGGTCCAGCCCAACTTCCCAGACGCGGATCAGTATTTCAAAGCTCTAGTTGCAGATTTTGCGAAGAAGCACCCTGACGCAGACCCTGCCGGTCGCGATGCTCTATTCGTGCGCCAGCTTTTAGACTCCAAAGAAGCTGTTACACAGATAGTGACTCTACCAACTGGCGTAGATGTAAGCAAAGCATATGAACCTGCGCAGATTTTTTACCATGATGAGCCAGGAATGTGGTGCGCCTTGTGCGCCTGTTCCACCCGAAGTCTGAGCCGTGGTTATATTCATATCAATTCTCCCGATCCTCAAACTCAGCCAACCATTGACCCAGCATACTTCAAGCATCCCCTAGATGTAGATCTTATGGCACGTTCACTCTTGCATGTCTTATCATTTACCGAGATTGAACCTTTCAAGTCGGTTCTCCGTCGCGACAATAATGGCGAGGTGCTGCTTCACAAATCATCAGGCTTCAGTAAATTCCCTAAGACGCTTGAAGAAGCAAAGGACTTTGTCGTCAGAAACACAATCACAGAGTACCACCCTGTCGGTACATGCGCAATGTTACCACAGGATAAGGGTGGCGTAGTGAGCGACGACTTGAAGGTATATGGGACGAGCAATGTTCGGGTAGCTGATGCGAGCATCTTCCCAACGCATGTGCAGGGAAACATAGTGAGTTTGGTGTATGCGTTAGCTGAGAAAGCTGCGGATGCCATTCGAGGAAAACCTGTTCCTAAGTAAATGGTCCTTGGACCAGATTGATTTAAGTAAAAATATCATTCACTCTTTGGTCAGACTTTAGATTACTCAGGCAGCAATCGTATGATCAACGAGACTTTCAGGATCAAGATACCCAAAGATATCTCAGCAATACTAACGGATGAGCTAGGTGATTAATCGAATTTCATCTCCAGTGCAATTAAAACCCATGTTTTCCTGTACGGCCTACGGACCCACATTATCTCCCTGCTCAGGTGCTACCTCCTGGACTTTCTTGACTACCTTTGCGGGCTGACCCATCGCCACCGAAAACTCTGGTATATTTTTACTCACCACGCTCATTGCACCAATCGTGCAGCCCCTCCCAATCGTCACACCGGGCAAGATTACCTGTATATGTCAGCTGACCTGCCATGTCTTGGTCTAACAGCATCGTTTACGACGTTTCCTCCAATCCAGCAATCATCTCCAATCACTACAGGCTTTCCGTATTCCACATTCTCACGCCGCGACTGCGCTTCGGCCTCGTGCGTTGCAGCAAAAATGGAAACGTTGGGACCAAACATACACCTATTCCCAATGGTGACGAGGCTACAATCGAGGATAGTGAGATTGAAGTTGGCATAAAACCGAGCGCCGAAGGAAATATTGCAACCGTAGTCGACATTAAAGGGGGGTTCGATATCTGTGCATGTCAGAGTGTGGTATGGTTGATACATGGTTCCTAAATTTACATATTTCGTCATCGGCCAAATGACCGATTATCCCCTTGAGCATTTTCAGGCGCTCTGTAGCAAGGACTTTGAAGCCTTGTGATGGATTGGTGGAGGGGTCGGGGAACCAGGTGTTAAACCTGTGGGCAGCGGCGCGAGCCTTGTAGCGAGCCTCATTTAGAGAGGGATCGTATGAGTTGTACCTTGACTCCTGTCAGTACCGTATAGGTTGAGGAACTAAACAAGACATGCAGCATGCCCGAGATCATCTTCTCGTACTCCTCACCCCAGGGTACATGGTTTAATTTCCTTGCTTTTTCAATCTCTTGTATATTTTTCGATGTGGCAGCCATTATAATGACAGGAGAAGCAAGTCTAGAAATCCGATGTGGGTAAGCCTGGCGGATGTTGAGGAAGTTAAAGGACAATCACCAAGACCATCGGCGAGGCCGGAGCTAGCACAGGCAAGCTAAAGTTCGCATTCTGGCGCTTGTTAAAGCAAGGTGCATTGCAACTATGTCTGCATTTCACGGCGCTTCGAATTACAGATGATGAAGCCAAGCGCATGATCTACTGCACACAAGACTGACATATGTACACTTGGCTGAGCATAGGGAAGAAGTCATAGATCAGTGAGGTGACGCACAGCGGTAATCGTCGCTATGTTTGAGCGCGACATCTATAACTATAGCAATGTGTAGTGTAAGATAGACTCTCATATAGTATAAGTTCATCCACTGCGCGAATGACGAGAGAACAAATACAAATGCAAGTGCTAGGCGTCTGACACCAGCTCACGTGCAGTGGTGGGCAATGTCAAAGTCGTCATCGACTCTACGAGCAAAGCGGAAGCCACAATCTGGCCGGAATTTCCATCACCAATGGCAGAATCAAACTGGATAAGGTTCTTGTTTGAGAACCAGCTGCTGCCTGAGAATTAGACAGAAAGACTCATTCTGAGTCCAAGCGTCGATGGCCAATAGTGAATAGCCAAGACTCGGTGAGGAAAGGGCGAATTAGCCGACACGCTAGTTATTCAGCACAGACCGCCCACGACCTCAGAATTCGACCTCATCGCCCCTCCGCCCTCCAAGCCGTCCGCGTCCTCGACTCTCGCGCCCAATCCATCGACTTCAACTCGCTACTGAACAAAACACAAAACAATTCTGTCCTCCAACCGACACAATGGTGAGTCCAAGCCGTGCGAACTCCCTCAGAGGCTGGTGCAGAAGTTTCGTGAGCAGGACCACACGACAGTCGGAAGTTGCCACGAAATTTCTCGACACCACCATCTGCGGCCAATCTTCGCAGCCACGCCACCTCAATCGACCCTCCAGACTGACATGGCCCTAGGTTCTCGCAGTTGACCTCCTCAACCCCACCCCGGCCGCGTATGCACCCTTTTTCGGCCTCGTCCTTGCGCCTCACGACTAACATACATCTAGTGAGGCCCGCAAGCACAAGCTCAAGAACCTCGTGCCCACTCCCCGTTCCTTCTTCATGGACGTCAAGTGCCCAGGCTGCTTCACCATCACCACCGTCTTCTCGCACGCAAACACAGTTGTCGTCTGCCAGGGCTGCTCACAGGTCCTGTAAGTTGACCGCTCGACACAGCACAATGGTGCACCGGCTAACAGCATACCCAGGTGCCAGCCAACTGGTGGCAAGGCGCGGTTGACCGAGGGCTGCTCTTTCCGAAGGAAGTAGGCGACACTTGGCATTTGGATGGTGGCGCTTTGACGGGTTACGATAACGACTATCATGGGATGGGGATGTAGCTTCCATTGATACTGATCGGCTCGACCGCGGGATAGAAGAGGGATCTTTCGACTCGAGTTCAAATGCAAAAGTCATAAAAACGGGAGTTCCGGATATCTAGCGTGGATCATGGGATAACCCTTTCTCAACCTATTTCCTTCTGTTCGGCATGCTCTTCTGCAGCTTCATGTATATGCATGTAGGAGAGGAGATGGCATCTGGAGCTCTGGATCGTTGTCCGAGGGCGAGGACGGTTTGCAATCAAGGATTCCTCAGCATGTAAGCGGCCCTTTGTAAATCGACACAGCAACCTCGTGCTTTCTCAATGACTCGTTCTCTGTGCATGTTGATACTACTGGACATGCTCGAATACATACAAGCCGCGACTACCAGCGATTTAGTGACCTTACCTAGACAAGCAGGACGTTGACATAGTGCATGGTGGAAGCGAAGTTTAGCCGACCTCCGATGTCAACATAGGCGATTTGTCCTTGTTATTTAGCCTTGCAGCTCGTAAAATACCTATGTTGGTGAACCGTTTGCTCAAACTCTTTTTGCTCAGCCTTCCAGGAATTGTCAGCCCTTGAATATCGCACGACTCGCAACAGCCAGCCCACCACGTCATCATTAGATTTGCCCGCCCTCGGCTCACTAACACGGGCGCGTGCAACTATTGGCAATAGATAACCTAAGCAAAACAACCAGCCCAACACTACAACAATGGCGAGCACAAACCCTCATCCTATTCCTCTCACAGAATCTGAAGTCCTCATTCGCGGCTTCCTTGCCGCAAATCCAGATTTGGATTCTTCCCTGGGTCCAGTTGAAGTCATGACCGATCGGTACACCAACCAGGAATGGGCGGCGCAAATCCAAGAGACTGAAAGGGCGGTGATGGAGGAGGCGCAAAGCGAAGAGCGGGCAAGAAAAATTTACGAGGGACCAGAGATGAGCAATGGAAACGAGGCATTGAAGCAGCTGGCCTTGACGGTGGATCATACGGTGCTGAAGTTGGATGCGACAAGTGTGGCAATAGATGGACTATGCGCCGAAGCGAGGACTGAAGGTTTTAAGGTATAATAACCCCTTGTCTACTAGAGACAGCATGCGCTGTACATGCTCATGAGTCTCGTCTAAATGATGCATCTTAGTCTGTCTGCGTACGCCTAAACTGGGTCCAACGCTGCATTTCCAACCTCAAAGGTTCTTCCGTCATCGTAGCCTGCGTCGTCGGCTTCCACGAAGGCACGCAAGACACATATTCCAAGCTGCGCGAAGCCCGGGCCGCAGTCGCAGCTGGAGCCGCCGAGCTCGACGTTGTTCTAAACCACTCTTTACTTACCAAGCATAACAAGACGCCAAAGCCCGACCATGTACTCGGTTCCAAAGACTCGGCAATCGATAGCATCACTGCGGCCAACACAGCCAGGAACGCATCTGTAGCGAGCGAGAATGCAGACGATGTCCCCGATTACTCTGCTATATACAGGGAATTGGCATCTATTCGCTCTCTCTGCCCATCACCCACAGTCCTCAAACTCATCCTCGAAACATCGCAGTTGAATGAACAACAAATTATTGCTGCTTCCCACCTCGCCGCAGCCGCAAACTTTGATTTTATCAAGACTTCGACGGGATTCAATGGCCCTGGTGCCACTTTGCCACATGTGCGGCTCATGGTTAGCGCTGCCGAGTACCTGGTGAACAAAGGTGTTGGGAGACGGAAGATGGAGGTCAAGGCAAGTGGAGGCGTGAGGAGTCTGCAGGCCGCGATCAAGATGTTGGAGGCCGGAGCTAAAAGGTTGGGGACGAGTTCAGGGTTGTGGATCATGCAGGAGGCAAGGGCAAAGGTAGGCGAGGTGAGAGGGAAACAAGATGGCGAGAGACCTCCCCAGACAAGACTCTACACCGATGATTCGGTCGCGAGTGACTATTGACTCAGCATAGAGACAGCTCAGGTTGAAGAACGGCGAGCAACTAAAATAGACCAAAATTTATAATTAGCCTAGTTGAAACGAACAGGGTATGGTCATAAGAGCGAGCAGAAGGCAGAGGGACGACTAGTAGTTAGCATGTGGTGCACTCGAAAAGACCAATTGAGCACTCAAACCGATTGATGTGCAATTTCAGAGTTGGCAAAGATGGAGATGGCAATTGAAGATTTTTGGCGGACATCAGCTACGTGTAATAAATGTAGCGAGCCCACCAGCCGAGACCCATGCAGGATATCATAACGCGAAGACAGAGCAGCTGTCTCGAATGCTTTCATCCGTCATGCCCAACGCCGGTCATCCGTAATTCATTCCTTTTGGTGAGACATCTACTCCTCGTCCTCATCACCGCCCTCATCATCATCACCCTTTTCGGCAGCCTTGGCCTTCTTCCTCCTTACACGGCCAGGGCGTCCTCCACCAAATGGCGAGGTCAGGGCGAAATCGATGTGCTTCTGGGAGTCAAGGCGGACCATGAAAGAGGGAACGTTGACAATCTGCTTGCCGACACTAGAATGCTATTAGCAACACGGCTGCAAAAGGCGTCATGTGCATGCGTACCGGATGTGGCGCTGGCGGATCAGGACACGGGCGTGGTGGATGGACTTGGCGAGACCGAGCTTGTAGACGCAAGTCTGGAGACGGCGCTCCAAGAAGTCCTCAATCTTCAGGGCCAAGACGTAATCGAGCTTCATGCGGCCCTCGTCGAGGACACCGACACGGACGAGACGGCGAATAAGAGCATTTCCCTCGAAGAGACGCTTGGGGTCCTTCTCGTCCAGGGTCAAGAGCGAACTGGGTGGGGGCAGTCAGCATTGGGACAGCGCACTTCAGCGGGAAGACACTCACCGAGCAGCACGACGGATCTTGGACAGAGTCAGCTGGACTCGCCAGACCTCGCGCTTGTTGCGGAGACCAAACTCGCCCACGAGCTTCAGCTCAGTGTCCCTAACCAAGCATTAACCAGAAGTCCCAGACATAAGCGGAGCACGCTCTCGCTCAGTGGCCTAGGGCAATACGTACAGACGAGCGGACTCGAAAGGACGGCGAGGGACGGAATACGTCTTGGAGTAGGAACGGGCGACCATGTTTGCTGGCGATTGGGGTTGTCGGAATCAGAGTCGAAGTTCGCGGGCGCGAGTTCGAAAATGTGGTGTGCGCACGGGCCCGCCAAGATGCTCGCTTAGCAGCACTGCAGCGCGGACGTGGACGAAATTCAGAAGATGGAACTTCACGAACATCACCGCACTAACAACCCCCCACCAAATCTCTCACAATGGGTCACGCCGCAGGTCTCCGCGCGGGTACGCGCTATGCGTGAGTATACACATCCTACCATCCGCGGCCACGGCGACTGACGCAGCGGTGCAGTTTCTCAAGGGACTTCAAGAAGCGTGGAATGGTAAGAAGCCGCCGACCCAACGCTGCAGACGCAATTGATACGAACATGCTTCCAGATCCCGCTCTCGACCTACCTCAAGCAGTACAAGGTCGGTGATATCGTCGATGTCGTAGCAAACGGTACGCACACCCCACACAGCCGGCATAGATATCAACACGAGGCCGAGGGCTCACAGTTGCGCAGGTGCTGTCCAGAAGGGTATGCCCTACAAGGTCTACCACGGCAAGACCGGCATCGTCTACAATGTTACCAAGTCGGCTGTCGGCGTCATCCTTCAGAAGCAGGTCGGCAACCGCTACATGGAGAAGCGCATCAACGTCCGAATCGAGCACGTCCGCCACTCCCGCTCGCGAGAGGACTTCCTCAAGCGCGTCAAGGCCAACTTCGCCAAGCAACAGAAGGCTAAGGAGACTGGCGAGCCCCAGCAGCTCAAGCGCATCCCTGCCCAACCCCGGGGCGCACATACCGTCAGCCTGACAGAGAGCAAGCCAGAGAACATCGTACCGGTACCTTATGAGACAACCATTTGAGCGTGGCTGGTGTGTGGCAAAATGGGAATATGGATGGTCAATGGCGTGGTTTCTCGGATCTCTCGATTTTACTCTCTTCTGCACTCTCACTAGCATTGAAAGCGGCGAACGCATGGTGCAGGTAAACAGTGTGTGCCAACATGGCTGAGATACCCCTCACGCCAATGAAAACATCATCCTCAATCTTCAATCTGCGAATGTCTTAATTGATGTCATGTCTGGTCAACGCATATACCCATATCCACTTGCCCATTTGTGACACTGTCGATCCCCCTTCTTGTCTTGCAGTATCACAGTTCCCTACTACTTTTCTTCCTCGAACAAGTCCTTGCCCTTCTCCAGAAGCTCCGTGTCATTTTCATCCACTCCAGCTATTACCGCGCGCTTTCTGTATGCCAGATTCTTCACTTCGCTAGGATCGAACATCTTCGCAACCTTACCATATTTTGGTTTCGGTTTCGGGTAGTACTGCAAGACCGCTAGGTCACCTGGCAACAGTCCAAACTCAGCTTTACAATTGGATTGATTGATGGCCCCTTGGGGCTCATCTTTTTTGAAAGCATCAGCTCCAGACAGGGCGTGTGACTCGATGTACACAGCCCATTTCTGCTTGGGCGTCTTTCCTTTCGTCGGCTTCTCTGGTGTCTTCGACGCTCCATTCTTCTGTTGATATTCAGCCTCAACATCATCTTTGTGCCTATAGCTTCGTAGTCAGCATGCATCACATCTCCTACTCCGATTTCAACAGTGTGCGCACTCATTCTTCCAAATTGCCTCCCCTCTCTTCAGCACCTTATCATCCCCTCCCTCGGCACCATCGAGCATTCCATATTTCCTAAACGCCAATCTCCTTACTTCTTCTTCAAGAAAGAGTCTAATCGTGTTGTTGTGCAGTGGATTCCTCCCCTCGAAATGTTCCAGGCTTCCCAGCTCCTCCTTCTTCAACCCGTACTTCTTGAGACTGTCGGTTTGAGTAATACTATCTTCTCGCGAAGGCTCTTCACCCAGTAGCTGCCCACCCGCATCGTGCGCCTCAAGCCAATCTTGCCAGGCTTTCTTGTGCTGTGCTTTTTGCGCCTTTTCCTCTTGCGCTTGCGCCTTGGCCGAATACTCAGCCGCGAGCACTTCAGGGTCCTTTTTCGTGCGCTTCTTCGGTGTTGCATTTGTGTCTGCTGTGGTAGGATCTTGTTCGGCTTTCGTGCGCTTCTTTGGCGTCGCCTTGGTTGCGCTCTTTGTGGGCTTTTTTCCACCAAAGTCCGAATCCTCGGAGTCTGAAGTGTACTTTACCGGGGCTTTGGCGCGACCGGATCTGCGTGATGACATGGTTGAGCCGTCTTTGTCAGCGAAACGAGAGTTGTTGGAACAGTTAAAAACGTGCGTAACTGTTGAGAGCTCTCATATAACAATGTAAACAAATGCCTTTGGTAGATAAAGGAGGTTTCAAGGTTTGGATTAGATTACCATCTCAAAGGGGACTTGGATGTCGTGAGCAAGGGGCAAATACGTCATTGTGCCGATCAATACTTTCGGATGGCCTGAGACGTTCTCTTTTGGTAGCGAGTAATTGTCTCTCGTAGTTTAATGCGGGGCTGGGCCGCAATCAGCCTGTATAGCCAGGCTCCTATGGTCGATTCATATCCATTACCACGACCGTGGTCCTTAGTATTAATAAATATTGAGTTATCTAAAACGCCTAGATGGATTGTGGTCAATCTATATTTATCTGAGTTGGGATTTTACCATCCTATCCCTTGCTTAAACACTGGCACTTCCTCAAAGTTGTCTACACTCCATATCACTTTACCTTTTTGATCAAGCCACGCCCCCTTATCACTACACTGGATACCAGCGTCCTTGTTCTCTGTGACTTCATTCTCGCTAACACCCATTTTGTCCCTTGCCAACCACACAACAGGCGTCTTGCTCGTGTAAGCTGGGTTCAGGTAAGCTTTTTTCACCTCCTCCTCGCCATACTCTGGTGGGTCATCTAAGTTATAATCGCCTTCATGGAGCCAGCGTTTCATAGCAGTATGGCTTGCAAAGATGTGCGGCTGTAAGAATTCTGCAAGTGGTGTGATAACTTTGGCCGGAACTCGTGTACGGTCACTCATGCGCTGGATATTAGACTCCGTGTTACGCACCGCATCTGACTCACCCGCCTCTGCCGCGGAAAGCAAAGGAGTTTGCTCACCACTCTCAGATTCAAGAGCCAGATTGGCAGGAAGAAATTGTTCAAGCGGCCCAAGGTATCTGTCCATTGCGAAATTAAAGAGAATGGTGGTGACGAAGAGGGCAATAATCATTGTTAAGGGGCCTGTCGCTTTTCGCAAACTGAAGAGACCGATGAGACAAAGCTCGGCAATGTAGACGCCCGTGAGAATCTGCTGCAATGCTAAAGTGTAGCAATGCCCTTTGGTATCAATTTTAGGCTGAACCGTAAACAAAAGCATATATCGGTAACTGTAGTAGAATAATCCAAGGCCAATAGCGGCGAAACCCAGAACTAAAGGTGCAATGCAAGAGTATGCAATTGCTAAGTGAAGTCAGACATAAGTGTTACTAGACTGAAGAAACTTCTTACCAATGATGACGAAGTTGACGTACTTCGGAAACAATTTTCCCCACTGCATACCCCTCAAGTACGTGTATCGGGTATACTTCTGTCGTGGGGTTTTGTCAAAAAACTTATCGAAGAAGGCATATGATAGTACGTCGGAATAGTTGAGCACATTGCTTGGAGCATTGCTCAACCCTTGGATGACGAAGTAAGTAAGATATGTATTTGACGCGCTCGGTAGCTTTTCGGCGAGTAGTTGGGGGACAGAAGTGGGGTTATTGGCAACCTGAGATACCACGGCAGCGGCTCCAGAGGCTAGAGTAGTAATGAGGAAAACCTGTAGCACCTGAAAAACAAAGTACCATTTTAGAACTTTGAGTTCCGCCGAAGTATTGGTCGCCTCACCAAACGTCTTGAAGATGTCTACACGAATTAGCGTAAATTTCTCCACGTATAATCAAGTTACTTACACCGGAATATATTAGGCACATATGACGCCAACAAGCTGAGAAGTAATGGCGGCAACAGACCCGAGAGCAGACTCATAATAGAAGGAGGGAGGTCGTTGAGAAACGCAAGCCACCTGAAGTTTTCTGCAAGATAGCCAATGTTTGAGACAGCGCCAACGAGGGATACTGGGATAGACCAGAAAATGATAGTTGCAACAACCAGCACGAGAGCAATACTCTGCTGAGATATCCTATGCGCCGGAGGCAATGTCAAATTCTTCCAAATGACTTCTTTAGGCATGACTCCAGTGTAACGAGGGGTCAATGATAAAACACCTGCCGAAGCAACCTGTTGACACGCTCGTTGGGCAGCGGCTTGGGTGTGAAACTCGATGAACACTGCTGCTGCACCGCCATCACCAATAACATTCTCGTTGGAATCTTTACATTCTTCAATCTCTTTTTCCTTTTTCTTAATTTGGTCGCGAAACCAGCGGATACTGTCGACTTGTTTACCGACAGGTGGTGTCTTCAATCGATGCGTGGGGCGTAGGGAATCCCTCAATCTATGGGAAAGACTCTCGTATGTGATGCTCCGGCGTCTATTCTTAAGTTCCCTCGCTCTGCCCTTTTCATCAACTTTCAGTATGAGTGACAACTCCGCTGATTCGAGCTCTTCTACATGTGAATCCCTGGACGAGATCAGAGACTGTAGCTTATCAGCCTTTGTCACCGGCCACACACGTACGGCATCTTTGCCGAAGAAACGTCGCTTGTTACTCTCATCGAGTGCTGCCGCTGGCGCCGAGAGAAAGAGCACAGTACGTGAAGATAGTCTTCTCGCATTTGCTGTAGAGAGATTCCAAGCTTGCCGCAATCCAATGAGCCATAGTCTCTCTCGTGCCACAGTGAACATGACAAAGCTAAAGAATACCCAGGCAATCACAGCATGAGCATAAAGATGTTTTTTCTTCTTCACATTGCCGATTGAGAGCCGATTGAGCTCCGTTGATTTTCCTCCGCCCGTTGCATTCACCGGGATCAGTGTCGGCCATGTAATGCATGCACCCACAATACAGAGGAACATTAGGGTGCGTAGAAAACGCAAGAAAAGGTACGAGTCCAGTGACTGGTGGTACAGCATAAATTTATCCGGGACGACTCTCATCGTGTGGAACCAGTCCCAATACGAACGGCTCTGGCATGGTGTACGATCTTGCTTTGGGATAGTACCAATGTAAGTTCGTGGGTAGTAGACTTTTGGAAACTTTTGTCTGATGAGAATGAAAGCGATGGTAAACAAGGTTGCCGTTAACGCTGTAGGGATGAAGGCTGCAGCTACCGCTCCAAGAGAAGACGGGCTCTTCGACTATAAAGCACATTTGTTAGATTAGATGAGTTCGAAGTCGACGGAAATGTCCCAATGACTTACTGATCCTCCACCATCAGTACTGTTACCTTTGGCTGCGAACACACCGTTGAGGTCCATTTTTGTGGCTTTAGTTCAAAGTTAGGGACCTAAGGATCAACAAAGCATTATTTACAACGGAGAGCGACAGACGGGGTGGAGCAGTTGCAGGACGAACAATTCTAAACGTGGTGAATAAACGGACGGTTGTGAGAAGGCCTCGTCTGGAAAGAGTCGATGTCGATGTTGAAGTGTTCTGGTGTTGCCTACCTTGACATGACGTAACGCGAGGCGTGGACGTGCACTTGTCTCACTCTCGGTCACGTGCCATATATTGAGGTTCGTTTACGGCCTCTCTGAGCTGTATCAACAATATAGTGATTCTATAATATTTCCCCCCATGGTATCAACTTATCCAGAACGCCGTACTAAAATGCTAAAGCGACTCCATCCGATGCAGTACTATACAAAAAGGTGCAAAGTCAAAGTGGTTCCCTAAAGCCACAACAACCATCTGACGACCTTCCATCCAAATCCAAACACTCTCTTCACAAATCTAATTAACACAACAACAAGCCAGACCCACCACAGAAAAGTGACAAGTGCCCACTCTACCAGCATCCACCCGAAACCTCGAAGCCATCGCATCCTGCGTCTTCGAGCGCGTAGCATCTGATCAATATCGTCTGTGATCTGCTTGACCCGTAAAGGGCCTTGACCCGATATGTCGCTCGTGATACGAACAGCAGTGTCTCCGCCCTCAAAAATGCGGGGCATAAGGTCCAGGTCAACTCGTGATCTCAGGTCCGTAATTAGATCTGTAAGTTCTTTGATTGTATTATTACGGAATTGTTGTGTTGATGTGCTTAGTGCCCGTGTTGATGATTCTAGGTCGCGCATCAAGATTCGAGCGGCAAGAACGTGCTCTTCTTTCCTGGGAACCGAAACAAGCTGTACATTGGCGATAGCAGCAGCACGAGCCAAGAAGTCTGGAGGTGGTGATCTCTTAGTATGTGCACGGCGGTTGATCTCTTTCGCTTTGACACCTGAGCATAAGAAAAGAGCACGCACGCGAGCGATGTCAACTTGTGTCACCATATTCGCATTCTGTTTACGATGGAGAACATCAGCGTCATCATCAGCAATACTCCAGTGACGCTTCCCATCTAGTGTTGGCCTCGAACTGCTCCGGCAAAGATTGTCCGAACTTTTTGTATCTCGAAGGAAAGTAGGAGGTAATCCACCCAGGCCAACTCTACCCGGATGTGCCAGAACTTTGTTGACTCGCTCTCGGCTGTGACTGCGGTTGGGATGTAATGTGCCCTGTGATGACGCCGAAGATAGTCTTTCTAGATCCATCCGTGGAGGCGCAAGTTTATCGAATCGAGGCGAACGACTGCTCTTTCGTTCAAGGTTCTGCCGCGAAATGTGATCGCCAGATAAGAGATTGCTACTCTTATCAATGGGGACCTCGTGGGCCGGTTTGAACATGGGGAGATCCAAATGATAGCGACTATCTTGTATAGGTATAACACTCTCTATCGTTCTTGCAGTACCCGATCGAGAAAATGATGGCCGATCGGTCTTGATGAAGGTATCTGCACCATCCTCTACTGCAAGAGCATCGGAGGCAGTTTCCGCGTCCTCATCATCTGGCCTATCTCTCCTGAAAACAAATCCACCGACTTTCGAGCTCTCATGTTTGGCCCCTTTAAAGAAACGAGTGACGGCAGAATGAGGCTCTTGAGTATCTCTGCGACGAATCTTATCTTGAGAAAGCAAACTGCTGGTGCTTTCATTTTTGCGATGGCCTAGGAATGATTTAACAGCACCTGGGGCAGCCATTATAGCGTGTCCCACATGAGTATTATCCTGTATTTCTTCACTCGTTTGGCGAGACTGCAGCTTCTTATCCAGCCCTGCCAACTCTGGGTCATGTTGATGGCTGTGCCCGTGGTCTTCGCTGTTCTCTTGGGAATGGAAAGGGTTCAGCTTGCTTGGCATGGACTTTCTGCTCATAGAGTTATCACGACTAAGAGGAGGTGAATGGTTGCTCCTGATAAGCGAAAAACGCTTTTGGTGAAGCGGCGTATTTGGCGACGTGTCTAGGTCTTCAAATGATGATCGAGGTTCGGTGTCATCACCTGAAAGAGTAGCGTTTGTTCGCACTCGCGGAGGTAACTTAAAGGCGCCAGCATGGTCCATATTTGGGAATCCGTTTCCAACACGAGGAACCTCGAGTGAATCTCTTGAGACCCTGGTTTGGGGTTCTTCGACATGATGCCTACCCCATTTGTTTGGCGTGTCAGGCGATATGATAGCTGGGGAATTCGCTTGCGTCTCATGAGTCTGCTGCTTCAGCAAGTTGTCTAGTTGTAGCGCAAGTGGACCTGTATTTTGGTCTTCGTCCACGACAATACGAGGGTTTCGTTTCCCTGAGTCAGTATCTGTGTCCGACGAATCGCTGTTGATGTTGGTTCTAAATCTTGAGCCTCTCCTAGAATGCTTCCCATGTTTTGGGCTATCAGCTCGGAAAGCAGGAAGTAGCCTCCGTTTACGACCACGCTCACTGCCTTTCTCGCTTTCGCCACCACTGGCGGGATCAGCTAAAACACCTGTGACACCTTCGACCCAGCTTTTTCTTCGTTGGTCAGAAATTTCCTTGCTTGCGCGAGGTTGTAGAAAATCGGTCTGCGACATTTCTTTAGGTGGGAAGATTTTACGACCATGGCGATTTTCAATAATCGTCTTGTTATCGCCTTGCTCCAGCCAGTAGGCATCTGCGAGTAGCTCTTCGGGAGAGAATACCCAACCCTTATGAGGTCTGGGTAGTTCGTTTGGCTCAGCGCCGCTTTGATGATGATGATGGTCATCATCATCATGTAATTTTGGTAGGAGAACTCGATCGGCTTGGCGGTATCTAGGGCTTTTCGACTGTTGCTGGACAAGATCCACCCAATCTCGAACCTCATCTGCATTTGTAAACTCGTGGGGGGTGTAATCGCGGGTTCGTCGTTCCCGGGCCCTACTCCTTCTATTGCGAATGTACTGTAAAGGATTGTATTGGCGGCCCAATTCGTGCTGCTTACCCGCATAAGAGGGTACGCGGGTGAGCTGTACCTGGGGGCTGCCAGGAACGTTGTTTGTGGACATGAAGAAGTTGCCTGGCGCATTAGCATCCAGCTTAAGTGGCGGCAAGTGGTCAAGTAGTCGCATGTATTGTATCCGAAGTTCGAGATAATCACGAGCTTTGTCTCGGCGGGCAAATGTGGCGGCCGAAGGATGATTTGCTTGGGAGCCTTGGAATGCCATGGATCCGCTTCGCTGCATGGAAGTGGGCATATGCCGAGAGGGTGAACCTTTACCACCTATGGGGGAGATGTTTCGTGATGCGCGCCGTTGATCATTTAGGTATTGTTTCAGGCTGCCACCACCATGAGCTGAGAAGCTCCCATCTTGATGGACAGTTGAAGCGGCCCTTGGTTGAGGAGCTAGCAGCGGACTGGCGCTGATATGCCTCTTTCGACTATCGCTCAAACTCAGAGCCATGTGCACGAGTTGATTCGGGTCGATGGCTGCTGGCTGTGGTGTGCTAGGCGGTGCATCGTGTCTAGTCTTTCTCATGCGAGGCGCAACATCATCTTGCTGTCCATCGCCTGCAGAGGCTTCGCTGCGTCGCGAGCTGCGTTTCCCCTTTGCATCTAGTGTGTGTGCTTGCTCTTGGTGCTGGCCTTTCCGTGGGCCACTAGGGAAGCTCGAGTCCAGTAAGAATCCTCCCGATCGACGAACGCGCTGCCTGCGACGTGCAAAGTCATGCTCCTCTCCAAAGGTCGTATCTGTGCCACCCGTTGCGCGCGTCCTTGGCCTTGACGCAGGGCTCTGTCGTTGAGAGCTTCCCTCCCCATTGTCTACGTAGGTGCCAGGCCCCCTCGAGTCGAGCGTCCGGGAAGATGTTGCCGAGGGAGCCGAGGACACTGAAGGGGGGCCATTGCTGGAGGGTGCCGGCATTGCTATGGGGTTGCGGCTCTCCTACCTCGATCGTCGAGGGAGTCGCATGGCGAATACGGCGGCTGCGCGAATAATAAGCGCAGTATACCAGCTCTGTGTCTGTGGGTTATGTGTGTTGATAGTATTGAGGGAATAGATATCCAACCAGGTACTAACTGCAGGGTGGTTGTGACGGAAGCGCGTTTAGATTTGGACCACAGACTACCACTAATTAGTTAATTACTAGGGTTATCCGTTGTGCACACGTCAATGCAGGCCCATGCGCCGTGTGAACATCCCACACCTCCCCAGCCTTGTGACCAAAGTAAGTAATTCGATGACTGCTCTTTTTTCTCATTTTCTGGTATCAGCCAATGGACGTTGGTCACGTACTTGTGCTGCATCCGCCGTCACGCATTATAAAATCCTCACTGTGCGTGCATAAACGACTGTAGCTTCGCAATTCGCACCGCCAGAAGTATGAAAGCTGGCTCCACTATTTAGAGCCCTTCGAGTGTCTGGATCTCTTCCTCGGCAGCAGCAGTCTCAATATCACGGCATGCGTATATCCGAAATGGGAAATCGTGTCTAAAATGCTTGGCACCTGTATTACTTGCGATCGTCTGTTGATCTCCCAGTTTGAGCTTTGCCCCCAGCCTATTCATCAAGCTTAGCATATACACCCTAGACGGATGGGTTCTACCGACGAACTCATCATCTAATAGAGTTTTGCCTTGATTCGTCCCAGTGAAGATGTGCAGAGCAATTCAAACAATCATACAGGTTTTATTCTGGAGAGCACGAAGCATGACATAGACATAATCATAGACACAGTGAAAGGTTTTGTGGTAGGATACTATAGAGCATTGCTAGATTATCTAACCTTTTCACTTCTACACGAGCTACATTAAATTTTAGAAAATATTATTCAAGAATCCAAGGCGAGGTATGCAAAATTCTGGACATTGCAACCGTTTACAGAGAATACCATATCAGGCCACGTTATCTTCCCATTCCTCCCGGTTTAGAGAGAAGTTTGGTGGAACCCACCAACTAGTCACGACCCCCCCAGGCCAGGTAGCTTCTCTGGAGTGTGTAACACAAGCTGCATAGTGGTATCGGCGATTGAGAGTCCATCGATACGATTGACAGGCCTCCAGCCCTCATCACATGGCCAGCGCTCCTCACCTAACACAAAATTAACTTCATGAACGACTGAATAACTTGAAAACTTACTGAACAGAATCTTAATCCAGTCGACACGGGCTTTGTTTGTCGCAGGGTTCTTGAACAGTTGGTAATATCCTCCAGACTCGAAGTAAGAACCGAAGCGCTGTCCAGCTCCATACAAAAATTCGGAATTCATGATCTTTGAGCTCTTCAAACGACCCCAACGCGCAGCTGCTACTTCAGGGATATCTATCTCAGAGGCGCCACCAAAGTAACTCAGTGTCTCCTCAAACACAGTAGCATCGAAGGCTTGCGAGCCTCCGGAAAGGGCATGATCCAGCCTGCTAAGACTACCGTCGTGTTCAACCGCATTGTGTTTGTTGAGGTTGTCGAGATCAAACACACCCTTTCTGGGATCCGATGAGAGAGAGACTGCGATGCTGGCTAGAGATGTCGCGATTTCGGTAGAGATGTTCAGCGCTTCACCAAGGGCCTTGACCACACCTGGAACAGTGTAATTGCGCCCGTTGCGAGGAAGGATATCGTGGTTCGCTAACGAGTTCAACACGGGGCAGGGAGATCGAGCATCGCCCTCATGTGGCGGGTGCCAGTCCGAAAAGTCGACGTTGGCGCACACGAAGGCGACTAGGAGAAGCAGCATTAAACGCTTCATCGTATATGATTGAAGGTTTTGTCATGCGTGGGGAAACGGTGACCTTGGAATCGGAGAGAGTTTAAGGTATATGCTCGAATAGGCTTGAGGTTGGTGATGTTGAAGCAAGGTAAGATCGAGGCAATGCCTTTTAATGGGCCTTTTGCGTGATAGTGGGACAGAGAGGTGAATCGCGCGGTAATGAAAGTGAGAGTTCGGGCAAGTGAAAGTCCAACACGTCAAACGCCAGGCTCAGAACCCAATGCTATTCTCAGTGAAGTATCAGCCTCGTTTTGCGATGAATCGGTCGTAGACACAAAGCCATATACACTGTAGCGGAGATTCCCAGGGCCTTGGTAACTTGCAGATCAGTGTCGATCGCAATGCTGGAGTAGTGGCTTTCCGCTCAAAACGATGGCCTGCGATAGACGACTGCCATAAGTAGAAAGGTGAATATAGAGGAGATATTGGTCCACTTGTAAAGTGAGGGTTTATATGGGAATGAAGTTAGTAGTGAAAATGCACGGGTCTGTGAGCCACAGAGGACCCTTTTGTGCGCTTGTATTCAACCCGTGTAGTCGCCCACACCATTTTGAGGGCACACGCTCGTTGAGCGTAGTGAGAACTCACATGATTGAGCAAATGGACAGCACATCTTGCTGCCTCGATCGTGGAATGCGCATACTGGCGTCAAAGCCTTCGTAACTGAGAGGATCGACTCAAAGCTCCACGTGTGAAGAAAACAGCTGACTGTGCAACGAGCTTGTGGAACATGTCACGAAATCTTTGGGACGGTGACCAGATGCCAATAGAAGGTGCGATGTGTTTGCTTCCCTCTGAAGCTGCCCAAGCGGCGTTCTCCACGAATCAATGCCCGCGGATTATGGCCACCGGCAAGGTTGAGATGTGTGCGCTGGAGGGAAAAGAGATGAGTGTACGGTTGACAGAGTAACAGTGTTTACGGTTGCCTCAATACTGCCTTGTTGGGCTAGGCCGGCACCTTGCATGAGTGGAAGTTGCATGCCAGAGCAGTAGCTTTCCGGCTCAAAAGAGGCAAGACGCGGTTATTGGTGTCATCGTGACCGTATATAGGCACTGCCAACGTAGGCGTCCAAGGGAACGAGATCTTCCGATTGTTGGACGGGGCTAGTTCTTAGCAAAGCTGCCTGGCATCTTAGCAACGGGATAACGATGCATTCGTGAGAGCCGCCGTATGCATATATCATTGGGACAAGACCGATGAATCGACAGGACATCAGCTGAGCCTACCTAGGTAGTTGAGGCCAAGCGACAGAGACATGAAGCGGGAGATAACCGATAGGACCAAGTCGTTGTCCTACTTATGTACACTATGGAACATGTTTGTCGCTAATAACTGCTGTAAAGCAAACCAAAAGTTCGGTAACCTCAGCTTGATATTCCCATTAGTAGCACAGTTTAATTTTCTTTCGGTGGACATGAGAGCGTCTTTGTGGCGCTCCAAGGCATGTAAGCTTGATGCAAGCCTGATGCAAGCACGGCAGCTGAGCCCCAAAGAAACAAAGGGAGGGATTCGATAGAGCGTATACTAGGAACATCATTTTCTGTCGGTCTTATCTACATTCACAATCTTAGCTACTATATTAAGATACGAAAACTGTTTTGCGACCTGATACATTGACTCGGGAGCTTATTACT
This sequence comes from Ophiosphaerella korrae, assembly GCA_028456385.1. Taxonomy (NCBI): domain Eukaryota; kingdom Fungi; phylum Ascomycota; class Dothideomycetes; order Pleosporales; family Phaeosphaeriaceae; genus Ophiosphaerella; species Ophiosphaerella korrae. Next base: position 70,107 of record JALNQF010000104.1, on the reverse strand, counting down.
GATGACAAGGCTACTAACAAAGCTACTACTTATCAGGAAGATTGGAGAGCCGGTTGTAGTACCCGGGAACTGACGTCTTGTCGGTATCACAATTGAAGAATGAAAGCGTAGCGAATTGAGAGATAGTCTTCCTCACCCCAGGGGCTGGTCGTGGCATCGTGCGTTGCAACTTCGAAGGCACCGTATACGCCTATATCCAGTGGAACTAGGATCCCAGCCATTCCATTCTCTTGCAGTGGAAATAGCAGATCCGCAGGAAGGGTCCACTACATATGTATGCCGCAAGTGAGATGATGAAAACTCAAAACAACAAATCCGAGCGGCCTCCATGTGTGTATGTATCATGCTTCAACAAAAGCAAGCCAACCGAAGCAGGTTACAAGTAGCGAGCAGGCTAGGCAATTGTAGGGAAGGGTACGTAAGAGAAGATAAAACGCCGAGTCTTTACCTTGGTAGGCGAAAGGCTTACGAATCAATAAGCGTCGTTTTGCACCTTGTTTCTTTGGACAGAGAAAGTGGAGCGCCTAGGGAAGAGAAGGCTGACATGTCGCGCGTTGAAGGTGCCAGAGCAGCATAAAGACAGGCTGCAGAGCCGAACAGCCGATGGACACGCAATGCAACCACAAGTCAAACACCAGGTAGTAGGTACTGAAGTTTAGCAAACGGCCAGACTTGTTTGGTGATGAAGGGCGGGCTCAACAAGGTTTGGGAGCAATGGGATCAATTGGAGCATATGCTTGTCAGCCTCAGATTCTCAGGGACCGGTCTGACGCCCATTGTCCACACACGTATCAACAGAGAGCGCCAAGCCTTGATGCTGAAGATGCGGGGATCTAGGAACTAGCATCCCAACATTTTCTTCGTGTGGTCGCATTGCACCCCGTATCTACTGACCATGTTTGAGCTTGAGACAAGCTGGCTGTGATCGCACCAGTCAGACGGGCTGGCGGTGACTGGAGACGTCGACGCTGGGTGATGACGGCGCAATGGATGGAAGTGCCAGCTGAGGCTGACGGTTTCGGAACGCATCCAGTGGCTCGTAATCGGCGACTGTTCGTAAAGTAAACACGTCCCTCCGAGTACTGGCTTGTGAGTGGACTCGGCTCCGCTTGGACGCACAAAGGCGGCTGGGTCCGGTACTTGGCCGCGAGGCTGGAGACTCAAGAGGGCAGCAACCAGGAGAGAGGCTGCTCGTGCTGATGCAGGCCACGCGCACGGGAGGTGACGGGGCGCATGAGCTGGGGAGGTGATGATGCAAGCCTGGGATGCGAGATTTGCTATACACATAGTCCTGCGCAGCAGAAAGATAGCTACAGTAGAGGCACGCGAAAGCTCAAAGGGGAAAAGCATGACGACCATGACGACCATGCCCACAAACCACTGCTTGCTCTCCCCAGCAAGCCGCAAGCCGTAGGCCTCGTTCTCCTGAACTTACAGCTTTTCACGCTGTGGCGGAATGATCCGAAGCAGGGTTCTGCGGGATCCTCTGGTGCTTTTTTATTATTTGGCCAAACCGGCAAAGAACCCTCGCCAGTTTTGCGCGTCTCACTGCCTGATTCGCCCCGAAGACCAATAAGCTATCAGCTCGCCGCTTCAGGCGGTGGCTGCAGCTCGAGTCGCCCACTCAGATGGCAGAAACAAGGCTGCTGAACTCAGCCTCGTCCGCCTTGCGAAATCGGGATATCAGGCAGAAGGTATTTCCTCTGCCTAGGCCCCGCCTTCCTCAGATCGACCTACAGCCGCATCACGCATCCCTAACTCCCTGCCGGTCTTCTCAATTGCTGCTAAAGCCGAAGAGCAATAGTCGCCGTTAGAGCTACCGCTGACGCCCCACCATTCCCAAGGGGAAAACCAAGCTCAGCTCGTCCACAGCAACCCAGACTAGACTTAGTCCTCGCATTCCAGGAGCCTTGGAAGAAATCCTACTATATACATGCCTCCAACAAGATCAAGAGCCAAAATGAAGAACCAAGCACCTCCCGTTGCCTCTGTCATTACCCCAATCAGTGAACCGGCCAGGCCTGCGTCTGCTCCAAGAGAAACTGTGGTTGCAGCTCCTCCTATCAACGACACCCCAAAGACGTCTCCAACGTTTCAAACTGCCTCCAAGACTGCCTCTCGCAGGATACTTCGGCTCAAATGCCCGGTGTGTACCGACTATCCCGACGGCTTCCGTAGTGAACATGAACTGCGCCGTCATACCAATCGTGTTCACAGAAAAACGCGAAAGGTTTGGGTAACTATTGACACTTCACCCGACAAGACCTTCCTCGCAGGCTGCAAAGCCTGCCAGACAGGCAAGAGGTACAACGAATGCTACAACGCAGCGAGCCATCTTCGCCGCATGCATTTCCATCCGCACAAGCGTGGTGAGCGCAAGATGACGGCGGCAGAGGCTCGACGTGGTGGGAAGCCTGGCGACTTGGATCCTCCCATGGAGGTGTTGAAGACGAACTGGTTACGCGAGGTAGACGAGATCATCGGAGACGACAATGAGCTACTTTCAGACGATGTGAGCAGCGTGTCCTTACCACCAGCGCGGCTTCAGCCCCCACAGCCGGCCCCGCCACTCAAGATCGAAGCAAAGGCACCACCCACACCAACAACACCCTCTACGCGCTCTATGGCCATTGAAAGCATCGTGGACAAAATGGAACCCTCTTGAGCCCAAGGCCTGCGCTGGGTGGCACACATCTGCATCCAGTCATGTACCAGCCTAGAGCTGTGATGTCGGTGTACCTAGGCTTATAAGCAGTAAGCTTACCGATTACATTCGTTGCAGGCGTGCCGTCTTGGCTCAACTCCTCTCCAACACCCGACCGTCGGTCGCTCACGAATGAGGGGACAGGGACAAAAGCCTGAAAACAGGCATTGACAGGCATCCCTCGTGTTGTGCAGCTGGAATGAAGTTGAGTAGGGTCCGGGTCACTCCTTTCTAAAAGTGTCAAGGTGTACGGCGTTGTTGTGGGGGCCTAAAAAAAACGGCCAGGAGGAATGTAGGAATACAAGCTTTCACCGGTGACGCGGCAGATAGTAAATAGGAAGATTTATTGAACCCAAGATGCCACTTTTTTGGCAGCGCACAGTATTGCTCCACAGCCTCCTTGCTCTTCCCATGATGAGTCGTGCGCTCGCATTGTTCGTCCAGAAAGGGTCAGTGATGGTTTCGGTTCGTGAGGGTGCCGGATTACATTCCAAAATCTCACATGGACATTGGAAAACTGCTCAAAAACTGCTCAGATGGAGCATAGCCCAACGGCGAACTGTGCATGGGGTTTTTTTGCAATGTTTTGATCAGGCGTGAAGAGGTGTGAAGTGAAATTAAGACAATTGCAGATCCGGGATCGGACATGGCAGAATGCCCCGAGCGCCCAAACCAGATGATTCCGTTTTGCTGGCTGCATCACGAATCCTTCGAGGCCACACCTCGCGGCAAGCCTCACATATTATATTCGCACTAAGATACCCCCTGTTGATACTGCTTCTATGTTTGACACAGTTTTTAGTATTCGTTTGCCACTGCCTCTCCAGAACGTCTGCTGCTTCTGCACTTTTCACAGTGCGGCTGATGTCTAGCTACCTGAGGTCCTTGATCTTCGGTGCCGGCGCCTGAAGAGTCTTGGGGCGCCAGCAAGCGCTTGCCCGCTGTCTTGGCCGCAGACTCGGGATCGGCTAGGCCCCAAGCTCAAGCGGGACACATTATTGGTGCTTATGGACTTTGCAGGCTTATGATGATGGCCATCTGGTGACGAACTGTGCGTGCCTCATAATACTAGCTAACCCTTGTATCTACCATTTCATGCTCAAGGGCTTCGCGCGTACCCGCCGAAGAACACCTGGACATTATTACATGGTGCTTTGCAGCCAAATGCACGCTTTAGTGACGCACAGTATCTTATGGGCGTTTTGCATATGCAACTATGTTCTTTGTGGGAGCTCTGGAGCAGAATCAAATTTAAACTCAGCGCTTGAACGCCACTAAAGAGGTTATTTCTCGTCATCAAAAAGATCTCAAAAATCTTACGATGTTCGCCACAAAAGCCACCACTTATAAAAATAAAGTTTCCTCGGACAATCTGGGACTATATGTGTGGTGAAATTCTGGAAAAGGTGGTGTTAGTTCATTTCGGAAGTAACATTGGTTCATTTCCACGAACGGTGGTTCGAAGTTAGCCTACAAATTCGTGCTTAGTACCGTTCCCCGTCACTAGTGCACGGAATTTGAATTGGTCTGAATTAACGAGAACCGTTACTGGAAGAGTAGAGCGACGAGGGAGCCGAAATCCGACCAAGGTATAAACGAGCGAAAAGCCATTGCATGAACTTGGTAGAAAATAGCTGATAGCAATCAAAAAGCAAAATCGCGGATCAGTTCCATCTGGCCTTTCGATCAATAGCTTCAGCCTGACTCCTAGGTAGGCTGCAGCTGGCACAGAGGTCAACTGCATCTAGCTAACCGCCTGCATGCTTTGCACTGCCTAGCGGTACCTCAGGCTCACATCCAATGCGTAGGGTTCCAGTTTAGCGAAAGTTTATACCCAGATTTACTTATCGCTTGCTAGACGATAGGTATCCAGTTGCTCAAGTCCTAATTGGGAAGGATCTGCGATGAAATGCACCTGAGAGTAATTAACGTTGTGCGCGACCGCCACAACCGCACTGCTGGCATCTATCGTCCCCAAGAGCTGGCATTTCCAAAGCTCACGATCGGCGCACCGACGCTACGGCATAGCCGTGATGGCTTATCCATAAGGGCGGGCACGTAGGGCTAGGTATCCCAGCAATATGACGACAGGTTGTTCCGTAGTGAAATCTTGGATTATACTTTTTACATTTACAGGAGACCATTACTCGTTTTTCACTATTGTTACTCTTTTACTGCAGTATGCCTGCAGCCTACTTACCGCCACGTCGATCATTCAGTCTGGATTCCAATACCAAGTACCTAGGTAACTAACCAAGAGGATAGAATACGGAAGAAGGTACATTACAAGTTTGCTTTTGCTGCCAGCCAAAACGTACTGGTCAAACATAATTCATGTACTAAGAATTAAACTTATTGATAATTTCTTTGTAATAATACTACTAAACTGGGTATATCCGGTCTCTCCACCTGCCCAGTTGTGCGTGATGTGGCCGTGTGCAACGTTAATAATAAAGAATGCTCTCAAATGGAGCTGTGCGATTGCGCTTTTGAGCCGTGCGCCACCCTAGTCTCTGTTATACAATTCGATAAATACGGATGCAACGCATCGCAGTGTCCATGACTCTCAAGCCATTATTGAATTGGAAGTGATAAGTCGTGTTAGCCAACCAGATGCGTAAGGGCTATTATGTCGCTGGTAAAGTTTTGGCTGAAAGTAGTAAATGGTAAGATTTGTTCTTTTGACGGAGTGCAGCTGCTCCAAACGTTTTTGCCCCGTCTTACGGCACGTGTCATAAGGGCTGCTTATTATATTTCCCGTCGCTTGTGGGTCTTGATCGTGGTACTGTGGCGAAATCATCCTCTTCGTTCATCGACTCGACCTGAATATTTGTTTCTGTGATGATATTGATGCCATCTATAGCCATTGGCTTGATGATAGAGTCTTGAGACCCGGTTCGTGTTGGACTCAGCTCCACCATTGAATCGTGGTATTGGGAGCGAGATGCGTTGCGTCCGCGGCGGTGATCCACTATGCGTGACATCCTATTACTACCACCAACAATGGTCACTGTACGTGCACTAGCCCCATTGGTCTCTTTTCCATTCATTGATGTGAGGCCATAGTTCGGAGCATCGCCTGGGCGTGCTGCATCTGTAAGTGTAGCGTTTACGGTGTGGTTGTAATGGCCATTACTAAGATCATTATTGACGAGAATTCGCCGCGTCAGAGTGTAGAGAAGGGCGTCAATCCAACCACAAGAAGTGAGGAGCGCACCAGCCACAACAAAGAATCCGTCAGGCATAGCTTTACCAGTCATGGCGACCATGCGGCCCACTGCAATAGGCAACGTAAGTAAAACATATACTAGTGGATACATCACCATGAATTTCTGGATGTGTCAGCAAATGTGTCGAATGCGAGTTGTACCAAATACTAACGGTCGCGCGGGTCAGCTTAGTAGTGTCATTGTTGATTATGCTTCGGAGGCGGCCACGCAAGTGGAAAAACATATGGCCGTAGAGTCCGATGGTGCCAAACTCGACAACGAAGATCCAAAAGTAATGCAACCAGAGACGTTCCTTCTGGAAGTCGGTTGATATCCAGCACCAACCACCTGCTCTAGTATAAAAACGGTCTTGGTACATGGCTGGTCCAAGTACAGTCAAGATGAGAGCCGCAAACCAGATGGCCAAGATTGACACAACGAACCAGATATATGGTAGCTTATAGCCCTTGATAACGCCGAGCCATGTGTGGATTGCGATAGCGAGAACAAAAAATCCGCTCGCAACATCCCCAATATTTAGGAACCAGGCTTGGATGAAACACGGTGTGGTTGGCGCGACGATCTTACCAAGTCGAAGCCAATGGAAAGATATCGAGAATGCAATCGATTGTTGGAGATCGGCTATAAGCAGGTTGTAGATGAGGATAACGTATTGATTGTAGCCCACATATTCCCTGTAGTGACTTCGCCACGAAATCAGCCGATGAGTGATGAATGCCAGCAATGCCGAGACTGATATTAAACTCATCATGGCAAATATACCAATGGGGATGAGGCCGACGCGAAACACCGGTGTTAGCGAAAACATACTATCTGGATAGGCGAAGTATCGTGTATCGAGATCCTGTCGGACCTCAACGAAGGCCATGTCGTGCGGCGCCATATTGGAGATAGGGTCAAGGGGCGATGCACTGTTGACTGAAGCGTCAAAGTGCTGGGGGGCCGAACTATCACTCCCTCAGATCATTGTGATAAAAATTGAGCAATCAATCGGTTCGTTTGGTGTAAGAGTCAGCTTTATCGGCGCTGACCGGAAATTCCGAGGAATTGGTCCTGTAGCTTGACGAGGGTTCGATTGGTAAAGGAGTGTGAGAAGCTCTTTGTCCAAGTAGTAGTATTGTGGAATAATTAGAGAGTGTGTACAAAGAGCGGCCAAGGTCAGGCGTTTTTTCCGCGAGGGTTTATCCTGGGATTTGGGAAGGAATGTTGCGGGCACTGGCGTGGGTTACATAGTAGAAGGATAGGGTAGGTTTGCAGGAAGTTAGTACAGTGGAGCCTAGGCGTCTAGGGTCGGCTGTGGAGCTGGAAAAGGAGGGATCATCATAATGTTTCCTTTACCAGATATAATTAGCACATGGCTACGAGGCGCGGCATGGATGCTAGGCGTGCTAGATTCGCCTGGGCGCGCTACCCGTGCAGGGGACGTAGGTACATGCATAGCGAATACCTTACGACTTTTAGGCCACTACTTCTAGCACCCGTTTCCCGGGCTGTCAGGACTCAGGACGTTCCAAGATGGGTCGAGGTCACAACTTGCGAACGACTCATACTGGTTGGTCTCACTATTGGACTCGCTAGTACATGATAGCCATTCCACACAATGCTCTCACTGGCAATGTTGGTAAGACGAAAATGGGGGAGGCGTCCCCGGAGATGGTAATTATGACAAGCTTGGAAGCAATGCAGACGGGAGGAGGAAATACCGCCACCACGTGCGATACGCGCTGCGCCGCGGTAGCGAGGGGCTAGTGTCAGCATCTGTCTGTGCAATACCGAAAAAGACATTGATTGACAGAGCCACAGAGCGGTGCCAAGGTGCCAACCGCGACTTGTCCCCTCGTGAGATGCATTGCGCACCGGCCCGATTGTTATATAGTATATGTTCGCGGCTCTGGTGGAGGTCGCCATAGATTACCGGTAGCGATAGGTGATGCTCATACAACTTTGGAAGCAGTTGCCAGCTGTCGACCACTGTACGGTAGCCCCCCTTTTTGCGATTGGCGGCTTTGCGGGGAAGGACAGGATGCCTACGCAGGCACTTGGGCTCCCTGTCATGCGAGTCTACTCGGGTTGTGGGGGATTCGCGGCTAGGGTTAGGTCGTTGAACTATTATCGAAAAAGGATTGTTGGCAACGTGACAATATCCGCGGTGCCCGAATTGGCTGTTATTCCGAGCCTGCTAGGGAGTTTTCGTGGTCAGTGAGACGTAGCGTGCCAAGAGCCGTTTGGCAGGTAGCGGCATGCACCGCGGCAGCATGAAGTCTCATTTTCCACGTGCCGTCGCTGACAGCTGCCAACACCTGTCATGGCTCCTCACAGACCTTTTGGAGCACAAACACCAGGGCAGCCGGCAGTAGTTCGGCGGGGACTGGCGACATCCCGATCACCTGGCTAACACCAGGCCAAGGGCCCATTAGCCGTCGGTGCTGGAGCCGGCCCTTTCGAGGGCGCAATCAAAACACGCAATCAAGTTCGCAGCTACGTCCACCAACAACATCGGCTGGTCCAGCCTAGCAGAAGCTCTTCGCGGCGAGGCCGTCATCTTTGTTGGGCACGTAATACAGTTCATCCGCGCCTGCACCTGCATTCGACGACACAGCCGGATGTTTCAGAGCCTCATGAAACAAAATCTACCACGTTTGGAGGAGAGCCACACCGCTACCAGCCCCATTGGCCAAAGGCAGGATCAAGCCCGTGTCGCTTGCCCAGAAAGCACTCGAATTCAATGCGTCCTTGTCACCACCAAAAGCCAGGAACGAGCGCCCTGATCAGCCAAGATGTGTGCATGAACATATCACCGGCGACACGCACACTGCAGGAAGTCAAATCCTGGAGTGTCTAGGGCCTCTCGGCCCATCTTGATCTTCGACGCCGTGCTATGTGGAACCTGGGTATGTCGACAAATGAGATCGATCTATCTCAGTAGAACGTAGCCGAAACCCAGCAAAGTCTTCTTCGCGTGTTGACTCAGGTGCCATAATTGCAATCCAGTAAAATTATATTGGAGAGTCGAGACCATCAGACTAAAGAGTGGTAGGTACATGCGGGTAAATACCTCGTTAGTCGTCATCACCAACTCGTGAGCAACGGCTACCCCACAAGCGTCCGAAACCTAAACCTGTGCCAGAACGGCTGTCATACTTACTTGAACTAGGACGGCCTGGACTGAGGTTCGGTGTTGCATAGCGTCTCACCACATGCTCACCCACCAGCTGTGAACAACACCATGGTTGTATCTTCAGCCTCTGTCCGTTCACACAACGCCACTCATCAACTCTCGTGAGCCCCTATCGATATACAAAGAGAGCTGAAGATGGCTAGGCCAGGCGTAGGTTGGTGGGTCGTTGCAGTGCCTAACAACAATCAACAGTAAGATTTTTCTCACGGCAAAATACCTTGTGCAAAGTACCACCAACTGAAAGGTGACACAACATTAACCGGCCAGCCAATGCCAGATACGCCTCCATAACGATACCCGTCTCGTGTCTGCACGTCCACGGCGACAGCATGCTGTGTCGCCGAGTCATTCCGCGCGCAAACACTGGTGCTCTTTTCACACTATTATCCGCCATCATAACGACACTCATATTATCTACAGGGATAAGCCCAACGCTCGACCATCTAGCCACGTTGCGCCCTTGTTGGTTCGCTCTAGGCGTTAACGTTCCCGGGGATATTACCTATTGTCGTAACGATAGTAACATATGACGTTGAAGAGCCAATTCTCATGACCGATCGGATATATGGCCGTGGCACGCGATCCTGGTCGTACGCTCGGGTATCTTTCGCCCAGCTTCCATGGTGGACGACACCCAAGACTTCTCAAGCCGCGCTCTACCGAAAATTCGTCCAAGTTATGCCAGAATGCTCTAGTTCAATATGGCGATCCGATTTAGTGCAAGTTGATCCCAAAGTGCAATTCTCCAGATTTTCCGGTCGACAGTGTCACGCTACTACCCGCACTCCGCTTTGATGGTGAAAGTGTGGAGCAACTCAATCGTATTTTACATAGTAAGTAGAAAAACAATGCTGTGGTCATCAATGCCAAGACATTCTGGCACAGGATAATTATTTGCCGGTCTCAGGATTCAGGAAGTTGCATTAACCATGTTGTTTCCTTTCAGCATTTAATCCTCGCATAAACGGGGCTCTCGCACGCCTCTGCAGACGCCTGATGATGTCTTCATAAGCGGCCTATATTACTCGGTTGCTATGAGTCCCCACCAGTGTTAGCACCATGTTTGATCAGCCCCTCCTTCCAACAATTTGTGCCTGGAGGCCCAATGAACGATCCAATCCTCTTCAAGACAAGAGTTTTGTATTATCGTAACGTGTTACATGTAAACTTAATCTGCGCTCGTGACGGCATTGCTGGTGCTGACAAGCACATCTATTGACCATGTCTAGAAAGCAGGGGTTGAGTTGATGCAGCTTCGGCTCGCTTGCTACAAGACTGGCACGTGAATTAGATGCCAAGAGCGTGGTTGAGTAACCTAATGGTAAAATCTAGTCGCTTGTTGATGTACATGTTCTAGGTAGTTGGAATCAACAAGAATGCACTGTGTGAGCGTGCTCCAACTGCATCCCTTCTGTCATGTACTCCAAAGAGAGCGAAAATCTCCTCCAAAATCGAGAACTTCAAGGCCAGACAGAAGGACACAAACTAGATTAGTAGTCACTAAGGATCGAAAGTACTATTAAAAAAGCTGAAGAAGCAAAACGGAGCCCTTCCAATATCACAGGCTCTTCTCCCAATTCTTCCAGCGAACTCTACTAGCCAATCAATTAAGAATCACTCAAGTTAATAGAGACTAGAATTACAGAATTCAAAGCAAACCTTATCGATCAAGCCAAGAAGGAGTATAATTTCGCAGCAAATGAAGACGGTAACGCTACTTGTTACCCTGTCTTGAGAACAGCGCCGGAAACCAAGACGAGTATAATGCAATATACGTTAATTCCCTCGTCGTGTAGAGGGCAAGAGTTGAGGTCGATATTCCAGCCAATAATCCCACTGATATCTCTCAATGTCACTTCCCAAACATTGCCAAGAGGTTACTATATAACAGATCACGCTTGCCCTATCTCACAAACGACAGCACTCTAACGACAGCCCAGCGATAGGGTTCGGCCGTTTGGGGGGCAAGCTATAAAGCTTCAAATAGCGATTCAGTCGGTGGCAAACTATATCTTTTCTAATACACACCGAGCAAAAATTTGTAAGAGCTTAGGCAATACGGCTGCGTTTTACTAGGCCGTAAGTTTTTATACAGGTAGTCGGTCTCCGGAGACTACCACACTTCCGATTCACCTTATGGTGCGTCGTATCCAAGGTGAGTGGAAAATCGATATTTGTCGGGTGGAGGCGGTTTTGGGCTTGCGGACTTGGCCAATTAAGATAGGGACCGAGAAGGGCAAAGAGGAGCAAAGGAAGTAAGTTCAAGAAGAACTCAATATTATACTCTCAGGGAAAATCTTTGCTGTTTTACCCCGACTCGGATTCTGATCCGCGAAAGTCTGGAACAGAACTCAATCTTTAGGCCCTTCGAGAAAATCGTCGGCCTGTCTACAATAAACTCAATGAATAGGCACTCGCAAAGAGCGAAACTTCATCTCTATCACTTCCTGTGACCAGAAAATTGCTCTTCAGGCCCAGCCCAGAACAGCAACAGCATATTAAATTGCTGTCGGTTCAGATTAAGAATCCGTTAGTTATGATGGCTGCTCAGGACATATTTACCTCATTCATTAATGCTCTTGCTAGCTTCACTAGCAAGCCTGAAGGAGCAGATACCGTTCAGAGTCTTAGGAGCGACACTGATACTGAAGAGTCAATCTATACTTTTAAAGGTCGACCATTCCGTGATTTAGCTCATAGCCATACAGAGCGCCTGGTCGATTTGTTTACCCAAGCCGGATTAGGATCACGGGAAGATGCACTGATGAGCGTAGTACCCCCGTTCCATTCAAAGCTTTTACTTCCTTTAGTCGAGTCGAAGGGTAAAAACAGTTAGACTCCGTTCTTGCGGGCAGTGGAGGGAAGACACGAGGCCGCAGTCAAGCTGCTACTACGAGCTGGGGAAAAAGTAGACTGCAAGTACAATATCAGTGTAAGTAAACCCGCCCCGAGTTTGGTACATACCTCGGTCAAGTTAATACCTAACACCGGCGTCTCTCGTCGTTATAGCATGTAAGTAAACCCACCCTATGCTTAGTATATTCCCCAGTTAAGTTAATAGTTAATACTAGCATCTCTTGTTGGTATGGTTTACAAGTAATCCCCTGTAGGTATATCTTGTCTATTAATACTATATTTAGATACTACTATTATTATAAGTGGTAAAAAGAGGGTACGACGGCGTGGCTAAGCTGCTGCTCGAGATAGGTAAGGCTGACGTCAAATTAGAGGATAAAGACGGACGGATGCTATCGGGGGCTGGCACAGCACGGGCACGGTACAGTAGTCAAGATGCTGAGGTTACGCCTTAGCCTCCTTTAAATACCTGGATATCTATGTAACCTTATCTATACCTACTCCTACTATTTACCCCTCGTGAATAGAAGGAGGGGAATATACGGCGCGACGCCAGCTACTTATAAATAATACCTGCTATTTCTATACCAGTTTAGGAGCTTGAATCTAATCGGTAAGATTTAGCCCTAGTAAGCTTAAGCATCTACATTACAGGACGCTAACTCACCCTTCATGTGGCGTTGAATGGTCCTCCTGGATTTAGAGGGTCTTGCCTCACCTGGCGCCTACAGCCCTACGTCTTCTAGTAGCTTGCGGTATTCAATTTTTGGAAATCTTTTGACACCCTGAAGCAGCTGGCGGCTCTGGCGCCTCGTAGTTATAGGTGGGCGGCCTGTAACAGCGATCTCTTTGGTGCCTGCACTAGCCTCATTTCGAGCCAGAATAAAATCACGCCGGCGTTCGGATAGTTCACCTCCTTGTACACGATTACCAGAAATTTCAGTGCCAAAAGCTCTCATATTGATGGAGAACTACTCAAAGACGCGCTAGCGCGCTCGGACTTTAGTCCTAGTACAGTACCTTACCAGGCAATTAGGCTAGTGCCCGAGGCACGCCTCCTTTTCGAAGTTGATTTGCGTTCCCCAAGAAACCTATCAAGTAGATAGGGCCACTACGTAGTATGGCATACGACACCTCAATAGGTAGCATGGCCGTGGAAGAACATGCAAGATAGGCCCACGCCCTGCAAGTAGGCATGAAAAGTCGTTAAATTGTATCCTGGAGAGCCCTGCGTAGTTGCAAAATATGGAATCCACTGTATAGGTTGAACACAATCGTCAGCCTATTTAAAGCCGCTGCCTGCCCTTCTTCTGACACTATATTTCTGACTATTATCTGTCCGCTGAATCATCAGGTGGCTTTGCCGTTTCTATGTCTGGTTATTCGTGATGTGGCGTGCTAGTTGCAAACTTGTAGTTGCCATCTTAGGTCTGTATTCCTATGTTCCTCTTTTGTTTCTTAGCCATTATTGACAAAAGCTCAAAGCGGCAAGCCACATTGGCCGCGCGTTAGAAATTGCCATTTTGGCGGATACCAACCGTGACGGCCGAGTCGACATTTCTAGCGACACTGATGTTCAGGGTAAGGCCAACTGGACCGAGAACCGAGGTGCCCTCTTCCTGCCTAATATTGGCGATTCTGGCAAGCGGTGTTCGAAGCAGATTCAAAAGAGTACACCCGACGAGGAACTGGACAAGTGCCACGATGCGTCAGATGACGTCCTACGCAATCCCCAGTATCTCGCCCCCCTCTGGGTAGTCTGTACTAACCTAAGTGTATCGGCCCAGGGTTTGATAGAGGTCACTGACAAGACAGCGGCCGAGAAAGTTCGGATTTTCCACAAGCAGGACAAGGCATGGCATTTTGTGTCCAAGGACTATATATTTTCTGCTCAGCAGCTGCAGTCAGGCCTTGAACTAGGCATCGATGGCCGTGATGTCCGACGTCCAGGTGGTTGGGATGGCAGGGCCCAGGTGTGGTTCACCGTTTCCGACAATGGAAAAACAGTCCGCGACTCGGTTGCCCTCCGTGTAGCACCGTTATTGACACACCACCATGCACAACCTGTCCAGAAAGTGCTTTCGTCTACCGGTCAACCTGGTACTGCCCAGGCGGAATTCGCTTCTGCTCTAAAGCAGAGGGTTGCGGGCGCTGGGATTGCAGAGCCTCTATTACTCTTTGGTGACTCTGATATCTGGGCCCAAGACTTCTTCGAGGCCGCATACGCGAGCATACCGGGACCCTCCGGGCCCAACACCCTGCGTGTCATGATTCGGTCCGCACAAGTATATCGCACGGCTGGCCGGCAGGTCTTCAGTCAACTTCGCTCAGAATCTGTTGGTGCCGTGCAGCATCTTGGTGCTGGAGGCACAACTGATTCAACCGGAAACTTGGAGACTATTCCACCGTACACTTATGGGGGTCAGTCATACCCCGCCGGGCGGATCATTATGGGTTCTCAAGGTGGAATACGACCAATCATTTTCCCTTTCTTGCAGGCACAAGAGGTCCAGAAGCCCATAGAGCTCGACACATCCTGGCTGGCGGTTGGCCATGTGGATGAATTTCTTCAGTTTCTACCGTCGAGCAGCGAGCGTGGCTGGGTTTTGATGGTGGATGACCCTCTAGCAGCACTCAACCTCCTGAGAAACGCATCCGCTCAGGGGCACGGAGGTAAGGCGGCGCTTTCCCGACCAAAGCTTTCATCTGACCTGCCTCGTACCTGCCTCCCACGTCAAACTATCGATGAGCTTCTCAAGGCTGCCGACTTAGTGAAACTAAATGAGATGAGCGCTGAAAAGATCAAAGCAAATATTGATATTTTGAAACGTGAGACAGGCATCACTGATGGAGAGATTTTCCGTACTCCGTCTCTATTCTACTCTGCCGAAATGAAGGACCCGTGGTATTGTAGAGTGAGCGGCCTCGCTCGTGATCGCAGGAAAACAAGGCTCTCGACGGAAGATATAGAACAGCCTCTTAACATTATCCAAGCAGCCCGGCCGACGAACCTCCGCAGACGCCAAAAATTGCAAGATCAGGTCGTTGCCCTGTATCCCGGTATGGTTAATGGACTTGTCTTTTCCGACAACGTACTCGCACCAAACCCATGGGGACCGATCGTTGACGGACAAGATATACTCGCCAGGGCCGCGTCTGAGGTATATGCAAAATCAGGTCACAATGTAACATTCATGGACGATTGGTATTCCCACCATATCTTGATGGGGGAGGTTCACTGCGGCTCAAACACATGGCGCAAAGCCGATACGCCGTGGTGGTAGCTGTTTACTAGACCCTCAGCCAAAGATACATTAAATCAAAGCCAGATCTAGGGTTAGTTGGTTCGTTATATAAATAGATGGTCGTAATTGGCTCTACACTAAGTTTAGTATATTTAACTAACGTATCTTATAAGTAAATACTGTGTACAAGTTGTTAGAACGCAGCTCTACTCCACTGCACCAAACAAACCAAAAAGGCAGAAGAGTGATCAACAACGTTGATTACAAGAGTAGAACAGTATATATCGTACAGGCCTGTGAGCCGCAACCTCTCAGCCTTACACTAGAAGCATAACATAATCTAATCAGGGTTGTCAATCGACTTCTATCCGGCTCTGGAAGCCAGTGAGTAAGGGGTATCTTTTCATGATGCCTTCAACAATACTCCGATTACTGACGCTATCGGAAATGCGCAGCTTTGCTGATAATGAACTTCTGGTAAGACGGAACGTTCAAGTCGCCTTCATAAAGGGGTGCGGTGCGACGAAGATTCCAAAGTTGATTGTCACCGTATGCTGCTTCCTCTCATGATTTACGAGTTGAGCAAGTTTTCGCCCATCCCCTGTAAAGATCCTTTGCATTGGGTTTGGGCGGGGCCTTCGTGACTGTGAAGGGAGGAAGCAAGCAATTATGAGTGCTGACGAAACTGTCAACTACCTTGTTGCTTGGGTGACGTTCCCGTCACTTCAACTTGAAAGAAGTGCTCGAACAATCACCTGGGTTCGTTAGTGGCAACACTGGCGACTCGCATTCTATTTTTTTTTAGGAGAGAAAACGAGAAAAAGCTCATGTGGACCGTGGTTCTCCGGTCAAAGGGAGATGGATAAGACAGACTGATGCTGTTGGCGAGGTGGTTGCCTCGATGCAGCCGAACCACGGCCGAACACTGTGTTATACGCTAGGCCGAATGCGGTACTGTGATTTCCAATGTTTGGCGCGTCGCATCCCGTCTACTCACGACCTGGTAGAGCCTCACATTCTCCTGTGCAATAGTCTTCTTAGTAATGTATAATGTACATGCTTTGTGAAGCGCTAAGAGTACCACTTCAGCACCACGACCGGAATTAAATGGCCCCTAAAGACGAGCCGACGCGTCGCATCGACAGTGTAAAAGCAGAGCTGAAGTCGACATCCACATGCTCGGCTGCAACTGTCGCAACACTCCAGGAACTCCTCCTTAAGAACTCAGAAGAACCTGCGCAAAAGGAAAATGCCAGAGCCAAGACGCCAGCAACAGCGCGGCGGAGAGCCGGGACTGCAACAGCTACAGCAGCTGTGGATGTTGTCAAGAAGACTTTGACAGCGCTCTCTCCCAAAGAGAGGTATATACTAGCAACAGAAGTTGCCAATACGGCGCTCAAGAACCTGGCCGACGCCCTGAAGAATCCCCCGAATGCGCTCGTACAGAGATCGTCCTCCCAATCGAAGCCCTCCCCTTGTGAAGATGCGCCCAAGTCAATACGCCCACGTACCGGACACGTGAAGAGCGCATCTTCATCCAAACGACCGCTGAAAGAACGAGCCGTCTCCCAGATGTCTAATTCGCCTCGAAAGCCAACAATCCGACGATCATCGTCCTTTTCTTCCATTCTGACTACAGGCCTTGATGCTGGTCTGTTGGCGACAGCCGAGTGCGCGAGGCTAGCGTTTGGGTATCTGGGGACATCAGAAGCTATAAAGCTACTTGGAAAGGATTCACAAGAGTTACAATTGGAAAATGGAATATTGGCTTTGATAGGAAAGCTTGTCGCCCTTGGTTTGGACCATCTTGCTATCAAAGAGATGAGGCACTTGAAGAAGAGATTGGATGAATACCTAGGCCACGATGATGATGCACGGCGGCCGGGGAGTAGACTCACCCAGAAGGGCCAGCAGCAGATTTCTTCAGCGGAGAAGGAGAGCTTGGCATCGCTGCTGGAATTTGCAGCGATTGAGCCTGCAAGTCCTGCCCTGCCGCTTATTGTCAATCTCCAGACATATACGCTTCGAGTCATTGCGAAATTGAATCGACCTCGCATCATCGAAGCCATATGGGATCATCTTAAGCTCTCTAATCCTTCATCACCTGCGAACCTCCTCCAACACATTGCAACCACAACAAACACCCAAACCAAAGTAGCAAGGCAGCTGGAGTCACTTGCCCAGACGATACTATCTCTATGCCCGAATATCTCAACTGCACATGACAAGAAACCTTTACAACCATCACCAGAGACCACACTACAACTCCAACAGCTTGCCTTCAAAGTTCGGAGGGACTGGTGGGCTTTAGCGAAGCATCAAGGAAACCTAGGCCAAGAGCTTCTTGAGCCGTTCACAAGATGCTTAGTCGCCTTTGCTCGGAAATCGCAGCTTACGCCAGCCAAAAAATACGAAATGGCGGAATTATTGTACGCGGACTTGGTCGGTCCACAGTGCAACCTCGGTGCTGTGAATGGACCAAACGTGGAAATCAATAAGACTCTGAGCTCACTCGCACAGGATGCTGGAATGTCAGAACAAGCCCTGCGATGGCTAGGAGCCACTAAGTCTACCGATCCTGCCCCGTCGCGGGCGAAGCAGACTGCTCGATTAGTTCGCATCGCTACAGTTTCTGTTGATGCTTTTTTAAAAAATGAGATGGTACCCAACTTGGACGCCAACATTACTCAGGCGCTTGACGCTCTTGAAGGTAGTCTTGGTGGATCCGGTTCTGACTTAGACTCGCTCTTCTTGGAAACCAACGCCCTCAGACGTACTGCAACCAAGTTTTTACTCGCCCACTCTTCCAAGCCTGGTAACACTATCGAACAGAGTCAGTTCAGGCAGCACGCTTTCCGTATGATTATATCAAGTGTTCATTTCTCCGCTAGAGTGGTGGGTGTCAGACCACCCCAAGAAAGGAATACTAAAGCCCAGGAACGCCATGACGAACGGATGTATATGGTGTCCAAGTTCACAAAAAGCATCATCGATTCAGTGTTGGCTTGTTGCAAGGAGGCCTGGGACTCGGAAAACCAATGGAAAGAGTTGGATATCACGCTCCAGGAATGTTCGCACATCCTAAATCGATTTGAAGAAGAAAGAAGCTTGGGAGTAGGTGCTAGAGTGTTAGATTTTGACGCGATTCAGGCATTGTTTGTCAAGCTCTCGAACGCCTACTGGGCTGTCTCTTTACAGCTACGAAAGGCAGGATACAAGCCCGAGATGATCAAAGCAATGCAACACTCGATCGATCTCGTACAATCAAGATCGCAAGAGTTCAGAGATAGTGGGCATCTCACCATGAAGTTTGAACAGCTCGGGGATATATTCGAGAGCTTAGGCCGTACAGGAAAGTCACGAAACGCGTTTACCCAGTGCATTCGTGCGCATATCGACTCCGACACATCCCAAATCCTTCAGACTTGCGCCACGAAGCAATCCTTGCACAAGGTCTTTGACAACGGAGGACCTTTGATCACATTCGCTCGAGTCCTCAAGTCGCATCACCGAAGTTTCCTTAAGGCGACTTCCTTAGGCTCCGATGAGTTTGCTTTCTTTGATGACTTTGACCTCGAACCAGAGGCTCGAGGAGCTATCCTGGAGTGGCAACTGAGCTTGTACATACGAACCCTCTCTAAAAACCGACAATGGGATTCCAGTCTAAACTCGTCTATAGTTGTTCTCGTCAAGCGCCTCCAAGACTTGTATGTGCCGGAGGTGTATCCCATTCGACGACTCCGGCTGCTTGCCATGCTACTGCAACTCTCTCAAAGCCATGCATATATCCTGCCGGACCAAGCCATATCCCAGGACGCGTTAGAAAAAACTCCAGTTGAAGTTTCTGGGTCTGGAGATGAAGGCTTGGCAAGATTTGGACCACACCTGAAAGCCCTTTGTATGCTCAAGATGTCGATACAGCAGGATCTACCACCTGTACCGATTTTGCGCGAATGTTTTTCGACCTGGGAGTTCCTCGTCAACATTGCCAAGTCATGGGAGGCCTTCGTTGATCGTGTGGACGATGTAGAGAGTTTGATATCGGATATAAAGGCAGGCGTTGAGTTCCTCAATGCGAAGGGCGAGGAGTATCTAGCTTTGCCAGTGCTACACTTATTAGTGAAGATTGGTGAGCTACAGAAAGCTGCTGATGCGTCTGAACTTCTTACAAACCTATGCGCATTGGGTCTGCAATTCCTCCGCCTCGGATATACAGGGAAGTCCGGACTCTCGTTAGCGAAAGCTGAAGCTCTCCTAGGCTCCAA
Source organism: Ophiosphaerella korrae (assembly GCA_028456385.1). Lineage (NCBI taxonomy): Eukaryota > Fungi > Ascomycota > Dothideomycetes > Pleosporales > Phaeosphaeriaceae > Ophiosphaerella > Ophiosphaerella korrae. The sequence goes on along the minus strand of JALNQF010000104.1, from coordinate 50,629 downwards.
AGCGGTAGGGGTTGAGGCCAAATTACGATGGCACATTACATATGCCGAGTATCTGGCACGGATCGGAAATACGGCTAAAGGGTAAGGTGACCCTGTTGTCACACTGTTGTCACACTGCTGCCCTTGCTAACGCTTGTAGTATTTCCATCCTGAATGCCGCTCAAAAATTGGCTGTTGCAGATCAAGATTTCTTGGATTTAGCAAAGCCCACAACGGCGCTTTCAGGAAGACTCCGTTTAAATAAGATTCTGGCTGATGCGGCATATGTTCATTCTCTCCTTGCAACTGTTGCAGGTTGTTACAAAGATGCGGCTAAGCACGCGAAACAATGCGTGGCACTCAACAGACGTACCTGGGCAGCGCTAGAATCGAGAGCCAATGTGAGGAAGGCGGCATCTGCCGACGATTCAATGACGGAAATTGATGAATCTAGTAAAGTTACATTCGACCCATTGACGTCTATGCGCAACGAGAAGGGCACGCCTCTTGTCGTGTCTGTCACCCATGCGGCGCTTGACGGAGCCGACTTTTGGTCTTTGATACCGACTCTGTACCGGGGCTTGATGCAGCATTCTCAAGTTTTTGCTTACCAAGGACTATTGCATGAAGCAATTTATGTTGCGGAGCAAGCCGAGAAAATTGCTTCCGCTACCAAATCCCCCACCCTTGTGACTGACAATGCCAGCTGGCGAGCGGATTGTTGGGCTCAAAGTGGCAGACCTGACAAAGCTAGGCCAATTCTTGAAGCTCTTAGTAAAGACATGGACCGCAAATGCATTTCCATTGTAGGATACCGATCCGCCGTAGCCAGGGTTCAACACTGGGAGGGTCAGTATCATGAAGAAGCAGCAACATATAGTGTCCTAGACCAGCTTCTGCGGGACCTGACATCACCAACCTACATTGCATCTCTCAACTCCTTCTCGCCTGACGTCGACACGTTAGCTGAACAGATGTCACAGATGACAGTGGACATGGTCTCAACGCAAAAGACTAAGACAGCAACTACCACTAGAGGTCGAAAACCTGCTCTCAAATCTACACAACAAACCGCTCTGAAACCGACGAGTAGAGCACCCTCTAAAGCTAGTGAAACAACCAGGGCAAAAGCAGCTCCTCCAGCAAAGACCGGTGGAGGCGCAGTTTCATCTCAAGAAGTTCCATACCGCGCTGAACAATGCTCTACCTTACATACTTTTCACACTGAGCTCATGCATCGAGGCGTTCTTGCAAACCTCTTGCAGGACGACCTCGCGGCCGCATCTACTCTCCTTGCACAGGTTGATAAAGCCCAAGACGATGGATTCCAAGATTTGTCTCATGTATGGGCCACATTCAAAATGTCACTTGCGCAGAGCTTTAAACAAATTGCCGAAAACTTTGACGTCAATACGCTACCCGAATCAACAATAGCATTTCCTGCTATCAGCCTCGAACGAAGGTTATCTGAAGATCCTACCTTGAAGCGAACTACTGTTGCTCTATCAACAACAATGAAAAGTAACAGGGAGAAAACACAGCAACAGGATGATTTTGCAGAGACACTGCGTAGTGCTCGGGATCGACTAGTCGAAGCACATGCATTTTCGGCCACGAATGGACCAAATTACATGTTTCAGCAGATTTCAATGGCTCTAGGCACTGTCACGGTCTTACTGTCCGCGTTCACTGGGGGAAAACTGGGCGGCTCTCTTCATCCGCTGTATGCGGCATATACGGGAGGTATGTTATCACCTTGGATTTGCTCGTTAAGAAGCTGACAAAAAACAGAGGCGCCGAAATCGAATGCGCTCAGGCTTATGCAAGAGTCTGTCGATGCAGAAAGGGAGCAGATGTCGCGGGATGAATGTCTACAATGGCCTTCAGGATCTCCTTCAACGTTTGTCCCGTCAACAGTGGCAGACTTCCAGAATAAGTATATTGATGTAATCCCGGAGACATGGACCGCGATATCCCTCACCCTGAATGATATGCATGATGAATTATATATCACGCGCTATGAGAATGGCTCAACTCCATTTCTGTTGCGCCTGCCTCTAGCTCGACACGTTTCTCGTGATATGGATGAAGAAGAGTTTTCCTTTGAGGATGGCAAGCGAGACTTTAATGAGATCATTGAACTCAGTGACTTCAGTACACGCACAGCTAAAGATATGACTTCAAAAGAAGCTCGACAACAATGGTGGAGTGAGCGAGAGGCCTTAGACACCCGACTACACGAGCTGTTGCTCAACATGGAGAACATATGGCTCGGCGGTTTCAAAGGTATCTTTTCTCAGCATGAGCGGCAGCCAACTCAACTTGCCCGCTTCCGTAAGTCTTTAGACAACATCCTCAACCGACACCTCCCTTCCCGTCAAAAGAAAACCCAACAGAAGAGGTCCATGTTGGACACCAAAGTCTTGGATCTTTTCGTTGGCTTAGGAGATGCTACCGACGAAGAGTTAGACCTAGATGAAGCGCTTATGGACCTTATCTACTTTGTTGTTGATATCCTCCACTTCAATGGCGAACGGAATGCTTACGATGAGATTGACTTTGATAACATGGTTGTGGAAACACAAGAAGCTCTGCGAGCATACCACAGCGGGCTTTGTCCGACAGCCCAGGCCACGCAGCACATGATATTGATCTTGGATAATAATCTACATGGCTTCCCGTGGGAATCGCTACCTTGTTTGGAGAAGCTCTCTATTTCCAGGCTGCCATCGCTTGCCGCCCTCCGCGAACGCATATATGCTGCTAGGGCATCTCTTAATGAGCAAAATTCTACACCTGGACATCATATCAGAGCCGAGGCTGGAGGTACAAGCATCCTAAACCCTTCTGGCGATTTGTTCCACACCCTCAAAACACTGAAGCCTCGTTTAGATGAGCTGCATGGACATTGGACACACATTGCAAATCGTGCACCAACTGAGAAAGAATTCGAAGACTCTCTCCGCGAGAAAGAGCTACTACTCTACTTCGGGCATGGTAGTGGTGCACAATTTGTCCGCTCCAAAGCTGTTCGCCGCCTCTACCCTGGTTCACATGATAAGCACAATAACAAACCTGGCTGTGCGACAACATTTCTCTTTGGATGTTCTTCCGTACACCTCACTGAAAATGGCATCTATGAACCGTCGGGTATGCTTTCTTCATACCTTACCGCTGGTGCACCTGCTGTTGTTGGCATGCTTTGGGATGTTACAGACAAGGATTGCGATCGCTTTGCTGTTAAGGCAGGCGAATTGTGGGGACTATGGCCTGAGTCACAACAAGAAGTTATTCTACCTGTTCCACCGAAAACACCTGGACGCAGAATGAAGGGTAAGGGTCGAGTGGCGCAATTAGTCGACCAAGCGGAGGGATCAAGGGGACCAAGCAGTGCGAAGAAAGGAAAGAAAACTAAAACCATGTGCGATCACACAGATCCTATAGAAGACCGACGACGAGGGTTGGGTTTGGATGAATGTGTCAAAGAGGCTAGGAAAGCTTGTGTGTTGAGATATTTGAACGGGGCTGCCGCGGTTGTGTATGGAATACCGGTGTACCTAGAATAGAATAGATGGGTCTGAAGGGCTAGGCACCTGTAAGGCAAAAAAAATAATTGGTAAATGAATAAGAAATTACGGGGTTGACGTTCCAATTAGAAGAAACCGGTTAAAATTGGTTCCAAGTACCATGAGGCACAAACGCAGGTTTCGTAGTTGCGGCACCTGTTTGCGATGCCACCTGCCCTGGTGTTCTCGCCACTCAGGACAGCCCACAACTTTGCTCTTAGAGGGTGTAACAAAACACTATCCACGAACAGCTGCGCGTAATATAATATATTGCCAAGGTCGACTGCGACAATTCTTCACCAAAGACTTTACAATCGGCGCGCAAATTCGCACGATCTCACCAAAAACGGTAGGGCCCAGGCTGCGGCGCACATGGCTGTGCAAACGCAATATTAATCTGACATAAGCGCATAACGGCACTGCGTGAATGGGCCGCCTGGTTTTATGAGACGGGGCGCAGCGTTTGCGGGCGCCTAAACACATATCTACACATATGAAGGGAATGCACTTGAATTCACCTTTTAACATGCTTCTAGTCAACAAATTATCGCAAGATATCCACCACACGGCAGTTTTTGGCTGACAGGTCCACCCTATTTGCACCGCCATAACTCGATTTGGTGTACCATGGCTCTAAGTGCACTCGCCAACTTTGCTCTTCGGGGCTTCCAGGTGCTCTTTGGCATCATCATTCTCAGTCTCTCGGTCACATTGATCAAATCAATTCACTGGGGTAATCTTCCCTCGAGCATAGGTTACGCCGCCTTTGTGGGCGGTGTCACCATTGTCGCAGGGCTGGTCGGAGTAGCAGCAACATGGGCCTCATTCTTGGAAGGATGGATCGGAGTTATTATTGATGCTGTCCTAGCAATCATCAACATTGCTGGCGGAATCGTAAGTCATTTGACACGACATTCAATGACAATCATCGAAGCTAATTTGTTCATCAGACAATGACGCTGAAGCTCGATGGCGTGAAGTGCAAAGTCGACAAAAAAGACTACAAAAACAGTATTAAGTTGTTCAATGACTTATTTCTTGGAGGCTGCACCGGTGGAAAAAAAGACAAAATCTGTTGGCTTACATCTGCATATTCTAACAACCAAAAAAAGTTCACGGACACGCTCTTGGGACATTGCAGAGAGTCACAGGCAGACATGGTTTTCATGTACCTTGCGGCCGGCGCATTCATCGCCAGTGCGCTGGTCCTGTTCTTGCGCATGCGAAAGGGTCTATAAGTATGAGTTGACGATGTGTTGTGGCCGGCTCTGGTCACACAGGTACCGTAACCCTGGGTTGTTTGGATCGAAGCCATTTGGCTTGGCATCAAACTGGGATCCAAGGTCCACTGTCGTATGTGTTTTGGGGTGTTGGTCGGAGGGAGCAAATGCGGCGTATGGTCATATGAGGAAGGACGGCGAGATGATACCCGCAAATTGCATGCGATAATAAGACCCAATGATTTCGAAGCTTGCAGATGCATCGTGACATAAATCCACTTGAGGCTGCATCAAACGGCTCTAGTGGACATTGTGTAACTGGGAAGGGGTGAAAAATATCGTGTTCTATCTTAGATTGGAGATATCACAGTCGTAGCTACACGAACCTGAAGAAGGCATATAGCCTACTGTTGCTTCGAACCTCTTTGTCTTTAAATCTTGACAGCTCAATCCACTTCCTCCGCCTACCAAGAAAGAACAATTAATCATGAGCGTGAAAAACTTACTTTATTCTAACATTGTACTTCGTGGTTCCCAGACGCTCCTTGCAATAGTTATCATTGATCTATCAGTTGATCTAATCAACGATCATAACGCACATACCAAGGGCGGATACTCCAAGTGCCCCATGATCCTGCCTTTAACCACAACTATTGGAGTGCTGTCTCTCGTTGCTGCAGTTTCTAATCTGGTTGCTTCGTCGACGAAAGTTCTTCACGAATACATGGAGATGCTAGTGGACGCAGTGGTCATCACGGTGAACATCGTGGGCGGCACTGTGCGTTACCGTAGGTAGCTAAATGGATAATTAGTCAACATGATGATAGTCTATAACGTGGTTTACAAGCGAGCGCCGCATACAAGCGAGCGCCGCACCTCATCAACTTTGCGCACCTCTTCAAGCATACAACTCAGCAACGCAGTAGAGTAGAGAGTATATATTTATATAATAAATTAAGCAGTAGCTTCTCTATCTTTCTTACATGTACGCGAGTTGTGTCCAGTCTCTCTGCACCTCTTACAGCGTGCGCGAGCCTGGCGACTCGAGCCTGAACGCCGCCTACTCTCGCACTGTTCACGATTAATCTGGTAATTAGCCTCTAGTTGAGCAAGTATATCCTCTCCTTGTCCCTTTGTTAAGACTCCTTTCTTCTAAATTCGCTTCTTTTTTTTGTAATTTACGCTTGCTGGCTGCCTTATTAGCTCTTTCAAGACTAGAGATCTAATCGCGCATTAACTTAGTTTCTAGCATTATTCTATAAGCTCGCTTTTTAAGTTGATTAATTGCGTTAATAATTAATACTAGCGACGAGCTCTTGTGCCGGCGTACGCGCTCATGTGTAAGCGTTGACTAAGCCTCTAGCTCACGTGCGTTACTTAGCGTGCAAGCTACCTAGGGAGCCTCTAGTAGAGCTAGAGTAGCTAGAGTAGGCGTACGGAGCTAGATATTAAGTCTTAAGATAACTACTTCTAGCTAAAGTAGAACAAGGCTAGTAGCTTAAAAAGCTAAGTAAATATTAATTCTTGTAAAGGCCTAGTTAAAGGCTGCGTAGAAGGCTAGTAGGAATTCAAGTTTGGTAATGTGGTTGATATAGTTCTGGATTAGGCTCTTAACCTAACAGCTGTACGCCTTCTTTAATAGAGAGAAGTAGCTAACATCAAGAGGCTAAAGTAAGTAAGATAAGTGAGCTGGCGTGCAGAGCGTATAGATGTTGTTCTCCTTGTAGATCTCGTTGAACTTAAGAGAGTGGTGGCTCCCGTGACCATCAAGTATAAGTAGCTGGCGCGCACTAACTACTCAGCTCTTTGTATACTTGAAGTGCTTAAGCTAGTTAATAGCTAGCTTATCTGTTGTCTAGCCATTGTCGCTAATTCTGATAGCCTAGTCTCGTAGGATATAGTCTTCCTCGTACTAGGCAGAGAGGTAGTACCTGCTGGCGAAGATAAGGAACAGTAGGACTACCTAGCTAGCAGCATTGATTGCAGCGATTGCCGTTACCTACTTACGATTGCCAGGCTAGATAGCCTTTAGCCTACCTCTCCTCTCTAGCCCTATTACAACGAGCTAAGTTGTAATCTTACCTATTATAAAGCTAGCCTCGTCGAAGTTGTAGACGTCCTTATTAGCTATCCTATTGTCAGATTTTGAAGGGGTTATAGTAGGTTGATAAAAAGGCTTTTTCGTAACGGCCATGTGAGGGCCTTGTTGGAGAGGGATACTGAGGCTTTCAGAAAAGCCCTTTTTCAGTTGGTCACCTATGACTTGAAAGTACTGGGTATGAACTCAGTGAGTAAAGAGTTGATTGATTCTCCTGTCTATCTCTGGCCCTGCGCTCTATCTATGTATCTGCGATGTGGCGGTCTCGGCTGGGTCTCTCGAGACGGCGGCGAGCCGGATCCTCAACATCCCTTCTGTTGAGGTGCTGGTTTCTTTGTTGTATCAGTCGTGCTGACATAGTCCATCTCCTTGCATGTGAGATTCTTTGTTCGTGAAGGTCGAGGCCGCGATCCTTTCAGCTGCGGCGGGGTTGGCGACTTGGCGATCGCACATGTGATCGCGCATCTAATCGCGCATCTAATCGCGCATCGGGCATCTGATCGTGCAACTCATCTGGCACCTATACGTAGCTCTTGTATGCTGCACGATCTCAAACCAGCTACTTATAGTAGCTGGGTCTTCACATAAGGCTCGCTGCCTATCGTATAGGTGATTGAAACGCGTCGTAAGACTGTCCGTACGCTTGACAAAGTTGCGCGCCCAGTGGATGCCGACAGGGCTGCCTCCACGCTGAGTGAGTAGCTTATCAGCCATCTCACGCACAGCAGCCAGAGTTGGGGCAAAACCACGAGAATCTAGATTAAGAATATAATCGAATATTACCTCCTCCTCTAGCTGGCTGAGCTTCCTTGAGTTGGGCTGGCAATCGCGTCGCGCAGGTATACCATCGCGTCAGCGGCGGAGAGTTCTCTCGGCTACGTTGAAGACTATAGCAGCGCGCCGACCGCTTTGGATTTGGTTTGATTTAATAGATGAGATAGCAAGCTGGACATCTGCATCGTTTGAAGGCAATTGACGCGTTGGGTGTGAAGCCATTACGTGTTAAGATGAGATGCGGCGCTCGCTTGTAAACCACGTTAACAATTAAACTGGAAGGAAAAGATTGTGGCGATAAGAGTCTGAAGAATAGGATCGGGTCGGGGTACTACCCATACACGGGCTCTTTGGGCTATATAGACATCTTGAATGGCGGGTGTGGGAAACTTCAGGGTACTTGGGGCTGCTTCAACAACGATCCAAAGTGATCGGCACAAGCATTTGAATACTCGTTGCACGCAGAGCGAAACGACCGTCGTGTTCATGTTCTTGACCGTGATTGTAGTTTTTGCATTAATCACGCTGACATATTTGCGCTTGAGAAACATCGATTTTGAGGTAGGAGGTTCACCAAATGGTATAACTGTTGTCATTCCAAGGCGTCCGGAGATTTGAGGACAGAAAACAGGCAATCTGTTGCCGAAAATACGCGCGACAACGCGAGTTTTGGAAGCTACCACGTAGATATATATCTAAAGAATAGGCGTATATTAGATTACCTATCTAATTCAGTATCTATGTGACTCCTCAAATCAGGCCCAGATTTCAAGTCTCACAAGCATGCGATTTCCCCACATTCTGAGTACTCAACACCGCTAACTACGTTGTTTTATGTAAAATGCCGCCATGTGGGGTTTATACTGGGCAGATCTGTTTTCAAATTATCAGCTCATAAGTTCAATAACAATTTGGAAGATAAGGCTTACACTGCCACACGATGAGCAAGTCTTCGAGTCACCAGAGCTGGCAGCGCCGCATTTGGGGCACGAGTCGTGATTGTTAACGAGGACAGTAGTGGCCTGCATTTCGTCTGGTGGCTTTCGCTGGATTTTGGTCTGGTTGTAGGGTGTGTTGGTATTGAAGTGTTGTGGATTGGATAGTTTTGCTGATAGTTGAGCGTTGGAGGGGTAGGCGGGGTTGATATGGAGCTTGCGAGGTCAGGTAGCTGCAAGGAAAGCTAGGCAACTAATGCACGTAGGGTCAGATGACAGTCCCACGGTACCTGGGCTGGGCCTCACTATTGGGCAGTTTCAATAGAAAGTGGGATAGGTGTGGTACGCAAGCGCGAGTGGGGATGAGGGGTGATTGATGTGGCTGCTGTATCATAATATGAATAGTAAAAGCGTACCTAATGAAGTCTTGGAGGAGCTCATACAACGCCCTACCGAACGTGGCAGATGATCTGACCATTGATCACTGCAAACCATCCATCTTCTTTCTTCTCCATTTCTCTGAAAGCTGCAGCTATCTCTTCGAGGTCATCTACGTTGGCCAGTCCACTATCGAGAGCCCTTTGTTTGTAGTCGCTTTGAACCGTTCGATCCGCCCATAGTCCACACCAGAACGCTCGTTCTTCTGGAGTGCTGAACGTCCAGGTCCCAATACTAGCATCTATATCTTCCCTTGGAAATCCTGCCTGCATTGCTACTGCATGTAGCATCTTTCCCATGTTTGGAAAAGCGCCTAGCCCTTCGGCAACTTTTATATACAGTTGCTTCCATCTTTCCATGCCTTTATTCTCAGGATACCAGTCCATAGCCTGGTAGTTGCAGTCTCGAACCGCTAGCACACCACCTGATTTGACAAGTCGTTTCATTTCCTTCATAGCCCCTAGCGGGTTTGAGAGATGTTGCAAGACTTGGTGCGCATGCACGACATCAAAACTTGCCTCATCTACGCCGTTGAGTGACTTCCAGTCAAATATGTCTCCCACTTCGAAGCGCACATTTGTGACGCCCTTTTCTTTTGCATGCGCTCTTGCCTTTTCGATTACTTGAGCAGACGGATCGATGGCATAAATGAAGCCTTGAGGTACACGGGAAGCTAGGTCAACAGTTATCGTCCCAGGACCGCAACCGACGTCAAGGATCAAGAGCGAGGGGTTATTGAGATATGGTAGAAGGTGTGGACAAGAGTTCTCCACAGTTCGCCAGCTATGGGAACGGAGAACTGAAGGATGATGGCCATGCAGGTAAGGCGCCGCCATGTGGAATGTAGGACAATCTGATCGAAAAAGAGGCTGGAATTTATTGTAAATAGTTGGCTGAGTAAAATAAGCTCAATATGGTGGGCACTCAGATTATTGCTATCGTTATAATAATGGCATGCGCGATTTTATGTATTGATTTTAAAGGATAAAACGGGTGTCAATTCTTACATGTGTGTGTGTTGTTCGAAGGACGCTGTCGGGGCGTAATCGACGTAGAGGGTCATAGACCTTGGGCCGAATATCGGCGCACGCTAGCCACCCCTACTTCAAGTCTACCGCATCCTGGAGAATACAAAGCAAATGGTAGGATCGTATAAGGAGTTCAAAAATTATACTAAAGGACCTTAACTACGTTTGAATTTCCTTTGTGTACTTTGATATTTTGAATGTAAACTAGGCTACATATTGCTATCACTTACGCAAGCTTATTGCGCGTTGTCTGACTATAGCACAAATTCAACTAATTCACATAGGGTCTTCAATAAAATTGGATCGATTCTGGCATAGTTGATTTTTATGGAAGTTATAGAAAGAGGTGCGCTCGTGGACGCGGCTAGATGGTTCCCCTATACCAATATCTTGTTGCACATCCAGCTCACGAGATCTAGTATCCCTAAAGATAAAAAAAACTCTCATCAAATACTTAGCTCTATCGAAATGCAAGCAATAATCTACTACTTTTCTGATGTTACCTTGTCGTTGTACCAAGAACTTGCGCACTACCAATCTGAAGTGAATGTTACAATTACTACGTCATGTTTGTTGTTTTGCAGTGTAGGCCAATTTCCTTTTAGGTATCAATTAAACTATTTGCGCCAAGAAAAAACTTTGCCAAATTTGCTCTATCTGGTGAGACAACTATTGACTTGTTTACAAGTTACCACCTACAGTGGCTCATCTGTAACACAGGTAGCACCATGATCGAAGTCAAGTCCATTCTTCAGCCGTACAACCTTGAGGCAGCGCTCCTCAGGGACCGTGAAAATGACTGTTTGGTCATTGACGTTGGCCGCGATGAGAAAGGTCACTCCGTGGCCTCTCTCGGCCTCGTTCTAGAACAAGTTAAGCAGCACAGTCCGTCACAGGCGATCGAGGCAACCAAGTTGTATATCATAGGCGACTGGAACCTGCCTAGCTCCAACAATGCAGCCGAATTTGACGCGCAGAGTGGGGTGGATGAAGTAATGAATTTTCACTTGTCATCGCTACAAGCTCACCTCGATAGGACCAACAAAAGGTTACCGATAGCAACCCAGCATGGGCCGAAGCTGTCGAGAGCATCAAGGGCCTTGTAGAGAAGATGAAAAATCTACAAGAACTGACGTAAGTGATGCCTCTCTGGCTCTGAGACAAATTTAGAATTGCACTCACCAAGGCTAGTTGGGTGTCGCAACTCCCCTTCACCGCAACCATGTGGGAAGTGCTTCCTCGCGAGCTCACAAAGATCATCCTAGATCTTGGAGAGCCTGTCCGCATTGAGCACTATGGTGATGTCCCTCATAAGTCGTACATCACGCCGGGCCAAATGGCGCCTTTGCAGCTACAAACCAAGCTCAACGAGCTGCGTTTGTTCCGTGTACACGATTCAATGCAGTCCGTCGTGTGGGAGACCATATTCCGCAACTCCTCCGATGTCGGCGTGGGCGTGCTAGATATCCAGATGGCGGTGAAGCCCATGGCACGCCCCGAGCAGCGCGACTGGCTGGAAGCAAACAACGTGACTGGATTCAATGTTCCCATTGAAGAGTCAGAGGAGGCTGACTATAAAGGGCTGGACGGAAATGGTGTCTTACACTGGGCCAAGGGTACCGGCGAATATCTAGATGGATACTGCATTCGCAAAGCTCGGATTGCCTCAGGACTGGAGGAAACGACACCACTTCCCCTATGGTACTAACCTGATCCCTAGGAAAAAACACCACCTTCCTAGAGGTACCTACTAACCCCTTCCCCACAGGTGTCTCAAGCTCGACGGCTTTGTCATCGACCACCTCCCCTTTGAGAAAGAGCTATCCCGCATCATTCTCCTCACTGCAGGTGAGAATTGCATCGACGGCGGTTTGCGAGCACCGAAACCCCCCAAAGATCTCCGCAGGCAAGGCAGCGAGATAACCAACAATGCATTCTCTCACTGCATTATTCAATGGCCAAATTGGATGGGCATGTTTGCTAATCCCGGTTGTAACCACAGAGAAGCTGGTGTGTCCGAACTCGGGGCTAAACTACTACCAAAACCCAGCAAACTGAAGACTAATTATTCGCTAGTTGCGCCACTCACCAAGGAATCTCTCAGCATGGATGAATTGGACAACGCGCTCGACACCATATTCTTTGTCTATACTATGAACATGAACATGCACATGTTTCGAAAGCTAGCCAGCGCGCAACATGAGCCTTGAGCTGACGATACCCTCGAGTTACAGAGCTTCAGTTTGATAAGTGTTTTGGTCTTGATCACTTTGGGTAGCGCCATACCATGAATCAATTTCCATGACTTTCACTTGAACACAATGTGCAATTTGACGTACGAGATTTGCTCAATTTTCGACTATGATGCTACCTATACAATGCTACCCCCCAACCATGAATGACCGCTGACAACTTGCGTGAACTTCCTGCCAAGATGCATACTTACGAGTCTCTTCTCCGTCTGGGGGGCGACCTCGACCTCGAACGTGAACTAGTATACAGCCTCTGTCTCTCTGGCGACGGGCTTTTACTCTCTTCCTTGTCTTTTCCCTTTTTAGCTGGTGGTGGCGTACTGGAATCCCTTCTCCCACGTCTTGGCAGTGGCGATGGCGAGCGCGACGGACTGCTTGAGTACCGTCTACGACGCGGAGGCGGAGAGCGAGAGACAGAATCTGACGGGCTACGGGCCCTACGCTTGGGCGGAGGAGAGCGGGAGAGCGAGTCCGAAGGGCTACGGCCGCGACGTTTAGGTGGTGGGGACCTTGACCGTGAGCGGCTGGATGAATAGTCCCGCTTTGACCTGAGGTTACGAGGGGCAGGTGAGTGAGAGTGAGAGCGGGAGCGGGAGCGAGATGCGAACGAGGCACTGTGATAACGGCCGCGGCGAGCAGGTGATGCACTTCGAGTGTATGAGCGCCCCCTGGATTCTGATCGTGAGTCTCGTCTGCGTCGTTCGGGCGATCGCGAGCGGGAGTAGCTGGAGGAAGTGTAAGATGAGTGGCTGGACACGCTTCTCGAGTCGTCAGAGTCGCTTTCCGGCTCAGGTAGTGGTTTTGGCTTCGGTGCGTTGTTTTTGAGCCAACCGCGCATGTTCTCTGTCAGCACGCCCATGCCGATGGCTGTGAAGAAATTGATGGCGAAACGTGTCTTGGACTGGTCGTCTGCATCCGTAGGGAAGATGCCACTGAAATTCTCTTGTAGCATCGGGTCCTTGAAACGCTCAACAACAGTCTTCTGGCCAAGGGAGGCTAGCAACTCTTCGAAAAGGATTTTGATGAAGATACGCGAACTAGATGTTGTGTCTTCTTCGTTTAGCTTGATGGTCATGAAAACGTGCCAGCCAATGGCATCTGAGGCGAGTAAATGGGCAAAGAATTGAGCAATGATGCGGAGGCGGTTGGTCTCGAATCGATGAATAGTCTCATAGTAGTGCGCGAAACCGTCTTCAAAGAGATCACTCCACATACGATTGAGCTTGCAGAAGCGCTCGCCAATCATGCCGTAGAACTTCTCGTATGTGCGCTCTTGGCTGGCACATTCGACAACCATTGTCGTGAGCTCGTTCTCGAGACCCTGTGGCAGATTGATGCGCATGAGCTTGTGACAACATTCCTCGAAACCACCGCTGCTCTTTATAGTGAGATAGATGGTTCGGCGTAGGTTGACCAGGTCGGCGTTCGTTTGGTCCTTGATATCCAGCTGCTTCTGTTCCTCGTCCTCTTCATCAGAAGATGAAGCATCTGTGTAGCCATCATCATCGCTTCCCTCTTCCTCGCCCAAGATTTCCGCCTTAATTTTCTGGTATTCCGCCTCATGCTCCTCATACTCTGCATCAAGCTTGAAAATGTTCAATCCATCCTCAACTTTTATGTCATCCTCCAGCGTGTGCCTATGCGTGATCTGATCCTCCTCTTCTACCAAGTCGAGGTCCTCCTTGATTGTTGGGTGCTCTTTGTACTTCGTCCGCCGTACCTCAAACAGCACCTCGATCATGTACTGCGTCCGCTTGTCAATGTCGGCTTCGTGGAGAATGTTGCGCATTTGGTCGAAAATGGCGTTTGCGATGGCAGGGCTCATCTCGTCGAGGAAAGCGCCGACTTCTTTCATAATTCCAACGGCGATTTCTACCGAGTCATCCGAAGGCTTGTTGAGTAGGAGAAGCAGGATCTCGGCGATCAAAACTTCATGCACCACCTGCGTGTTGGCTAGATGCGACAAGAACATCGTGCTTGACAAGCATACTGCTTTGTCGTTCCTCCTGAAGCTCTTCCTGAACTGTATGATCAAGCGTCGAACCAGAAGATCGCCCACTTGGGGCAGTTTTGTATTTACGATAGCAACCATGGCTCCATAGATTGGAGTGAAGGGTAAGCTGGCAGCTTGGGCCTTCATGATGGCGCGGCAGAACAGGCCACGCCCGCGGATCAGATTCTCGCTGAACAGCTCTGGAACAATCATCTTGATGTTTGCCGTGTTTGTCTTGTTGATCAGGCCCTGGATGGATTTCTTGAGCGCCTCCCAGGCCATGCGCTGGAACTCTGCGCTCTTCTTGTCCGTGATCTGCTTCTGCATCTCGCGCAGGCGGGCAGGCGGGATATAGGCGCCTCCAGCGCGTGTCTTGGAGTCATCGACGGGCAGCTTGCGACTCGCGCTAAAGGCACTCTGGAACAGCTTCAGGCGCGAGTCGTCTGCTGGGAGGTCGTCTGTCTGAGGCTTGCGGCCAGGCTCATCGCGTCGTCGGCCATTCTCTCGATCCTTTCGCGGCCGCTCGTCCTTGTCGTTTTCTCGCCGGGGTTCATCGTCATGTGCATCCTCCCTCCGCGAGCGCTTCGAGGGTCCAGCTGCAGAAGGGCCATCGTAGGGCGAGCGGTCGCGTTTGCGCGCTTGTTCCTGGATCTCGGGCTCCGGGGAGGGAGACGGGAGTCGGACGGCAGATGCAACCTCCATCATGGCTGGGTCTGAAGTCGCGTGGTGAGTGATGGTGCAGGCAAGGAAGTTTAGTTCGACATGGCGGCGACGCGGCGGAATGGCCGCAGTTTTGCCGACCCCTGCTTGGCACCGGGGGAAAGTGCCAGCTACTCTCTCCATCACGCTCGTCGCGGAAACGGGACATATCATATTGCAGTCTCTCCTTCACTCAACAGCAATTAATTGATTCAAGATGGTGAGCCTTGTGTATTCGCGCTGGGCCGTCAGAAATGTGCTGACAATGTCCTCCATAGCTCGACCGTCTCGTCGGCCTCAGCATGCTCATCGCAGCAACCTCTGTTTTCGTCTATTACACTGTCTGGACGCTGTTCATGGTACGACGATGCCCTGGCCCCCTTCACTCCCTTCTCTATGCTAACCTCACTAGCCCTTTGTCGACGATGATCACTTCCTCCACTCCTTCTTCCTTCCACGTGTCTGGGCGATCCGTATCCCTGTCGTCCTCATCATCCTTGGTTCTACCGTAGTCGGCAGCTTCCTGTCCATCGTCATGATACGCAGCAACCGCAAGAAGGCACTCAAGGCCAAACAGAAAAAGGCATCATAAGAGGCTATGTGAAGTGTCTCATTAAATAGGGGGCGTCTGGTCAAAGGGGCCTTAGCCAATGCTGCTGAGAGTCTGTTATTTGAAATTAAATCATATCTTCCACAATCATAATTTATGGCTTGGTCTGTAGTGATTTCTTGTCTCTTCCTGTTGGCAGGAAGGCTTGTAGAACGGCTGGCCTTACCCCTATCCCACTTTTGCAGCCCTACATGACTGAACAATTGTCCTCCGTGATGACTATGGGCCCCTCCCCATTGCCTGCTGCATCTCCGTGACCATCCCCACCCTGTTGTGCAGCAATATGTCGCGCAAGCTGCGCAAGGAAGGCTTGCTATTGAGAAAGTCAGTACGTGCTCTCCAGGCTACCTCAATGTTAACTCACTGAGATGAAGTAATCCTCCCTACCCCCTTTGCGCTCCATGTCATTTTGGGAGGTGATCTGGTAGGCCTCGTGCATACGCTTACGGCTCATTAGCCCGTTTGCCGAAACTTCATCATCGCTCTCGCTAGTGTCTTCTGGTGCACGCTCATCGTCATCGTGATCGTCGGAGGCTTGGGTGCGTCGGCGGCGGCTCCAGTTGAGACTCGAAAAGTCTCCGGGATCTTGAGACTCAACGCCGATGCCTTTCCGGGCGTTACGTTGGTCGCAGGAGTCGGGTGAGAAAATCTTGATGGTATCATCAATACCAGATACAGCTATCGTTGGTTCATAAGGATGGCCTAATCATCTGTCAGTATAACTGATGAATCTGCAAATGCACCGAGTATCACCATACCTTGTACCACGTTGACGACCTCTCCATCGCCTTCGAGAATATTGACAAGTTCAGTCGTCTTGCGGTCCCAGATGAAGACATGCCCCGAGTCACTCCCACTCACCACGTACTCATCCTGCAGCCCGAAGTAATTCACATCCTTAACTGTCTTGACATTGCAATGACCAGTATAGACGCGTGTATGTGGCGCACATGGTACATCAAACTCAACTTTCTCTCTGTTGAATTTGCTCCGACCAAAGTCTGAACGCCATAACATGCCACCACTTCTAGTGCGTCGTAAACCTTCTCCATCATCTTCTGAGTCGTCATCGTCGCCGTCATCGTCATCGCCGTCATCGTCGTCATCGTCGTCATCGTCGTCATCGTCGTCATCGTCGTCATCGTCGTCCTGCTCTTCTGATGATTCAGAATCATCATCACTGTCTTCTTCATATTGGTTCCCATCGTCATCACTCTCGACTACCTCGTCACCTTCCTTGTCTACTGCCCCAGTGGCAGCATGTGATGGGCTACCGACCACGTAGGTGAACGGGCTCGATGCCGTATCGGCGGATGTGTTACTTCCCTCCCCCCAGGCACTTCTAACAAGTTCTGCTTCCATAATTGGTCCATCATCGTCTAACGGATCTATGTCTGCTTGCTGTTCTCTCAGCGCTTGCTCCTCTGCTCTCACTCTACTATCTGCTATTCCACGGCCGCCAAATGCACAATCAACAAATTTGAACTTGATGTCTTTGGCAGCATTTCTTAATATGCCTCTACCAATCTGGAATGCCCATCGCCTCTTCGCAATGTTTCGATCCTGTACATCGCAAGGAAGTGATCTATCGCTAGATGCAGGAACCACCGCTCCGATCAAGTCTGCAAATGGTATCTTGATTGCCTGTGCAAATGCGAGCACGGCTGCCTTCTCGGAGCTGTACAGAATCCTAGTCTCATCTGTCTCAAACCTTGAAACATCAACATCAACGATGGGCTCATCGCTCGCCAGATCCAGAAGGTACGGAATGATTATATCGTCAATCGCATCCATATCAGAATCTTGTGGGCAAGGGCAGCGAGCGCTGGGACTTCGATTTGAAAATCCTTCAACTACTGCACCAGGACCACTGTCAAGCCAGAGTAAAATTGCTTTTAGAAAGTCATAGCCAAAATGTTCGTGTTGTGGTAGCTCTCGTTCCCGTGGGGCATGCTGAATCGCAGCAAAGTGCTGAGAGATAAGAGCATCTGAGTTTGCCCCAGTCAATAGCTGTCCACCCATCAGGCGTGCAAGCGTCCCCGCAGCCTGAACAAACCGGCGAGAGGCAGCACGGCAGTCACGGAGTTTGTTTTGAACTGCCACATCGACATGGTTTGGATCTACAGGGTATCCCCATGATCGTGCGATGTCATCCATATCGCCTAGAATGGAGTTTGCAAACCCTAAAATTGAAGTAAGGGCTAGCTTCAGTCCAGTTTCTCCGTGCTCAGCCAAGTTGAAAATACGCTTCGCTATCGTCACGGTAGTCTTGGCAATTCGATAATGGTCGGTGGCTCGAAGGTCGTTCAGTTCCTCCCGAGACATACGGTTATCAATAGAGGACTCAATGCGAATATCCTCTGTCTGCCCATTCTCATATCTCACTCTGAGTGCAAGATCTTCGTCAGAGCTCTCTGTGCGTTGCCTTGAGCCTGCTCTTTCTGCGGTATCCTGCGATGTGGTGCCAGACTTGGGTCGTTTCCGCTTCCTGTCCCTCTCCTTCGCTCGGCGACTGGAATTTCCATCAGAAATTTTAGTGTGCTCGACTACTTGGCTGGCATCCGGCGCTCGTAGCATGTCGAAACTATATATGTGATCTTGAGACCAACTCACAACTAGTTCATTTGGATGTGCATCACTGATCTTGCATGCCGTGATATGGCCTCCATCATTTCTTCGCATGCGCTTCTGGCCGCGGGGGGCAAACTTTTTGACGCATTGTGTAGCCTTTCCAAGTAGATCGTCATCTTGCCCACTCCAGTTTTCAGGACTTGAAAGTTTGGATCCTCGCTCCCTATTCCGATCCCTGCCAAGCATACGACGATCGTGAAGGAAGCAGTGTAGGTGCGCGCCTCCAAGAGCCAGGTAATGAGGCTGAGACGGCGAGCATGAGAGAGTATTCAGATCCAAGCCATAGCTACTGTAAGATATAAGCGGCGGAGGTATATTGTCTGACCCATTTCGATCTCTAGCCCACGGTGGGTACATTGTATCCCTTCCACGCGGATATGCTGTTGAAGGTTGCCGCACGTCCCACTGTCGTACATCGCCATCATTGGAACAAGTTAAGAAATAGAAGGGAGTGTCCTCGGTTACGATGCGCTTCACCGTATCAGAGTGGCAGCGGAAAACCTTTGTGTTGGTGTCCCCTTCAGTGAGGGTAACTTCATCACGCGCCATGCCTATCGACCTTCTGCCCGTGCGTGAACTCGGTCCAAAGCCACGCGCAGAATAGCCAGAGTGTTCGATATCAAAGATGCGAACGTCATCGGTGGCGGATACGATGGTTCGGTCATTGGAGTGGGGCATGAACTTGACGGAGAAGATGTTGCTACGATGTCCCGTGACAATGGATGTCGTCAGGCTGAACTGCGAAGTAGATGATTCAGGATGGTACGAGTAGATGTTGATGCGATGGTCGTCAGAGCCGGACGCGAGCAGGCGGCCAGATGTCGACCAGCTATTGAATGTTAGTCACGGCTATGCCATGGCTGAAAGTGCGGCATGAATGCCTTCATGTATCAGTTACCTCAAAGCGTTGACACATCCGTCATGGCCCGTCAGTTCGTTGACTATATCCAGATCCTCTACCCATTTTCGGTCGCCGTAGATGCCCCGGATGTCCGTGTAATTCCTGCGCTGTTGCCCCAGCTCCCGCTTCAACAAGCGGTCGTATACAGTGTATTTCATCTTGATCACACCCACCAAGAGCAGTCAGAGCGGTAGGCCGTCAAACAGACAGCCGGATCAGCCGAGGATAAAGAGAGTGGCAATCAATCAGGTGGAATTCTCGAAGTGTGCAGGCTCTTTTCGGTAAAGCAGGCACGCATTTCGGCGCCAACAAGCTAGAAAAGCGAAGTTTGCGAGAGGTCAACTTTTGGGCGCTGCTATCTAGCTGAGAGTGGAATGACGAAACGCAACTGGGGAAGCGTGGGAAGCTCCGGCCAATGCCCCGCTAACGCCCGTGGCAGCTTGATCCTTGGCCATCCATCAATCACCTCAACCCTCTACGCACCATCAGCTGGCATGCCATCTTACTAATTCCCAATGACTGGCTACGATAGAATCTATGGACGACTAGACACGTGCCCTGTGTGGGGCGCTTTCTCTCGGTATACCGATCGCTGTCAGAACAGTCTCCAGAAGCTCCGGCTGATTGCGAAGGCAATCCCATTCCACTTGGTGTTTGACCTGCAAAGTCAGCTCACGTCTCTGGCAAAGCCAATGCAGGGATTTGGTACCATCATTGTGCCTCCGAGGGTGGTACCATTCAGAGCAACAAAACCAATATCGCTCCCGTCGTCGTGTCGAAGTATGGCACCTTCAGCACGACGTGGTAGGATTGCCATGCCACATGTCGTCATTGCGAGATTGTAGCTAATGGGTAGATCCTCTCCTCCCTCCGCATGCAGCGCCAGTCGCCCCGAATTCGTAGAAATAAACTTAGCGATAGCATTGTAAGCGGCATCGTAGAGCTCCCGGTAGGCACTAAGCAATTCGGCGCCTGATGGCTCGGAGCTGAATTGCCGAGCAAAATGCACAAAAGGTAGATCTTGATGTTGCAGCAAGCTGCCCGCTTCGCCTAGTATATGCCTCAGTCAATGCAACCATATAGACGTATATTTGGGATGTACCTTTGGCCTGTGTGCCCCTGCTGGACAAAATGAGATCAATCAGCAGATCCCAACCACGAGAGGCCTCCCCATCGCGCATGTTTCCAACGGGCAGGAATTGTAAATGCCTATGTGGCTGGCTGGCTCCGCTGTGCTTGCCAGAGTTGAAGAAGGCAAACAAGCTATCCTGCTTGCTTCCTGCGTCATCTTGCCATGCTTTCAAGCAAGCATATGTTGCATCAAGGTCATCCTCTTCAAGAGAGTGTGTTTGTTGTTTGTTAGGCTTTGTGGCAAGGATAAAATGTTGGGCAATTATAGGGAACTTGTTGAGTACCAATAGATGACTTGGGTTCGTGGTGGGAATGTCAATCACGTGTAGTGCTGACGAGGGGTTTTCAAAGGGATCGACCTTCTCCCGTGTTGTAGAGTTATCATGCTTCGGAACAGGCTTCTTTGCAAGTGTAGGACAGTACCGTAATTGAAACTATTCAGCATGTTAAGTATGATTTGAGCCTGTACATCTCCACCTACCGGAATTCCTTTGGAAGTGTGAATAATTGCCAATTCCGTTGGAGAGAAGAGCAAATCCGAGCTCGCTTTCGCGGAGTTGAACTTGGCATCGACCAGACTTGGAAGCGCTTCGGGTAGACTAAGGAGCATTTTCATTAACTTAGGCGGAAGGGTGTAGTCTAACAGGTGTGCTAAAAGCTGAGGGTAGACGAGTTCCTGAAACGGAAAGAAACTCAGTCGAGTATTTAGCGTGCAATGCTCCGAAGTCAAAAACCCTCCTAATAACGCCCAGCACAGTTCTTAGCCAAACATGGAATATCTCGGAGGTAACAAGCGAACGAGTAGATTTCAATCATGCCGTTTGTAAATGTTTTGTATTAGTTTAGGTATTATATGCTGCGTTCGTTCGACTACAAACAGCGTGCATGGGCGCGGAATACGGTCCGGGGGCAGCTGTATCTAGGGCACAAAACACTCACAGACCTCGACCCACTCCCAACACTTTTAGTGCTATCATCATTTGAGGACAAGTTGCATCGAAATTGTATCGACAACTCATAGATCTGCCACTCCAAAGGACCTCCCGAAGCGATTGACAGATGTGCCACCACGCTTTGCCGCTGGAGCAGTGTAAATATCCAGGCACACACTTCCATATCCTCTACCCATGCAAGAGTAAGCAAACAAGAGCAAACAAAAATATCAAGAGAGGCGGAAAGGTGATTGAACAACTACCAGGTGCGCCATGCTGTTTGCCGATGAAAACATCAAGATTGCCAACTTTTCGCTGGCTCAATAACCTGAAAACAAACTCAAGGTTGAACAAGGTTGCTGGACTTTCAATCTCGATAACGCCAACATTGCCCCGATGGCAACAGATAGTTGTGCATTCGGTTCGATCGCCGTAAAGCATCCCAGGGACAAAGCTGTTGTCCACAACTACTCAAGAGCTGGGATTGAGCTCCATCCATTTACGTTTGCAAGTGGAGTTACCAAAATGGTAACTACCGCCGCTTGAGTGAATGGCATCGGCTACCTTCTTCCACTGCACCTTGGACAGGCGCTGTTGGTAGTTGAGGGACTGGTGATGGCTTCCATCGACACGATCGAACTCGTGCTGAACAAATTTGCGCAAAAGGCGAATCTATAAAATCTGTCAGTTTCGATATCCATATGACTGGCTATATTGGCATACATCTACATCTCTCCACACTGGCTTCCGGACACGATCCTTTCGTGCCTTGGTCAAAGAACGGTATCGGCCCCGCAACGTGGATTCAGCGCATTTGAAATGCATCTTCTTCCTGATCTCTTTGTAGGTCAGACCTTCCCTCTTCCCATCAATGAGTATACCGTCATCCACTTTCCGCAGATCTTCTGCATTCGAGGACCGAGGTACTTCGGGTCTGTCTCGAAAATGATGCTGCTCGACAACACCTGTGCGAGAGTCGATCCATTCTGCTCCCCCATCTGAAGCCGTACTATTAGCGTGCGCCGTGTATGCATTCGCTAGGTTGTTGTAGGTGATAGCATCTGTCTGAAGTTCTTTCCGCTTGATAGGCATGACTGTTGGTGAATTGTCCTGACTATACCAAGAAACGGTTCCTGGGCTAGTATGCTGCGAGTATGAATACTCTGAATCATATTGTTTGGAATCATCGCGCAAATCTGGTAGCGTATGGAATGGTTTCCTAGTCCCAATCGTCGTCTGTGAGGGCACGGTGCCCCTCAAGCCATATCCACGACCTAGAAAGCTAGCATTCGCGTCATCTCCATGCACATGTGCCGCAGCCTCTGGTGAGGATATCTTGGTGCCGAGATATGAAGAGACATCGGAGTGTTCCCAGTCATGATTCCTTGAAATTCGGTCTGCAGACTCTGGCGTAATAGGGTACGATGCCCAGCTCTTCGGTGAAAGCGAGTTGTTCGTGTCTAGGTCTGATTCAACCACACTCGCGCTGCTAGGAATCGCACGTGAGTAAGAAGGAATCCAAGATAGCGGGCCGCCATATTCAAAGCGCCTGTTGTCTCCAAATCCTTGTGATGCAGCACTAGGATACAAAAGTTCACTGTTCCCAACCGAGGACCCTTCTGATTCTTGCACCATGACGGACGTCAGGCTCTGGCCGGAGCTCAAGGTGGTTTGGTGATTGTAAGTTGAACCATCTCCCCAAAGGAGCTGCGGCCTGTATGTTGTGTTGTTCAATGCAAATCTGGCGTGTGATCCGCCAGCAAGGTCATACTGCTGCGGGTGAGTTTGATGCCGCAGTAGTGACTGGTTATGCGACTGCCTCTCTGTTTCGTAATGCTACGATATAATTAGTATTAAGTTACCTTCATGTGATCGTATCACTTACGAGTAGTTGTTGCGCCATGTCAGAAGTGTGTCGAAGGTTACTGTTGGTGGGTTGGGGTGGTATAAAAGCTTGCCGAAAGCTATCGGAACAGAATTGCATATGTTGAGCGCTTGACCTGGAGGGGTCGAGATCGTTGTAGCTTGGCTGGCAGTGAAATAGAGGCGCTTGAGCCATCATGCCGGGCGCGGCATGCATGCCTTATAGACTTACAACACTATCCTAGCCAGTCTATGTGAATGCTAGTTGCGCAACTGGTCTGAGTGCACTGTAGGGTGAATAAGTATTGCGGGGTGCTGAGGTGCTGTGACCAATTCGTGAATCACTTGCAGTGTATCTTTTTTTCAATTCGTCGAGTACCGTTGACCGTTGACCGCTGACCGCTCTTCACCCTATAGCGGAGTATGTCACAGGTCTGCTCACCAGTAGGCAGAAACCTGAGGTCTTGGTTTTGCGGGTCACAGCCAGCGCAGCTGTGGTAATAGCGTTCTACCGAGAGATCTGAATGGACCGATATTGCGGCAAAGCGGAACCTCACTTGCTATCTATATGCAGGGACGGTGAGTCTGAACCAAGTACCTGACCGACCTACATCATCAGAACACTAGTTTCGTAACGGTTTGCGAAGATATCTTACGATTATGCCACGAAGGTCGGAGCAATCAGACAGAGCTCAAAAGCGTTCCTAGGCGATGGCCGCGTGGGCACGCACAATCACACTATTGAGACATCAGGGATCTGGCTCGCGAAACAGCTGGCCTGAGAATGATGAAGGAGAGCTGCAAATTAAATGGAGAGACGAGTAAGCAGATACAGGAGCAACTAGATTCTAGGGTGCCTACCGAGAGTTTGCATCTACCTTGGTATGGTAGATACTGGGTATGTTGTTTTGAGATGAGAAAGTGTCAACCCCTAGGTCTATGAACTTGCTGGCAGTTTTTTGCAGCCCAGGGACATTCGTTTGAACCACCATATCTAAGTTTCTGTCACTGGGGAATTACCCAGGTGCCTCTGGGGCTAGGTCTGAGCTCTCGGAAAGTGGCACCATACCCGCTGCCTTCCCCGTCTTGGGAAATTTTGAGCTCAATGTTACAGGTCAGAAAGAACTTACCGCGGATGAATATGAGCACTCTCACTTCCGGAGCAAGCGGGAGCTCAAGGAGAGACAGCCTTGTAGCAACAACAATCACGATCTACCAGCTTAGCTGTAACAAGGACTGAATTGGACAGTTCTGTCATCTAGCGCTAGCTGAGCTGGCCGAATCGATCTCTGTCGTCTTGTTTGGCATGACGTGCATACAGCGAACGGCTGCTTGCATGAAATACCTTGGCAGCAAGCCGTCACCCCAGCAGAGCCACTAGGAAGAACAACAGGGCAAGGCATGGTGTCCGCATCTTACATGTGGCCCGCATCTATAATATGCACGGTACCTAGCCATAATCATGCACGTGTTCTAGGTACCAATGCCAAGCTCACCGGGTCCTCTGCTAACAACGCGAGCCAGCAATTTTCGAGTGCTACCTATAACCCACTTCGGTATCCACAATATTCACGAATTTGAAGACTTCCAGAGAGGCGGTCAGGACGCTCTATACAGCAACGGTTTCAACTCTTGCATACTCAAGAACCATTCGACTAAGCCTCCCAAGGTCCCGAGGGTCCCCATCATGTGAAGCGTGCAAACATGCATAACACCTAGGTACCTTCACGAACATAGCCGTATACCAGCCACTTTATTTAAACTACTATCACGCCTTGTCAGCGGCCCGCCACAGTTTGTGCAGCTACCTGCAACTAGCTTACCGCTGTGACATGAAACGTATGAGACACAAACATGCCCCCGCGGATCACACTCGCTCGGGTGGGGCCGAAGTGACAGACTGCTAGGGTGGTGGACCCTCCATGACATGCTGATGGGGAGGCCTTCAGCCGTGCCGATAGCGGCATCATCAACTTTCATCCTGGGCAGCACGGGACGGGCCGGTGGCGGCACGGCACTCGAGCTGTGTGCGAGGACAGTAAAGAACGCTAGCCGGCATCTCAAAAGTAAGACAATATTGGAAGAAGCAAACGTGAGACAAAAGGATGATTCTGCGAAATGGATCAAGACATTCTCACTGACACCAGCGTGTTTAGCAAGAAGCAAACACATTACAGACAAGTCGAGAGTATCACACGCATAGAATCAACAGATCCACAGGCTTACAATCCGTACCTGGAGCTATCGACTTCAGATTCTTGCTTTTATCTGCCCAGGCGACAATAATTCGACATCCTTCCACGGAAGCCCCAGATATTCCCACATGTAATGAAACCTACAGATATTGATCAGCCCAACTCAATCGAAGTTTCTTTCTCCGCAGTGTTTCATAGATTAAAGGGCTGAATCAAACTCCTCCCGTGTGTTAACGGGTACCATGCCAAAAGCTTACCAAGTGTCTGACAAGGGGTAGACTGTACATACCTATCGCTCCCAAAGAATGGTTCTTCGTCTCCTTTCGAGTTTCGCACAAGGAACCATGGGCATCCGAATGCCCCTCGGTCGAGAGCTTCTTTGGTGTTATCGTTCAGACGCTGCTTGGATGGCGCGCTGTGTGCCTTGTCCGAAATGTCTTTTGCCTCAGTCTCGTTGAAACGCTTCGATAGTACTTTAATCAGTTGTTCAGGTTCGCTGATATCTATGCCATTCTCCCACATGGCTTGGAACATATCTAGGAAGACATGGATGTACTTCTGTGGGTGTTCTTCCTTTACATATACTAATGCTCGCTGGGGCAGCAGTGAGAGAATCGGAAAGAAGTCTGGAGTCTTGACGTTTGGGATACCAAAGTATCGCTTCGCGCGTGCACTATCGTACGCACTGTACGCTGCTTTAGCGGGGAGCGTCCAAGGCGGCTTGTTGCCTATTTGTTGTTAATCAAAATTCGGGCAACTGCGTACTGCCTAGGTGTGGGGGCAACGGGAAGATGCTGAGCGTAGGGATCACGAGACAACTCGAGATGAAACAAGAAAAAGCATACCGCTCCCAACATTGATACCCCCTAAGAAGACGGGCACTATGCTGGTCGTGGTCAGTAATATGATTATTTTGATTGGTAGTTCGTGAGCGTGAGTCGGATCACCAGCAGATCAAAGACAGGAGGCAATTTACTCACTCAATCTCAACCTCGTGTGATGTGAGCAATGCTCGATTCCGTTCGAGGTACAACAAAGCAAAGTACGAGTAAGGAGATACTGTGTGCGCTGGTCAGTTCGCATTGAACATGAAGAGTTAATGGTTTGCGGACCGCAATCTAGATAGCATGTTATCTTTCTCGACATATTAGGAATAGAGTTCTTTGATGAGAAATTATAATTTGTTTGCGATGAGGCCTAGCATCGGTTCTTATGGATAGTGCAGCTGTCTGATGCCTGTTTGGTAGAACGCTCGGACAGCCGAGGTCCATCTGCAGCTGTTCAGGCGACATCAGTAATCATCTCCATATCTCCATATACCTAATCTACACGCTTGCGATTCCCTACATAAAGTTACCTATGTTTGTGCGTAATTTCATGCGGCCTTTGGTGTCGCTATCTGGAGATTAAGGGATCAAAACGCGCCCCCGACTTCTATCAAAGCTCGATCGCAAGCAGTTGTATTGTTTGCTAGGCACGATATTGGAGTTTGCGCCACCACCGACAACATGGCAGTATCGCAGAAGCAAGTGGCCCTCATAGTTGGCGCCTCTAGAGGCATAGGCAGGCAAATTGCTATCGATCTTGCTAGGGAAGGTTATGCAGGTATACGAATCTAACAGCGACTCCCTACTTGGACACTTTGACAACACTAACACTCCTCAGTTGTTGTCGCCGCGAAGTCGATATCTGATGCATCCAAGACTCACCCTTTCCCACCGGACCCAAACTCCCGCCAATCGACCATCTCCACTGTCGAACGAGAGATCCTAGAAGCCGGCGGCTCTGCCACGGCCGTTACCGTTGACACGCGAGACTTCTCTAGCATAGAACGCATGATCAACCATGTCATCGCTACCCACGCCCGTCTAGATGTTCTAGTCTATAATTCAGGTGCGATATGGTGGGCCAGCGTGGAGAACACGCCCATGAAGCGTTTCCAACTTATACAAAGAGTCAATGTGGAGGGTCTATACGGCACGGTACAGGCTGCACTTCCACAATTCAAAAAGCAGGCTTGGAAGGGTAGAATTATTGTGGTTAGCCCACCAATATATTCTAGGTTCTTTAGGGGCAAGACGGCGTATGCTATGGGCAAGGTCGGCATGAGGTTCGTTCGTTCCCGCACCAAATGCATGGAAGTTATGAACTGACTTTCTAGTGTAATGACGAAGGGTCTGGCCATGGATTTTGAGCGCGAGGGTAAGACGGATATGGCGATTACGTCAATCTGGCCTGCTACTGCCATTCAATCAGCTGCCACGGAAAATATGAGTAAAGAACACACAAGTGATCTTCGAAAGCCGACTATTTACTCAGACGCGATCCTTGCCATGCTGAGGGCTCCAGTGGCTGAGGTCAATGGACGTCTGGAACTCGATGAAGACTTCTTGAGAAAACAGGGAGTCAAAGATTTCACAAAGTACAATGTGGTAGGTGACGCGGTACCCAGGAGAATAATGCCAATGGAATTCCCAGATCTGCGGGTCGCGGAGCAGGATGACGAGGGTCAGAGGGTGGACAGCACGAAATTGAGGGCGTCCAAATTGTGATCCCAGACCAACGAGCTCTATAAAAGTGCGAGCATCAGCAAGCACAAGCATATGGCAGATGACATCTTCCTACCATTGAGGCGGGAGAGCGATACCTAAATTAAGTTAATCGATGGCCTAAAACGAGGCTCAAATGATACAATCCTGGTTGGCGCCTTAAACACAACTCGTCCAATCGCTTTCTCATAACAATGTCAATATATGGTCGAGTGCCTGTTCGACCACCTAGAGGATCAATAGGACCCAGGTGAAGGCCAAAAATGAGAGGGTGCTCACACTGCGCTTGCGTGCAACGTACTTTCGGGTTCGATGTCACGATAGCTGTTAGAAACCTCCTAGCGCTGTGGTGTTGCAGGTGCTATAAATTTTCTTCATAGCTTTCCGACGGGTTGTAATTCGTGCTTCTCCGGCAACTACGTTGCGAAGTGCACTTGGCATTACTCATGGCGCATGTTAGAACGACTACAATGTCTAGTCCGTGTTCGCCCCAGATTCTCCCCGGATTCGAGAACACGCACGGCTTCTCTATTGTGGCAAGTGGCAACATTGGTGCGGGGTACTAGTCGCAGGTCCATGCCGTCGTCTCGAATAGCTATGCGTAATCGGATGCCTTCGTCTCGATGTCCTCATTTTTCCTCATTTTCACCGACATGCTGCCGTCTTGGAGGCGACCTCGGGAAGCCCCACGCCTGGGCAACTGCCGGTGATCTACGCAGAGCCGCCTAGACTAAAAAAAATATCAGTGTGCCTATTGATAGGCGATAGCCGGCGCGGATTATGTCAGGAGGCTTTGCTGGCTGATTGAAATGATTCATCGTGACACTGCCCTGGCAAGGCTTATCTAAGAGGTTTTTCATCCTGCCATTGCTTCGATGCACACCCGGACCCGACTGATAGGCTTATGCGGTGATATGCAAATGCACAGATACACTAACATCGTCATACGTATCGTCTTAGTTGTGGTGTTGATATCGTGAAGCATCATGATGCGGCTAGCGGTGTACGCTAGCCCAAATTTAGGCATACAACCCACTCCTTTGATCAACCTCGAAGCTGATGTGGGGTATCGCAGACCCAGCTGTCAACCCTTGTCTCAGTCCTTGCGCATTCTGCCAATATCATGTTGCCGGATTTTTCGAGGCTACGGAGAAGCGTTCGAGTGGATGTGCTTACACGGTCTGAGCAGCGTCCAAGTTTTCCGCTGTGTAAACGTCCTCCCATAGATAGGAAAGAGAATGACTTTTCAAACTCTTGATAAATACGACTGGCCAATCAGGCCCGGCTGGATGCACGCTATGATGCAGGATAACCTGGGTCGAGGCCGAAATTCGGATCTGGGCCACCTGGCGTCGCATGCCCAACCACACCAACGACGCACTTTTATCAGCTGCTATCTTAGCTTGTGCCCGATAGGTAACGCTTCGTATCGGCTGTGTCATTGACCCGTCACGCGCATTTAGAGAGCGGATCCGCATCATAACGTTTCCTTAATTCGTTCACAAATCTCACGATTCTCACACTATCGTCGTCGGACACCTCCACATCCCTCTCTTCTGCGTGTAACCTCCATTCATCCTGTTAATAGACATGTCCACATTGGCTCAGGAGAAAGCTGCCGCACGGGATCTAAAGGTGAAGAAGACCAAGTCCAGGAATGGATGCGGTCGATGCAAACTTAAGAGGGTATTGCTCACAATACTATTGTCACTTCAGACATTAGCTAATACGCCAACAGCTCAAGTGTGACGAGACTGCCCCTTCTTGTCTGCAATGTAAAAAGAGGAATGTTGCTTGTCCAGGGTATGAGAAGACACTCAAATGGTCTACCAAATATGAGATCTTCACTCCCGTAGTGTTCAAGTCTACCTCACCCAAGCCAAGAACAACTTCAGACGCCACCCGGAAGTCATCTGAAGCCAACAAGACTCCCCTTCCTAGGAATGTTGCAAACGGGATTGAAGCACTAGCTGCTGTGCTTCCTGCTGGCAGGAAGTCAATAGTATCTGACAGTACCACTAAGCAATCGTCACCACCAGTGGCATCTCCACCGGCTTTGGAAGAGCCTGCCTACGCTCTGGAGTCTTCCACTGAGGACGAGGACTCTCCTCCACATTTTGAGCTTTTCACTATAGACGGTATGGATGCCATGGATCCCATCATGTTGGACACTCTTGTCGACGTGATCCCCCTTCCACATGATGATTTCGCGTTTAACTCATTTGACGACCTTGATCTGGACAACGGCTCCTTTAATGGCATGCTGGAGCTTGAGGACATGCCACTCAAGCAAACTATCTCAAACTCCTCTACCGCATCCGTATTCACTACCCGAGAATCCAGCCGCGAGGGTAGCCCTAGGTTGTCGCGATCATTACTTCTTGACTTTTATCGTCTTCCAAGCCCTTCACCCAATCCATCTTCACCAGATGATGTTGAGTCTCTTCTTGTTCAACATTACTTCAAGGATGTCTGCGCCTCTTTCTCTTCTTTTGATTCAGTCTTGAACCCCTTTAGAACTACCATTGGTCGTATTTATCAGGAGTGTCCTTCGATTAATTTCGCCATCCAGTCAATGGCAGCCGCACATCTCGCCAATACTTTCCCCAATATGGCGGCTGTTGGTGTTGAGCTACAGCGGAAGGCTTCGGACGCTTTGCAGATAGAACTCGCGCAAGTTCAG
The DNA here is from genome assembly GCA_028456385.1 of Ophiosphaerella korrae. Taxonomy (NCBI): domain Eukaryota; kingdom Fungi; phylum Ascomycota; class Dothideomycetes; order Pleosporales; family Phaeosphaeriaceae; genus Ophiosphaerella; species Ophiosphaerella korrae. The sequence continues at coordinate 20,152 of JALNQF010000104.1, read as the reverse complement.
AATGGCCAGGCAAGCGCTACGAAGACTTTTCTCAGTATTATGCTCCTCGGTCTCACTACATCCTGGCATGATAGCAGCGCGCTTGGTTTGGACTACCTCTCGACAGCAAGAAGCTTAATATTGCCAAAACTATTGAGCCGGTCTGAGGAGGATGAAGTCCAGCGTGAAGCACAGTTCTTCGAAGAGTCGCTCATTCACTGGGAGATGCTCATGGGTTTCGTAACAGAAGATGCTATGAGCTTTTCCTCTTCCTCTGGGCTGCGACCCCGCCGAGTCTCGAATCAAAAGGCACCAGCGACCCGACGTCCAGACGGAAAGATTGTGCCCCACCCCTGGACAGGTATTGCACCTACTGGCCAATTCTTGCTTGCTGAAGTCGGTCGTCTAGTACGCAAGGAGCGCTCGCTCAATAAAGACTCTTCTGTAGACCTGAGACAAAGACAGGAGAATACTCTCAATGCTGCTTCTTTGGAAGAGGACCTATTGGCTTTAGAGTACCCAACAGCCGATGAACTTGCTGACACAGGTGATGAGCGCACGCCAAAGCAAGATTTCATCGTTATTGCGGAAGCATATCGGTGTGCTGGCTTGCTTGAGATTTATCGCAACTTCCCGTCTATCCTTCGCAAGCGTCTAAGTAATGACAAGGCTAATGCAAGTGGTAACGTCGGCTTCCACTTCCCTATCCCTCGCTTCGAAACCCCCTACCAAGATACCGATATCAAATTATGGCTCAACTCTCTTGCGATGCACATCCTCCGATCTGTTGAGTCCCTGCCCTCTTCGTCTGGAACATTCTGTATTCAGCCATTGCTACTCGTAATCGCTGCATCAGAGCTGCAATTCGCCTCGTCTGTTGACTTTTTTGATGTGCACGCTAATGATTCAAAGATACTCTCTGCTAGAGACTTTGTTATCAGGCGCCTCCAAGAGTTTGCTCTTCGGTTACCCAACAAGCCACTTCGCCAGATGATTCAATTGATCAAAGAGACATGGCGCCGATCCGATGAGGGTCAAGACGCTTTCTGGATTGATATTATGAATGACAAAGGCTGGCACACTATTATGTGATGCATATCACTGTGGGGATATCACATTTATCCTCACTGTCATGAAAAGTTACAATGCGTTACCCTTTGTGGTTCACCCACAAATCATATTCAGTTCATCGCTACCAAGTTTCACCTACAATATTTATACGGCGTTATCAAAATCACCTAGGACATTGGCGTTTTGACACATGGCGTTCCAACAACATCTTCAGTAACTTGGGGCCTTGTTCGAGAATTCGACATACCTTGGCGACCACTTTCCGGTCCATCTGTACGCTGCTTCTCCAGCTCGACACGATTTTTTAATTTACGGCTTATACTAGAACGATCGGTTCAGCATCCCGGTGATGTGATGTCCAGTCCGGCCTACTGCGACACCCCCATACGAAATCCTTTTGCGACGACATCCTGAGTCCCTGTTGCAACCACCCTAATCCAATAATACCTGCGTTGCTTTGTTACGATATCCGTTTGCGACCAAACCCCAAACAACAGCCCATTAGCGGCCCATGGGCTGCAAAGCCCTAATCCTGTACGATACCCACCCGCGATAATTATCCCAAACTTCGACTTCCTATTACGACGTGCCATACCGGTGCCTTGCCGAGACATCTTTCGAGATGCCCATAGCGACCACCCGAGCAACCTTGTATACTACCAATGCGCTTTGCCTGTGCACATTTTATACTTCACTTCTCTCTTGGGCAGGTAAGGCAGATCATGCAAGTGCTGTCACCGAAAAGTATTTCTCCATGCGACCTTTGCGCCCATTCCTGGTCCGACCCTTGCGCCCTTTCGATTTTGCACTGCCCTGGTCTGGCGTGCTTATCCTCCCTTCATTCCATCCGAAATTCATAATTTTTTTTTTTGGCTGTATATAGATTTTGCTTGGCGTTTTGCGTTGCGATACCCATTTGCTTTTACGATACCCCTAGTCTATATGGCGTGGAGGACAGTGGTGGATGGAAGAGATGGACAATATACATGGGTGCGGGCTGGAGGGTGATACCTTCATGCCGTTACCGATTCACACTACGACTGACGCGACCTGTGCTTGGACGATGAAACCTTCAGAGTTTTCGCAGATCAACCTTTATGGAGTAAATGAGAAGGAGATGGTATGCAAGCTGAGTGGATCATGGATGTAACATACTTCATCATAGATATGCTACGTATACATGCCTTCATACGCTGCTGAAAATGCGCGCATGGGCTGGAATATGTACAGAAGAAGGAACGCTCAGGCATCAATACAAAAAGGCAGGCAATGTGGGTAAAATCACATTACCGGCCTATTCATCTCGTCGTCATCATCATCTTCCTCATAACTTATGCATACTCTCTCTCCATTTGGCGCTTGCACAATCAGCATCGGCATCGCCTCGGATGGCTGATTCTTCTCTCCCGTTGTCGCTCCGTCCTGTGCATTTGATTGAAAGATCTCAAGCACGAGTCTGCTGCTTCCGGGTAGTTGTATGGTTGCACCCTTCCTTCCGGATATTTGAGAGTTGAGTGTGACGTCGTCAGAGGAGGCATACCATCGCACGCTCAAGTGCACGCCCTCGGCGATGCATGTGAGGATTGCGATTACGATGATGATCTGCAGGACCCAGAGCGTGGTAAATGAGCCTTGATATGCCGTGAACGGGTCGGCTTCCGAATGGCACACTATCCGGGGGTGGGGCCGTGAAGTTGGTCGGGGTTCGACATGAGCGCCTCTCCTCTTGCGCAGCTCGGTGCCGGTTGCGTAATTGATTAATACTTTGTCTTCGGTTTGGCCTTCTGTTTTGGGGAGATATGAGTTGTAAAGATCTGGTTGGGTGTGTTGGAAGTTTTCAAGTTCAGGGCCGAGGTTTGCGCATAGGTCTGCTGTGATGTCGCTAGGTGATGGCTGAGCTGGGGTCCAATGTGCGACTGAAGGAGAGAAGGCTGGCGGTGCATCTGCAACGATTGCACAACGGCAGTGTGTTCGTGTCGGCGCTGCTTTTGCTGTGGAGAGAAGAAAGGCGGCGCCCAAAAGCGAGGTCGCTGACGTGACGAGCATTTTTATTATTATTATTATTATTATTGTTATTATTGTTATTATTATTATGAACCCGTGTGCGAGGGGGTTCGGCAGGTAGGACTGGTATTTAGGGCTGTACAGATATATGCGAAGGCCCGATATGGAGATGCTGGTGTGAATTGTAGTATGTGGGAGGGGAGGCGCGATCTGCTTATCATGTTAATATCAAACGAGCAATCCGTATTCGGGTACCGCTCATGTGGGCATATTACTCACCTAAATAGATGCCAATAGATAGCGGGTTCCTTTGTCGACGGGGCTGCCAACGTCCTTTCTTCAAATTGGTGTTGGTGAAACGATTGGCAACTGGCAGCTACAGAGGTGCACTGGTCGCGCAGGAAGGGCAGGTAGAGGTGTGCTAGGAAGCGATGAGGGACATAGACTCCTTCGCCATATAACCATGGGCGCCCATCGTCTGCATATGTACTGCAGGTATCGGTCCTCTCCTCGCCCATCACCACGCGACCGACCTAAAGCCGCAATAGAGTCTCAGCTACGCCTCCAATGATCGTTTCGCGCAGGCGGCATGGCTCATGTCGAGTGGCGCTTCGTGCAGGAAGACAAGGCCCGAAACAAGTCAAAGCGTATTGGTGTCTAACCCAAATCGGCCTCTTCTTCAGCCTCGTGTAAGCACTTTCTGCGGGAAACATGCTTGGGAGCTAGCCTCGATTACGGTGCACAGTTGTGCGCTACGGATAGCACAGCTGGCCACACTGCAAAGAGACTGGTTCCGGGAGCGCCGCCCCTCCATGATCCGCCCAGGGCCGTACTTTTATGCAAGGACGGTTTGCGACCTCATCAATTCATTCCTTTTCTTCTTCCTTCTAGACATTGCCTCCACTTCAGAAGCAGTGGCTTGTTTTGAGCGACCCTGAGTGCTTCCAGGCTTTGGGTTAAGGGGCAACATTGCCAGCCAAGGCCAGGATCCACAATGCTATGCGCCTTGCTTCCTGGGTCCTGGTTGAACCATATTGCTCTGTGTCCATTTCCTTTTCGCATCTATAAATATGCCTCCAAGCCGGCGAATTTAGCTAGCTCGTGGATAACCGGCTGTTGTTGCTAGGGCTCCACATATCACTTCATCGACCGCACACGGACACTCATAAACTCAATTCAATTATTAGAAGCTGCTCGTCCTGGTCAAAGTATTAAATTTTTCACTGGCGCGGAGCGGGGCCGCCTCACGCCTAGCACCTTTCGCAATCACCCGCGATAGCAAAGCCCCATCCCATGTCACTCCGCTCCTCGCCGGTCGCAGAAGCCGGGACCAAACACGGGGTGTTTGGTCGACCTGCCATTCGGTTCCTCGCAAAGCAAAGCCTGTAAATTCGGGCAAAAACTAGCATGCTAAGAAATGCCGCAAAGCTTAAACGCGTTAAGACGGCACCCGAGACACTGTCTGTCGCGCACACCCGAAAGAAGACCTTTCACCGTTCGCCGTGCCGTTGTTGCCAATGGGACGTGCCAGACCATGGTCCAAATAGTGACATTCTGCTTCAACACATGTCAGGCTGGGAACAAGCGCTGTGTAGACGCTTGCCAACGTCGTCATGTCGGAACCCGTGTGTGGCGGTCTCCGAGAAACAAGGTCTTGCGTGCGCCATACAGAGCAACTGTTGTTTTTATACCAAAGGAGAGCTAGGCTTGCCGAAGTTGATGATTTGAAATGAGACTCAGCAGATCGGCCTCGGTCTCGGGCGGCGGGGCTTCTGAAGCTGGCGATCGTCGTATTGTTGGAGTCAACGGAACATATTCAAATGCTCTTTCTACGATTGCGTGCACTCCCTCCGGCTCGGGACTTCCAGGGATCTGACTCTAGGGCACGGCGGGCTCTTGTATCAATACCAGTACCCATTCCCCTACGCGGACCGTTCCTTAGCTCATACCTGTAAAGCCCAACGAGTATCCTTGGACGCCTTGTAACACCTTCAATTCATCTTCTAATACTTTTAGCTTCTCATTACATTGCGCCCTCTTCGCTAAAGCCTCTTCGTCTTCAGAGGCCAAGGCCGCTACCGTTACATCGTCGATGTCGAGTATGTCTTCCGGACCGAACAAGGTTAGGAGCTTCTGAATAAAGCACGCCTCAATAGCAAGCACACTAAAGCCTACTCCTCCAGCAGACGTGCCAAAATCCAAGCAGTCTCTACATCAATATCTGCAAGGACTCGTTGCATCAATTCCAAAGGCAACCTTTCGAGCTCTCCTAGGTTCGAGATGCACTTAGTAGATTCGCTGTCCTTGGTATCGCGAGGGTGACGCTAGTAGTTAAGTAGTAGCCCCCAATGTGAATCACCAGATTGAGAATGTAGTCGTTGAGAACTTGGAGACTCGGGTTACCTCTGATCCATCTTTCTTGACGCTCCATATCGGGGTTCGAGATTTTGGCGATAAGTAAATAAGTGATGTCCGTTTTCAAAGTTTAAGGTCGAGTACATTAGTGTAAGAGTTGCAAACACGAGCTCGAAGCACAAACCAGTTTAAAGTGCGGTTACACTTTCTGTACATATAAACTCTAATGTTATTCCTAAAGCATATGTTTTCAAAGAATCAACAAACATAGTATAAATACTTAATAATAGTAGTCTGTACTTGGCATAGTATTCACTGCAACAGATATACTATAGCGAAATACCCGTAGCGTAACTCTACTAAAAACCCTCTTACTATATAGTCATTCCCTATGTATACTGCCCTTACAGGTACTCTACAAAATGAACTCGCACCTATGCTCTTACTCCTAAGCCAAATAAACATGCATACTCAAAATACACACTAGCCTCCGTTGTTAATTTAGCTCCGTACAAGTAATATTTGCATTTTCCAACTCCACGATATTCACCCCAGGCCCAACGCAATCAGGAAATCTAATACTCTTTATAAAACAATACAAAATATCTACTATGCCTAGGAATTAACTATAAAGGGGAACCAATGCTTTTTCACTCTCTAGTTCCACCGCGTATTTTTTTACTGCCTAGTCTCTACACCAAGTCATTCCACCAAAAATCCCTCAGGCCAAGTCTTAACGGTGTAGTAAACTCCCAATAATCTAGATACTTACCCGCAGGTTCCCAGTCTAGGAAGCCCAAAATGTAGCCTCTAGAACCATAATATTATAATGCTTAAGATCACTACAAGTAAAGACAATTAAATGCTGCATTTTTTTGCAGTCTTTTAGCAATTTCTACGATCTCTTTAAACTATTCCTGAGTTTCAAAGCTATAGCTAGAGATAGAAGGAAAGAGATATTTGTTGAATTCTGATTTAGATTCACATAGTCCAACTACATAACTAGGGATACGCACGCTCCTAACTACTATACCTAACACTAAATAGATCTACTCTTTGCCCTATAGGTAAGGCTATTTCCGCATAACTTGTGGGATGCACTGTAGCTCTACAAAAATGCTCTCCTACTCGTTGTTAGTTATCCCCTTATACAATTTAGGGTTGCATAGGTCCTTTCCTAGTATGCGGGTCATAAGTATTAACACCAGTGCGTAGGGTGCGTCAGGATGCTCGCCGTATGAGACAATCTTTAGCACTAGAAAGCCCGCAGACCGCGCTATCTTCAAGCCGCGTGCCGTCCAACCATTTCAACACCAGTCTAAACAGAAAGGCTGCGATCTAATTGTCAAATAGAATGCCACATCAATAGCAGTAGCAGCTCGAGAAAGAACGAAGGTAGTTGTAAAAGAACCCAAAAGTTTAACAAACACTTAGAGGGAAAAGGCGCGGCGTTCGTAGAATTGATAATGCTAAATTAACAGACCCAAGGACTTGATAAGGCCAAGTAAAGATAGGCAAGAGAATTTTAGGTATAAAATACTGAAACCAACCCATTATAGTAATATATACGAAGGACAGGTAATACTTGTAGTGAGGATGTGGCGGTTGGGTCGTTTGTTAGAGGGTTGCGTGCGAATATTTGCGTGTAAAGATTAGAAGCGAGGCCTGCGTGAATTTGTTCCTACTCCTATAGCGCTTTCGTTTACTTTTCGAACGTCTTTTCGTTTCCTTCACGTCAAGTCCGTCCTCGGCAAAGAGTCGCGCCTCCCCCTTTGTAACTAGGTTAATTGTGATTCATAAGCCGGGCTAGGAATATGGGACTAGAGTCGGCGGACACTTGCAGGAACAATGAGCGCCAGCGCTGGCAGCGCTAGAAGGTTAAAATAAGCGTCCGGCGACTCTGATGCGATCAAAGGAGTGCGAAGAGAGCAGCGGTGGGGAGAAGGAGCGAGATGCAATCAAGTATTTCCAGACCGCGCAGCATTTTAGTTAGGCCTCGGTTGAGAGATTCAAAGCGCGGGCGTGTTCGAATCTTGGCTTACGTACTAGATAGGGCGTCCGAAAGTCGCACTGAGATAGAAACTGAGAAAGCATATAATTGATATATTTGATCTGGTAGGAAGAGAGATTATTAACTCGTTGTGCAGCTTGCCGCGCGCTAGACGATCTTGAGGTCTGTGATCTCCGCACCATCAAACCAATCTTCATAATTAGTGCTGAAGAAACCAATGCGGGTGTATGCTTCAGGGTCCTTCTCAGACTCGCCAAGAACAAGTCCGTCCCAGGCTATATCCTCCCCATTTGGAGCCCTTGTTGTGCCTACTAAGAGAAGTAGAACAGGCCCACCGATTGGGCCGTACCTTGGCTGCGTCTCGTCCTCTTTTTTTCGCAGCCGTCCAATAGATACGTGCCTCTTATTTCTGTCATCCCAGTATTCAAACTGGTTGAGGATGCAGTCAGGCGCAAAGCGTTCATGCTCGACGCCTCTCACTTTCTGGGGTCGAAAGCCCTTCATTTTCGGAGCTTGGGGGCCCCTTCTCCGACTCATACCACCCCCAATTTTGCTCAACCAGTACTCTCCAGGGCATAATGGATCCGAGCAGGATAAATGAACGAAGACGGACTTCCCGTTCGCCTTCACAAAGCCATCTCTTACTTCCCCGTATTTGTTCTTCGTGTGAGGCTTAGTATGCGTTTTAATGTTTGTGAGTGCAGATTTGAATGCAGAATCCATCTCGATTTCCTCGTATGAAGACTTGACAGACCCCTCATAAGTGTCTGAGCCCAACCTTAACGGCCCTTCTACCGAGGCCCACGTCCAGGATGGATAATAATTCTCTTTAGGTTGATGAGCGAATTTCTCAGTTGACTGCTCACGCGGAACCTCCCATAGTAGGCCTTTGGCAATATGCCCTTTCCACAGACCAGCGACATATTCAGTGCCCGTGAGTTCAGATATTGTTTCAGCGATAGAACTCACAGCAACGAGTCGGTCGCTTTCGTAGGTAATTTCCCGATGCGAGTATGTTTGGATCAACCTCCGCCATTTCCTCATAGGGTTTGTCTCGATATCTCTGAAGGTCTTAATCAGGTCCATCGAATGGATGTTTCGTGGCTTGTATCCACACTCAGAGATTAAGTTAGATTTGCACTCCCATACGTATTCTCCTGGGATAAAGTGGATAATTCGTGTTGACAAAACGTTTTCCTGCCAGCACCAGGCACGCGTCGACAAGGGGCCAAAAATCTCGGGCGACTTTTCGCGTTCTCGGTAATAGCGACGGGCACAGACAATCGGGGAAGTCGATTGCCTTTGGTCGAGTCGAAACTCTGTAGGATGATACCGAGGATCGCGATTGGTCAGGAAGGTGTATCTACCATCCTTGGAGCTTGAAGCCGCTATCGTCACATATGCATTTGAATAATAATGACCCATCTTTGGCGACTCTAGTTCCCAATCGTTGTTCTTGTCCTTGTCTTGCAAAATGCAAAGCGAGTCAATCCACAAGTACCGGATATTGAGCCTGCGAGCCGTGGTTATAGCATCCCGGAATAGAGGGGTCAGAACAGACCAGTGGACGCCCAACTTTCTCTCTTGAAGATTAGTTCCTGTAGTTACTGGGATAGTAACGTCTTCTTTCCTACCCCAGCAGTGACTGAGTGCGGCATATCTCCCAATCTCGTTTGGACGTGTCTCATACACTTTGACCGTTTGACCAGCACTAGTGCCTATGTTCAAAACCCGCTTGGGAAGTGGAGTGTTTTGTTGTTGGCATGCAACATGGCTGTTATCACATTCATTCAACTGTCTCTTGAAAAATTCAAGGCTCTCTTCGCTCCCCGTCTCGAGATAAGGGTTTTTCAAGTGTCCGAGGGTCTTCCAATTTGGTATGACAGAGTCTTCTAAATTTTAGCAATGAGATGGAAGGGCAGCAGCAGGGGTCTCACCATTTGGATTGTAAATTTGGAGTCTGACATATTGTTCACTAGTTGGCCCATATCCCTCGTGGAGGTTCATGTATATTGCTTGGCCTTTACGTATATCCATGGCGAAGTAAACTCCGCCAGGCATTGTTCTTTGCCTCTCACGTCCCAAGACTCTCTTGGAACCTGAAACATATTTGTGGAAGATCTGCATGAGTAGGCCGCAAAAGACACAACCATTTTGCGAAGATTCATCGGCGGCAAGGAGCTTTACGACGAGGTCTTCAGTATGGGAGCTGCGTTGAGCGCGCTTCGTGAGACCTTGAGAGCTAAGATTGTTGCAAATATTGCATGACATGTTGTTTGTGTTTTTTGAGTCTGTTTGAGTTATGTTGAAAGAGATTTTGAAGGATTCTGATAATGGGTTGGACCTTGGCTCAGGTCGATCGGACGGCTCTTAAATCAACTCTCCGACCGGTCAATTTCTCCTCACTCTCCTACGTGTTTCGCTCTGATTTGCAGTTTCAAGGACAAATGAGAAGCCTGAAGGAGCGCCAAAGCTGATTCAATGTCGGAGAAATCCGTGTTTCATAGTTAGCTCCCAGAGCTGAACAGCTGGGCTTGCAGAAGGAGCCTATGAGAGCATTAGACCCAATTCAGAGCCGGATAAAGCCGTATTTAGACTTACCGGCCAAAATTATATATGTAGAAGAAGCCTATAAGTGTCAGATTTGATAGTCACTAATAATTGATGTCTAAAAGGTTGTACTGATTCTGTCTATCACTTCTCCATCTTGGGGCCACCGTAGATATCCCTCTTATAGCTAGTACAGGATCTAGACTATATATCTTATCTAATAATAGTAGAGAAATTAAAGAATAAAATTTTTTAAGATAAAAATCTATAGTAGCCCTGAGATGGATAGAATAATATAGAAGATAGGTAGAATTAATATAATCTATTTGTTAGAATACAGCTCTACTCCACTGCGGCAAACAACCAAAAAGGTGCGAATAATCAACAACGTTGAATCGGAGTAGAACAGTATACATTGTCCAAGGGCCCTCCGGGCTCTTAGCCTTCGGCTTGCGCAGCTCTGGCCTGCAGCCTGACAGTTAGGATTTTTAATATTAAAAAAACTCTATTTATATAAGCCGTGCCTACCTATAACTATAGAGATTAAGTACACTATATTGAATAGATTTTGCCCGTTCGCGCTTAAAAGAACCGCTATACCAAGAACAGTATTACCTATAGGATCAGCTCATTATCCCACCGTCTGACGCGAAAAGGCCTCGTATAAACTAGCCAATAAAACTACCGTATCGTGTTGCTGTGATATCACCGATTGGCCAGTTTATACGAGGCCTTCTCGCGCCAGACGATGGGATAATTCGTCGTAGGATGGTTGCCGGCTGTCTCGGCACCTTTACCGATCTCGGGCGCCTGCACCTGCACCTCCTATGTACGGTCAGCTTGATCGCGACCAGTAGAAACCAAGTTACTTTTTTTTTACTTTTTTACGGATGGCATATTGGGCGTATTCGGCGTGGTTGGTGTGACCGTGCTAAGAACTATTTTAAAGAAGAGCTAGGGAGCTGTTACGCTTTTGTCCTCTTCGTCGTGGTCGTGTTCGACGCATTTACGCTTGACGAATAAATCTCCTGCCAAGTTTGCGGCCACTCAAACATCGCTGAGAAAACTGGTAGGAACAATCACGTAGAGGTAATAGAGTTGGGGGGAACAGAGAGATATGTGAAGGCAACCCAGCATGTTGCGTTCGTCATTACCCTGCGTATGCAGCTTATTCTCGTCAATTTAGCATTTTGCCTTTTTATTGCTGCACTAACACTAGATGAGAATATGAGATATGTAGAGCTACAATGATTGAGGCAAGTAAAGTCTAAGTAAAGGTAATATACAATCACACTTCAGACGCCGAGAGCCTCCAGGTGTTTGACTTAGGTCAACCTGGCTCCTGTTCCTCTCAATTGCTTCCTCACCCGTGAGTATGCATAACGCCTCCATATGAGCATGGAATGCACATACCAGTGGACTTTTAGCGTCGTATACCTCAGGGCTGATATGCAGAGACCAAATTCCGAATTTGATTCCAGTTTCCTTGGAGAATATTAGACTCTGCGTTAAAAGCTTTGAGCTTACGTATATAACTTATTGTTTACGGTTGTACCACAAACGATACAAAGTCGTCCGAGAAGCCTGAAAGTTCTACTGCTTGGTTCCTCCAGCCGCTCGATTATATCTAGTTTAACCCCACAATCTTGGTAAATCTGCCTTGACGTAAAGTCTGAGTAGACCAGAGGTAGCGATCGCCTATCTTCTATCCAGAGATCATCGTATGCGCCTCCTAGGTGAAGTTTTAGCTGTCAATTGAAGTACGGATCATTGCCCAGGTTACTAAGACACACGGTCACTTTCTTGTCCGATTGTTTGTGAAGCAATACCTAAACTTGATTTCCGCGTATGCAGAGCTTCGTTTTGTATAGCTCCCCCAAACAGATGATGGCAGAAATTTTGAAGAGTGAGATGATTTCGTCGCGCTCAAGTAATAGTGCGGTCGCCGATTATCCCTCTAGCAATCGTGTGTTAGGATTTCGTGGTTCTAGGAGCGTGTTTTCGGACATGTTATCATCTGTCGGTGGTTTTGAGTCGGCAGTTCTGGTGACATGTCGAGGCTTGGAGACTAGAGTGGCTTCGATGTGATTGGAAATTACTTTCACTGTGCGAGTCAATAATAAGGTATGTAGAGCTTTTGGGAGGGGCAGGATAAGCGTTTTGAAGATAGGTAACTGGCTTTTAGAGCTTGAAGGGACTAAGCTTAAAAACCTAGGGAGGAAGATGTGGTGTAGTAGAACTGCACGTGATTGGGGAGGCTTAGGTTAGGATTGCGGCTCTGCAGGAGCTGATAAAAGGTGGGATAAGAGTAGATAGCTACCGACACCAACTCGTTATGTAGCTACTTAAGCTATATATTTCTAACTCTACTCGCCGACTGCGGGTCGCCACCTGCCTCCTACTTCAACGTGCATCCTAGTATGCCACAACACATGGCCCCTTCCTTCCTGACTAATACAGTCCTTGAAGCAGGTGGGATGTAGTAAACCTATTGACAGGAAGGTAAGGTCGTCTAGCTGGCGTATTTATCAAGAATCGTCTCTCTCCTATGCAACGAGTTCTTCTTTTTCCTCCACCAACATCAATTAATACCACCATCATTCCCATATCATTACCGTCACGCAAATGTGAGTACTATTTGTTCCAACTGTCACGCTAGACACTTCTCCTAATCATTATCATCGCCCCGAAATTGGACCGTCTGCCTTCTATCATCTTGCTGTTGCAGATGCATGACATGGCTTTCAAACTAACTGCTTTTCCTAGGCCGACCCTTCGATCTGGTCGTGTTGTTTCTGCTGCTGCTGCTGCTGCTGCTGCTGCCCCCCTCGCCCTCGCCCTCGCCCGCCGAGCCCTCGCCCTCGCCCGCGCCCACCGAGCCCTCGCCCTCGCCCGCGCCCGCCGAGCCCTCGCCCGCGCCCGCCGAGCCCTCGCCCTCGCCCGGGCTCGTTACGCCGCCGCCGACGCTGCGGAGTCTGCCGCCCTCGAAAACGGGGTGCGAGGAGATGCCCTGTACCAGCTGGTTTGCGCTACGGACCGGGCGGAACAGGCCCAGGAAGAGGCGGAACAGGCCCTGGAACGGGCTCAGAGAGTCGTGGACGAGGCCGCTCGCTGACCATAACTGTAAGTAATAATTTCATTTCTTATGTTTAATCATTCGGCTTAACTAGATAGAAATCTGTATAAATACACTGATCAGACCATTCTTTGCATCATTCCCTCGTGACGTATTTGACATAGTGATTCTGAATCAACAACTCCATCCGGCAAGCGCAGATAATAAATTGCATCGCCATGGGACATAATATCCACGTCGCGTAATGCTTCCTTCTCCAACCGTAGATAGCAGGGACCAACCTTCTTCCAGGACTCAACAACATCATCACTAAGCTCAAGATCCCATGTACCACGCCATGTAAGTGTAGCCATTGCAGTATATCGCTGATAAATTACCGCACAGGCTTGTCCCGGTTCACTGTTCCAGAGCACCATGGTTTTAAGCTGCGGCATCTTCAGCACAATCGAACTGGCGTTTCGCAATAGTGTATAAACATTTTGATAAGAAGCTGTCCGGGCCAGTGTAGATGATGTGAGTGTCAGCGACTGCAGGACATTCCAGGTACATGGCAGCTGCTGGCATGAGGTGAAAAACTGCTGGGCGTCGATTATGTATGAAATAGAAAGACGCTCTAGATGGTGACTTTTGGCGGCAAACGCTGCGGCTAGCCAAAGATTTACAGCTAGGATAATTTTAGCTGGGGCAATTTCGATATCTAGGCCTAAATATGGCTGACGGTTATTTCGTGCTAGTGTAAGTTGGTTGTTAAAGTCCTTGAAGATAGATACTCTTTTGACGTGTTTTGGAACACATGTATCGAGTAAACCGGCTAGTTCTATCAAGATATTAGAAAGAAACATAAAAGCGTATAATAAAATATAATATAGAGTTAAACGTACCAGATGTACATTGCCTCTGGTAGTCAAATCGCGGGATAAGCCACAGCTCGTAGACTATACTTTCTAGCCGGGGGAGTTTCTCCCACAAGGTCTTTAGTACTCCAGAACAAAGCCTACGTCGAAGTTGTCGACGTATACAGAAGTCTGTAATAGCATAAACGACAGGAAGAGTTTGGGGGACGCTTACGTAGAGCGTAGAGAAGATGTGCAAAATAGCCCACCAACTAGGAGTCTTAACCTGCTGACCATTAACCCAGCCGTGCTTTGGGTCGTGCCATCTAATAGCTTTCTTCTGTTGAGTCCAGTCTCTTGTGTCTTCATGTCCGGGTCCAAAACAGTAGTTCTTAAACCAATGTTGTGAGTCACTCGGTGAAGATGCGTTCAGCTCGAGTATCAGCCGACCTGTAGGCTGCCAGGTACTCAGGATAGAAAACAGCCTTAGGATCGCCCTGCTAAAAATGGTAGATATACGACGACTAGACATATAGCTACTACTTTGTTCACAATCGCGACAGGTATACCGAGGAAGATCGATATTAAAACAGATGTGCTGGACAAGAGGCCTTTGTCGGATAACGAGGGTTTCCAGTTCGTCTAGACAGGATGGCTGCAATGCTAGTTGGGAGAAATTCTTAGGTTCAAGAATAGCCTGCCATTCTTTGCAGACAGCTGCGCACTGAGCCCAGCCACGATGTTTCTGGCCTGAGATTTCGTCGAGGATCAAAAGACGGATATCTGCAGGCAACGAGAGCCAGGGAAAGGTGATGTGATCGTGTCTCTTGATCATTGTTGAGATAGAAGCTGTCAGGACTGGATGGTCCTGCATAATGAAGTATGGTCACGTAGGATAATAGATTGAAAGTACCCAGTAATAAGAGTGTATTTGCAGATGAAGGATAGAAGGATCGCTACCGGCGGGGTAGAATTCTCTTCTCTCTTATATACTAGGCCTCCAACGTACCAAGGTAATGGTTAGGCACTGGTAATCTGTCCTCAGTTCTTACAGAAGCTTCCTTGGTAGTAATTGTGGAGTAGGAAAGGAAAGCATTCTGGGAAAAGTACTGTGGGCGTCCAGCCAGGCCCGGACAGCGCTAGTAAGCGAGCCAATTAGACTATGCCCCTGATAGCCGCGTCCGCCAGGAGCAATTGGCCAAAGGAAGACTTTTGATGTCAATACTTCGAATTCGGTTTCACGGGTCGAAAGTCCTGATGAATTCAACCTTCTAACCATGCGCAGCCTGGCATTCCCTCTCCTGCTCTAGAGACTGCTCCTTGTTAAAACAGTCAAGGCAAAGGCCCAAGCTATTCTTGAGAACTAAGTCATACAATGGTTACACGGGGTGGTTACTTTAGAGGGTAGGTTAATCCGTGCGAGGATTATTCAGTGGAAAGGGACTTTGATTCTGAATCTCAGCCTACAAAAGGTGAGCAACAGTATCAGTGATGCGAGGCTTGAAAGTAAAGACTAACCGTGGTTGCAATTTGATATAATGAGTTGACTACAACCAGCAATAGATAGAGAACTCTTCTCTTCTTATGCTCGTTGTACTACGAGTAGCCAGCCAATAGCCTTCTACTCCCGCGGAGCCTACACTGCTCCCGCTAAGCCTCGCGAGCAACCTGCTCCCGGGAGCGTCTCCATATTTCCTCCTAGCAGGATCACTCTGCTCCCGCTAAGCCCCGTGGGCGTCCTGCTCCCAGGAGCGTCCCCATCTTTCTTGCTAGCGGGATCACTCTGCTTTTAGTCATGTAATCTTCGGCCCCTCACGGCTCATGTGACCAGGCCTCCGCAGACGTTTCCCAACGATAGGGCTTCTCGCGCGCCTTCGTTGACCTCCTTGCTTCTAGCTGGTAACATCTTGATGTCGTGCTTGATCCTCCTATGCTAATCTTGATGTCGTGCTTTGATCCTGTGCTTAATGTCGTGCTTAATCGTGATGTCGTGATGTGTTTGATCGTAATACCGTGATACCGTGCTTGACCGTGCTTGATCGTGACACCGCGATACCGTGCTCGACCGCGCTTGATCGCGATGCCGTGATATCGTGTTCAATCGTGATACCGTGATACCGTGATACCGTGTTTGACCGTGCTTAATCGTGATGCCGTGATGCCGTGATACCGTGATGCCGTGATATCGTGTTTGATCGTGATGCCGTGATACCGTGCTTGATCGTGCTTGACCGTGCTTGACCGTGCTTGACCGTGCTTGACCGTGCTTGATCGTGACGCCGCGATACCGTGCTCGACCGCGCTTGATCGCGATGCCGTGATGCCGTGATGCCGCGATGCCGTGATGCCGCAATGCCGTGACGCCGTGATATCGTGCTTGATCGTGATGCTGTGATGCCGTGATGCCGTGATACCGTGCGATGGCATCGCGGTCTGGTCCTGATGAAGGCGCCGCTGTCTGGCCCTGATGATGACGTCGCGGTCCTGATGAAGGCCTCGCGGTCTGGCACTGGTGAAGTGTTACCAGCTAGCAAGGGAACTGCAAAGGTGCGCGTGAAAGCTCTGTCGTTAGATGACACCTGCAGACGAGGGCCATGAGGATCACGAGGGCCGATGCAGGTTGTCTTCAGCTAGACTTGTGATGGCGTCCATGTCGTGCACGTCGAACCAGACCTTGGGATTGAGCTCACCGTAGTCACCGCTGCCGGAGGTTCGTTAACACCCTATTGCGGAGCGGTCCAACGATGCGATGGAGTCGAGAATAAGACCAACTGACCCTTTGTAGACGGCTATGTGCGTATATAGTCTACCGATGCCATTCTATACTCGAACAACCCCGAATACAAAAAGCCTAAGCAGCTCGCAGCCGTCAGCCATCATTCTGGCACAATCCATGCGGTCCGCTTCTCCTCTAATGGCAAATACTTAGCCTCGGGCGCAGATGGTAAAATAGTATGTGTCTATGCGCTGGATAAGAATGCACCAACACACGCTGCATTCGGTAGGTCGAATATCGCATGGGGCGGAACAACTTCTGATGCGTCTCATAGGATCGAATGAGGCTCCTCCCGTCGAGAACTGGCGTGTTATTCGCCGCGTCATTGGACATGACAACGACGTGCAAGATCTTGGTTGGCTGTTTGATTACTCGATACTGGTCTCTGTTAGATTTGGATTCGATAGTCGTTGTATGGTCAGGACATTCGTTTGAAAAACTGAAGATATTATCAAACCACCAGAGCCACGTCAAGGGCATAACTTTCGATCCTGCGAACAAGTACTTCGCGACCGCCAGCGATGACCAAACCATCAAAGTTTATCGGTTTAATTCTCCTCCCCCGAATGCGACAAATGGACCTGTCAGCTCCGTGGCTATCCTTGCACGTGGAACTTGGGATGGAGACATTAGCTTGGTAGGCTATGAAGGGTCAGTAGAAGTGACTTCATTCTCTCCAAGACTGTTCTATCGTGAACCATCCGGAGCCGATCATGACGGAAGCGTGTTTCAACCTAGGGGCTGTACCGGCAAGACGGATTAGGAAGCCAGGTCCAGGCCGAGAAGCGGGACGGCGGACAAGGCCAGCGATGTTGGCTTCTAGACTAGGCATGTGCTTCGGCTTGCCACCATCTACATGTACGTGTTAGCAGAAGCACGTGTAGCGAAACATGTGAGATAGGTCAGATATAGTTACGAATTACTATATCGTTCTCGGAAGCCGTATCTGCAATGAGCTGCGTGTCGTCGAAGCTGCCGCAAACGATGCGGATGTTAGAATAGCGGGCAGGAAATCCGTCTGGAACTTTACGCATAAGTACGGTGATATTATATTCGGGGTGGCTCATGACCAAATTGCCGAGTGCAGAGCCGTTAATGTAGCCTGTAGCGGCGGTGCTTGATGGAAGCGTTAGCGATGGGTATAGAGGTAAGCTTGGGCGAGTTTGAGTAAGTTGGCTTTGCGTACAAGAAGATATGTGAGGTCATTGCAATAGAATCCTACTAGCGAGACCACCTGTGCATCCCATAGCACTTTCACGCCTGGCATGGTCCTAAAGCAATCAAGTCCTCAGTGCTTGATTGCCCGCAAGAATGTCAAGTCGGAGAAATGTGCATCGACTGCAGCCATCCTACCAAGAAGCCTCAACTGGTAGCTATCGACCATAACGGCAACGTTCAAGGCATACCAGTGTACCTTGGTATTAAGACTGAGGTTGGAACTGGCAAAGGCCTGGTGAGGCTTCACTATGAAACCGGATCCCAAAAGTGGAAGGCTTTCACGCTGGTTCGTTCGGTTGCGGCGCGAGGGTTTGAGGTCAAAAATGACCTTTCTTGGAGCACTTGGCCGAGAATATCTGCCAAGTACTTCTAACCTTGGCAACAACGGTTCCCAGTTAGGTGGACAAAGCAGACGCTGCCTAGTTAGCTTTTTCTTCATGGCGTGGACCTGAATGCATACCATGTCAGCGTTGAATGGATTTGAAACTGTGCATGCCAAATCTGCCATCTGCCGTTTCACTGCTGGCGTGTTAGAAAAGCGTGTTCCTCGGGAAGAATGGTGTGCATTCAGGTTGTCACTAAGAGGGCTCGATGACGGAACCGACGATAAAGCTACAGCTATCGTGGAGGATGACTGAGCTGTGAGGGCTATCAACCCAGCGCTAAGTCGTCGAATACTTAAAGCCTTTCTAGGGGGTAGGAAGTAGATTGAAAGGTAATAGCTAAGGTGCGTGTTGCGATCGTACAATAGACTATAAGCACTAAATAATTCCAAACAATAGATATTAATGTAGTATCGCTCTAGGCCAAAGATTAGATTATTAATACTATCTTAACAATGCGAATCCTAAGTACTATATACTCGTAGTTATTCTACAAGTTTATTGCTTTGTATCTACTAAGCCTTGCGAAGTAACAAAGCTAGCTTTGTAGCTTTGTTATTACTAAGGCCTACAAAGCTACGAAGTTATTGCGTGTCCCTATTATAATTAACTTCCTAATTAAGCTCGTTATCCCAAGGGTCGTATGCGTAGTTATCTTCTAATATAGGGCTAATTGGTTCTATCTCTTGTTAGGCTTCGGCGCCTACAAGGCCTGCAGGGCTGTAGTGGTATTGCGATTGGCGCATACCGAGCCGAGTGCCAAGGGCCAGTGGGCCTTTGTAACGATATATACTGTTCTACTCTAGTATTCAACGTTGTTGAATACTCATCTACCTTTTTGGGTTTGTTTGGCGCAGTGGAGTAGAGCTGCGGTTTAACAACTACTAATAATTCTAAGAAATCCTTAGAGAACTTAGAGTAGAAAAAGAATAAATATAATAAGCTATTAAGATACTCTGTTAGGAGGTAGCTAGAAGACAATAGTACTTGCCGTAGGCCACAGGAGATAGTGAAGGGATGACAGATAGTATTCGATAGTACCACTAGTATCTAAGGGAGAATAATACTTGCTTTACTCTCTTCGCAAGTATCGAGCCTTTTATGCGCCTGTGTAGCGCATCGGCCCCGCTTTGGATTACAACTATACAATGTCATGATCTTTGGTGTATCGGCCCCGCCCCCTCAACTCGTACCAGAGTTCACGAGAGTCTCGAGTGTTCGGAGAACCTTCGTTACATACTCTTAGTATAAAACTAAAACCTTAAGAAATATATCTAATAAGGTAAGAAATAACTTAAAGCTATTATAGCTAACTAAACTAAAATAGAAG
Organism: Ophiosphaerella korrae; assembly: GCA_028456385.1. NCBI lineage: Eukaryota > Fungi > Ascomycota > Dothideomycetes > Pleosporales > Phaeosphaeriaceae > Ophiosphaerella > Ophiosphaerella korrae. The sequence continues at coordinate 566 of JALNQF010000104.1, read as the reverse complement.
GAGTTATAAGCTAGTATTTTATAGATCTATTAATCTTAAGAGAGGGGATTAGGGGTAGGAGCGCTATATAACGTAAAAAAGAGCTTTGCTGTAGTTAGCTAAGTATAAGATAAGAAAACTAAGCTAAGCTACTAGCTATAAGAGATCGATAGATATCGTAGTTAAGATGTATAATTGTATTAACGTATTCTACTACTAAGCTAGCTACACTACTAAGCTAGCTACTTTTTCTTAGCATTACGAATACTACAACTTTAGGGGTTAATAATAGATATTACTTAGTACTCCCTACTACTATAACACTAATATCTAATTTAGAAGTCTCTTCTTTATCTTCCTAGTACGTTTACGCGTTATACCTAGTCTTCCTATAGTTCCTATAGCGCTATTATCTTAGCTAAGCCTTCTCTTAATTACTCTTACTATGTAAGGTAGACTTCACGCAAGATAACTCAATAAGGCAGTTTTAACAATTGACTGAAAAGAGTGAATAGTAGATAAAGCTATCTAAGTAAGTACTAGGTATATATACCTAGTAGCTTACTAAGCGCTAACTAAAAGTAGAA